>CM042153.1:26591753-26596753 GCA_023376005.1 Doryteuthis pealeii
TTTAAAAATAAATTTTGAGACACAGTGATAGGATTCAAATCATTTGAAAATGCACATTTTTCTTATAATATATACATAATATAAATCTGTAGAATGGTAAATAAATTGAAGTATATATATATATATATATATATATATATATATATATATATATATATACAACTTCAATTGATCTAATATATATATATATTAACACATATATATATATACATACTTCAATTTATCTAATATATATACATACATATATATATATATATATATACACATATATATTATATACATACTTCAATTTATCTAATATATATACATACAATATATATATATTATATATACACATATATATATATACATACTCATTTGATCTAATATATATATAATATATACTTATATATTAGATATGTACTTATATACATGTACTATATAAAGTTATATATATAGTTAGTATAATTATATATACTACTGTCAGTTTAATTAAACTTACTATATATATGTATTATAATTTTTTTGTTTACTTCTCATATATTATATATATATATATATATATATATATATATATAATACTTCAACTTATTTACACACTACAGATTTATATTACTTCATTGTTTTCTAGCATTGTCACATGTTCAAATTTATTCAAAATAAGATTCTTCTTTCTTTTTTTTTTTCTATCCAACTTCAATTTTTTCAATATCTGCTGCTTACAAAATATTCTTACTTTATTTTATTTTTTTTAGATTTATCCTATTTTTTTCTTAAATTTTAGCTGCCATGATTTTTTTTTTCAAGTTAACCCAAAGTTGCAAGACTACCAAGATGAATTCTGTTCAAAAACAAAAATAATTTGGTAAATATTTCAAATGCATAACAAATTCTGAATAAGCTTACTGTATTATGGAATACTCAAGATTTATAATGAGTATATAATAAGGTCATTCATAATAAGGTGAATTTTGCCTCTGTAGGTGGTTGGTTTGGGTGGGTGGATTTATGGCATATTACCCTTTTGGGTTATTTTATGCCTGAAGATGTTGAGACCTTTTTAGTTTTATTACATTCTTGATGGTACTTTTTTTTCTTTTAATTTTTTCTTTCAATTCAGCCCATAGATGGACCAAACAAGTACTACCCTCTGGGTGAGAGTGAGCCTTGGAATAATGGCAATGAAGGGGTACTCAGACACTGCCAACACAGTTCCAAATTGAGAATTCAACAACTAGATGCAGTTTAACATCATACTCAGGACACTAAAACCTGTCCAGTTGTTGCGACATTATGATAAAAAAGGGTTAGGGTTGCCATAAGACATCTTGTGTCTGATGAGTTTCTTTTCAAACTTTTCAAGTTTTAGGCCAATAGATCAATAGATCTGTTTAAAAATTATTCATATTCGATAGGACTGTGTGCAAAAAAAAAAAAAAAACCTCTTAAGAAACAACAACACAAAAAATGTAAATATGAAACATGAATTAGATTCCTGAACCTCTACGCATAGAATAACCTTAAATGGGTTGACATGCCATTTAAAACAATCAATCAATCTGTTATTTAACCTTCATCTCTTATTTATTTATATTTTCACATATTTTTGGCCAGTCCATTCTTCGGTTTTCTTCAATTAGAGTTTTTGTCTCATTTGGTATTCATCTGTTGTTGGTTTGCTAGAACTTTTGCATTTTGTGGTATCATAGGTAAGGGGCTGTCTAATGTCCTCAGGATTAGGTCCCTTTATCTTTTGAACCTGTTAGGGTCCTATTTTTGGGTTTAAATATAAAAAATAAGTTTACAAGATGTGTTAAAAAAATTGAGTTTAAAAAAAAAATAGGGCTGGGACAAGCATATTGGTGCTAAGCTTTTGGTTGTAATGGGGAGATTTTATGATTTGCATTCTAATTTGTTGTATATATTTGGTTTCTTTAGGAATTGTATGATATTGCTGGCATTTTTTTGTTTGAAAGGTTCTCTCCAATTATTTGAATTAGAGATATTTTCTCTATCGATTTCATTTTTTTGCATTAATGAGGATATGTTTAATTGTAGCAGTTTTCCACATATATACTAAATATTAGAGGCTTGTGGTGAAATGGTTACTATCGTAGGAAATGGACAAATGAGATGAATTCAAATTCTGGATGAGGTTGTTTGCATTTCACATAGCGGTAATACCCTTGGGAAAGGTATGAATCCAACTATTCTCCCTCAAGCTATGGTGAATAGTAGATCAGATAGGCTCTTTACCTTGTCTAGGTAACCAGTCTAGTAGAAGGAAAACTCTGAATTCAACCTGTTAACTTTGATTAAGAAATTGACCTTATGTTCACATCCTACTTGTGGGAGGGGTTGGTAAATACCTATTTACTAAATACTTGGCAATTCCGAAGGATAAATAAAGTCACTTCAATTCTAGTTGCTTTAATTATCCCCAGACTTTTTTGCTCAGCAAGGATCAAATAAAATTTCCCTGATCGGAATTGTGCACATTCCAGAAAATTTCCATGCATCTTTCCCTGATTGTTTGACTTGGGGATGTTTGATGAGCCGCTGCTAAACTGAAGTTGTATTGATTTGATTCCTGCTGCATAACTGCTGCACAAGTGCTGCTGTTATCAACCACTGCCCCTCCCCTGCTTTCAGTGCACCAATCAGTGTTGGTAATTGAACGTTGACTCAGGACTTTTTGCTTTGCTTGTTTGTGCCATTGGCTATGTTCTTTTGTGTTTCTTTTATTTTTTTTTATTTCACTTTTTATAACCCACCTCCATTCAACCAACAGACATTATTGCTTAATTTTCCTAAAACTAAAATACAATTAACGAAAAAAAGGAAGAAAGACAAACATGACAAAAAAGGAAAAAGAAAGGAAAAAAAAGAAAAAAGAAGAAAAAAGGACAAAAATAAAAAAAAAAGGACAAAAAAAACAGCACAAAAAGAGAAAAAAAAAACAGTAAGCAAAAAAGAAGAAAAAAGAAAAAAGGAAAAAAAGAAAAAAGAAGAGAGAGAAAAAACAGACAAAAAAAGAAAAGAAAACAGGAACAAAAAGAAGAAAAAAGAAAAAAAAGGACAAAAGAAAAAAAAGAAAGAGAAAAATAAAACAGCACAAAAAAGAAAAAAAAAACAGTACAAAAAGAAACAAGAAAAAAGGAACAAAGAAAAAAAAAGAAGAGAAAAAAAGAAAAAAGAAAAAAGGACACAAAAAAGAAAAAAAGGAGAAAAAAGAAAAAAAGGACAAAAAAGAATTTTTTTTTCTTTTTGTCTTTTTTGTCCTTTTTTTTTCTTTTCCAAAAAAGGAAGACAAAAGGAGAAGAAAAAACAGGACTGAAAAGAAAAAAAAAGAAGAAAAAAGGACAAAAAAGAAAAAAAAGAAGAAAAAAACAATGCAAAAAGGAAAAAAAAGAAGAAAAAAGGACAAAAAAAGAAAAACAAGGACAAAAAAGAAAAAAAAGGAAAAAACAAGACAAAAAAGAAAGAAAAAGGAAGTAAAAAGGAAGAAAACAGGGCTGAAAAGAAAAAAAAGGAAGAAAAATACTAAAAGGAGAAAAATCCTCGTAATTCAATTCATGGCAAAAGTCTTGAATAGATTATTTGTCACCAATTGAATTTTTCTGTATAAAATTGGAAATATTGAATATGAAATTGATCATTTATTTATTCATTCGTTTAATTCCAGTTCAGGAATGAAAATGAAAGGCTGCATATCTGTTTGCTTACACGGATCGATCAAATCAAATATGAAGGAATTGATCAATAAGTCTATAACCTTGACACATAGTACATAGCTGAGTTTTTGATTGAATTTTTTCTATTAATACTGATGATCTCCTATACATACATACAACCGAGGCATGCACATCTGAACAGAGGTTACCCATACACACAGATGGTTTAATCACACAGAACAGTCTTGAATTCTGTGGTGATACTCTTTGTTACTCCTCTTAGGCTATCTATGTTGGTTAAGGATCTAGCCCTTTCATGCGTGGCCAGAAAGCCAGATTGATCATTCTTGTCCACGCCCCTCAATAGCTCTTATAGCTAGGGCACTAGATTATTAACAAGGCCTGCAGGAATCTTTTTAGCTGGCATCGTGTATGTTTGTGGCTGGTGACACCAGATGATTCTGCAATAGTGCACTACACATGGCACAGCAATCCTTTAACCAATCTAGTAGAGTATAGAGGCTATTTGAGGGCTAGGACACCAGATGATTCAACTGGCAATTGGCACAGAAAGGCAGCATCCTTTAACCAATCTAGAGAGTATAGAGGTATTTTGAGGGCCTAGGACACCAGATGATTCAACGCGAATATGCACAGAAAGGCCAGCAATCCTTTAACCAATCTAGTAGAGTATAGAGGCTATTTGAGGGCTAGGACACCAGATGATTCAACTGCAATGGCACAGAAAGAGCCAGCATCCTTTAACCAATCTAGTGAGTATAGAGGCTATTTGAGGGCCTAGGACACCAGATGATCAACTGCAATGGCACAGGAAAAAGGCAGCAATCCTTTAACCAATCTAGTAGAGTATAGAGGCTATTTTGAGGGCTAGGCCACAGAATGATTTCACCTGCAATGGCACAGAAAGGCCAGCAATCCTTTAACCAATTCTAGTAAGAGTATAGAGGCTATTTGAGGCCTAGGACACCAGATGATTCAACTGCAATGGCACAAGAAAGGCCACATCCTTTAACCAATCTAGTAAGTATAGAGGGCATTTGAGGGCCAGGACACCAGATGATTTCAACTGCAATGTGCACAGAAAGGCCAGCAATCCTTTAACCAATCTTAGTAGGTATAGGGCTATTTGAGGGCCTAGGACACCAGATGATTCCAACTGCAATGGCACAGAAGGCCAGCAAATCCTTTAACCTATCTAGTAGAGTATGGAGGCTATTTGAGGGCCTAGGACACCAGAATGATTCAACTGGATATGCACAGAAAGGCCAGCAATCCTTTACCCAATCTAGTAGAGTATAGAGGCTATTTGAGGGCTAGGACACCAGA
>CM042153.1:26601753-26672733 GCA_023376005.1 Doryteuthis pealeii
ATACATATTTTCACATATATATGTAATTTTCCCTATCACAAATTTTAAACCTACCAACTATCAACTGTTTGCATATTTTTGATTCGTTCCCTCGGGAGGTGGACACTTGAAATGACAGATTTGAATTATGTAATACATCTATAATAGATATCAATTAACACATACAATTGATTCTCAACATTTCATGCACTCACAATATAAAAAAAATTTTTAAAATTGATATTAGATATATATATATATAAAATAAAAGAATAATTAAAAATAAGAAAAAGATAAATAAAAAAAAATTAATTACAATTAATTTAACAATATAGACATAATTATTAACTCCTTTACATGACATTATTTCTTTAAACCATGACGTCATTTCTTTAAACCATAATACCCTCTTAGGATTATGGTCAGTCTAGAACTATTAATAAATATTTAAGGGAAAAAATAAAAATAAATAATAACAGCAAAAGAAGGAAAAAAATAGTTAAATAGCCTTTTGTAATTTAGATATTTGATTTATAATATTTAATCTATTTGAAATTTAAAAGGAAAATACTCATAATACATGGTTTGTTTTATTGTTTTGAATTTTGCATCAATCCTAATATGTAATTATTATATGATATTTTAATATATATAATTAATATAATATTTAATCTATTTAAAAGTTTAAAAGAAAAAGAGAGAAAAGTACTCATAAAAGATATTTTCTTAACATTTTTCTATCAATACTAATACATAATTTAAGATAATCTTTTATTTACCTATTTACTAAAAAAAAAAAAAATAACACCAAAAAAAAAAAAAAAAAGAGGGAGAAAGGAAAAAGAAAAGAAAAGAGAAAGCAAAACAAAAGCTAAGTATATAAATTTTTCTATTGACGGTTTTTATTTATTTATCTATTTTTTATTTTATTTTGAATTTTGACATGGCAATATACTTGGAACATTTGACCAGATGACAGACAATATTAGGAACATTTGTTCTCCACAAACTTTAAAAGAAAGAAAAGAGAGAAATAAGAAATTACAGTTATTCGCCCATTTCATTCATAAAGGAGGAGAAGAAGAAAGAGAAAAAAAAGGAGAGGAAAAGGAAATAAGAAGAGAAATTATAACTACACAAATAAAAACATAAGCACGTCCATTTCTGAAAATAAACTCTGATGATGAAGTTCATGCTTCGAAATCGATAAGACAAAACAACATCTTTTTGTTTTTATTTTTCATACGCATTGTATTGGCCTTCAAAATATTAATATATTTTAACATACTTAACAATGCTTCAAGCAAATTACCAATTGCTTATATATATATATATATATATATATATATATATATATATATATTTAACAACCCCTATGCACAGGCAGGATGTGACACAAGGTTCATTTCTTAAGTGGAGTTCAACAGGTTTGAATTCAGAGTTTTCCTTCTCCTAGACCGGTTGCCTAACCAAGGTTAATGAGCCCAGTCTGCCCTACTATTTGTCCATAGCTGGAGGGAGTGTAGGATTCATACCTTTCCCAAGGGTATTAGCGCTAAGTGAAATGAAATTACTACATACAGGATTTGAACTCAGGGTCACAAATCCATGACTTTAACCACCACACCATGTGCTTTATATATATATATATATATATATATATATATATAATAAATAAGTAATCCACAGACACGTGTTTCGGAGTATCACTCTTCATCAGTGTGGTTATGCCGTTTAACAGCTACCCCTGGCCAGGTTCGAGACCTGAATGAACTTTCGTTCGCCAATCCTCTTACCCGTACGGCCATAAGCAGCTGTCAAATATAGGAGAATATTTAATCGCTACATTTCTAAGCGGAAATAAATTCACTAGAGGCCTCAAACATATGTAAACAAAGCGAGGCTTAGCTGTGCACCAAATACGGTGAATTTTGCAATTAAATTCCTTCTAATTAAAGTGCTCGACCAAATTGAGAGCATATATATATATATATATATATATACACTAGCAAGTATATGCACCCTCCGGGTGCAAGTATTTAAGTTTTAATGTAATAAAATATCGTATTAAATTAGATAGGCTAATGAAACTAAATAAAAATGCATATAAAAAAATTTGAAACAGAGGGAGTATAATTGAAAAATAGAACAACTGAAACTTACTCTTCCATCACTCTCGTCTTTCATTGTTATTTTTTCTAATTTAAGTATTTAGTTAAAAGAGGAAGTAAAGAATAAAATGACAGTTATTTTTTCTTGTTAATGGATTTCTTTTAAGATTCATTGAAGAGATTTTTGCTTATATTCATTAAAATAAAACCAAACAGTTAGAAATCAATAACATTGAGCACATATTTATTAAATTCAATTTTTTAATATTAATATGCAAATTAGCCTTCCCGTTCACACTGTAAACCGCTATTTTGTTGTATATATAAATATAATTGCACATTGTTAGTATGTTGATATGGTCAACAGTATTAATAATGTAAAACAATTTTATTAATAACTGTGGTTAAAATAAAAATAAAATCATTGAGAATGTGATGTCAATAACTAAGGGAACTGTGACTTGAGTAGTGATAGAGTTTCGGTTACAGACAGAAAAACACACAATCTCCATTATAATAAGATATATATATATATAATATAAAATTTGTCTGGTGACTGGATGCTAGTCAGAGCCTTCCTGTGAAGGTGAGTATGATGTTTATTCTACATTGCTGATTTGTTTTGAATACTTAAAGACACCTTAAGCAAGCCAGTTGGTCACACAGTAGGTAACTGGTTGCAAAATGACAAATTAAAGGTAAGGATATGACAAAAGGGTATTACACAGCAGGGACAACAAAACAGAAATCTGAACAAAAACAGAATAAGACAACTATGAGATTGTAGCTTGGAGGAAAACACTCCTTAGAGATTCTCGATCCACAGTGCAGATGTTCTTAGAAAGAAGCTGCTGGAATGGAACATGTATTTGGCATGGAGAAGATTGAAAAGGATTGGATGCTGCTTGCTCGGGGGAACAAAAGTTCTTATAGGAAAGTATTGAATAGATAGAAACAACGAATTCAGTTCATCCAAACATCTTCCATAAAAGTAGCCAGAGAAGAGAAGCAAACTGGCTATATTCCAGGGATGGAAAGAAGGCAGAGGTGTAATGGTTAGAGTTATAGGAAATGGACTCGTCAACCCGAGTTCAATTCACTATGTGAACTGTTGCTTTGTACAGGAATTGAACTCTGGTTGACGAGTCCATTTCCTGGACGAAGCAACAGTTCACATAGTGCTAATACTCTTGGGAAAAGTATGAATTCAACTACTTTCCCTCCAGCTATGGGTAAACAGTAGGGCAGACTGGGCTCTTTAACCTTGGTTAGGCAACCAGTCTAGGAGAAGGAAAACACAGAATTCACACCTGTTAAACTGCACTTAAGAAATTGACCCTGTGTCACATCCTACTCATGCAGAGAGGTTGATATATATGTATATAATAGTATAGATTTTAATGAATCTAGCTGTAGATGACTCCAATTTTCATTTCCCATGTGTTTATAACATGTGAGGAAGTTATATTAATGTTGGAAGGCTTAAAGTAACCTCCCAACGTGGGTACAAGTGTATACATAAAAACATTTCGACAAGGGTGTAAAAACGATAACATTTATTCTGTAAGTGACGGAGATACATTCAAGACAAAGATATACACAATAGATATATAAACGTATTATCAGGAAATAGGCGTATGACTCGCGTCATAGGGAATGTCACTTACTGGTAGTTGGTTGGGGGACAAAGCCCCCGACCTAAGGCTTAGAGGTGGTAGGTGCCTAGACTCATTGCCGGACTGAGTGGAAAAGAGGCAGGAATTTAGAATTCCCGCTTGTGGCCAAATACCAACGCCACCTATCGCGAACAAACTGCAGCAAGGGAAGATAACTCATTTTGGACTTATGTCCACCCAGTTTTACTGACCCAACATGTTTCTTAAAAAATGAACACCCTGATTTTCTGATTATAATCAACAGCAAACATAGTCTCAGCAGGCCTCAGAAATTTGTTTGTGTGTATTCAGTTACCCACCTTACCTTTCTCTATGTTGCTCTGTCGGCTGGGGCTGTTGAATATGCTGACCGCACCCTCAAATGGAGCTGCCTGTTGGCCATGGGTGGTGACCCATGATTTTTAAGGATGGTATCCTGGTGGCTGAGCAATCCATAACATGCAACACTCCACTTAGTCCTTTATTTAGGCTAGACGGGCGATCAGAGAGGCCCCCTACAATCAATTGGCTGGTCATGTCAAGCCCTAGCACCTATATGATTGTCCTAACCTTATTGACCTTATGACAAGCCCTCCAACCCTTTTTATCATATATGTGCTAGAAGGCGGTGACTGAGGATCTTTATGTCCTAGGAATGATGTTAAACTCTATCTGATAATGAGGTTCCAATTCTGGAGGTCTGGGGAACGTGGAGCACCCCTTCATCACCATTGCTCCCTGGTTCACTCTGACCCAGAATGGTAGTACCTGTTGGGGTTGCATCTATGGGTCAAATAGAAAAGTGTGCTTATAAAAAAAAATGAGTATCCATTTAGAATGAATTTATTTCAAAACTTTGCTGGCATTAAATGACCCTCCGAGGTTGATATGCCGTAAAACAAACCAAACCAAACCAAACCAAACCAAACTTTCTCTATTTTTCATGTGATGGATCAACACCTTACTTATAATAGTATAGATTTTAATGAATTTGGCTGTGTAGGGGATTATCTTCCCTTGGCCTGGAGGAGTTATCTGCCCGGCTTGTTGTCGCTTGTTCCCACCAGGGGACGTATGATATTTAAGCGGCTGATTCGAATTTCTCTTCCTCTTTCCTTGCTACAAGACCACGTGGGTTAGACATGGTCTACCCCTTTCTAGGTGGGGCTCCGGCCCCCCCTCCTAGTAAGTCATTTCTATCTATGGACACTCCAGTCCTTTTATATATGTAGGTTTATCTACTTGTTACATTGTCCCTTTTTTCCGGACACTAAAACGATATCTGTAACATTGTCCCTTTTTTCCAAGCACTAAAACGATATCTGTAATGTTGTCGTATATCTGGTCACAGTACCCAAAGTGATATACATAACGCGGCGGCAGTGGTGGTGATATATTCACGGTACTAAAAATGTCTTCTTATTGATAAAAATTACATCGTGAGAAATATATAGTCACAACTGCTAGCCTTTATTATCGTGCTCGTCTCGTGGGTTCGTATCAGAGAGGAGAAAAGGCTGAGAGAAAGAGAGAGAGAACACTACTTGATTACTGTGACCCCATACTAGGCACCAAAGGGCCGTCCGTTCCCCTACGCGTCTGAAAGCAAAAAGCGGCCGGTCTCTTTCTTCGTTGTTCCACGTCACCACGTGACTTCCGGTTCCGGTCAACACCCGACTTCCGGTTGACACTCAGCACTCCGGTCAAACCATCGTTCATCCTGTTTTGCTCATCACTATTTTTTAAACCTTTATCATCTCTTATTTCTTCTTCCTCCTTTTCTAATATAGTAGTTCTAGCTCACAAAAGCCAGGATAATATCCCCATCTTGCTACATACTCTTGTATTTGTATCTTATGTATCCATGTACTCTTCTATTATGTTTCCTTTGTATTCATGCGCTGTTATCTATTAAATGTATTGTCCCTCAACCCTTGTCGGAGTTGTATGTTCTTCAAATATTCACTTTGAATCTTACAGCTGTATCTCACTCCAATTCTCATTTCCCATATGTTTCTTCAAGATCAAGCAAGACACTCATTATTCACAGGGCTGGAAATAATCACTTATGCTGCATTTATTTAAAGCCAATACCATTAAGATGAGTAATTGAGTAGGAACTGATAGCTAAAATGATCTTTGGCTGTAATTTCATGCTAATATCAGCTCATAGATTAATCAATCAGTCTTTATTTATGAAGCCTGTACTTTTGAGACAGACGACTGAAGCTGTGTGTGCATTGTCCTTTGTGTTGTATAATAAGAATTGCATAATGATGTTTCTCAGTTCAGATTAAAAAGAACATTTTTACCTTCATATGTTAGAGAGGTGCACAGTATCTATTTCAGTTTTTTCTATCTATCTATCTATCTATCTATCTACCACAGTCAGTCCATATCTATCTATCTCTCTATCTCTCTATCTATCCCTCTATCTATCTATCTAGCTATCTATCTGCAAAGAGCATTTTTATCTTCATATGTAAGAGAGGTGCACAGTATCTATTTCAGTTTTTTTTCTTTCTATCTATCTATCTATCTATCTATCTATATACCACAGTCAGTCCATATCTATCTATCTATCTATCTGCAAAGAACATTTTTACCTTCATATGTAAGAGAGGTGCACAGTATCTATTTCAGTTTTTTCTATCTATCTATCTATATATCTATATATCTATCTATATATCTATCTACCACAGTCAGTCCATATCTATCTATCTATATATCTGCAAAGAACATTTTTATCTTCATATGTAAGAGAAGTGCACAGTATCTATTTCAGTTTTTTCTATCTATCTATCTATCTATCTATCTACCACAGTCGGTCCATATCTCTCTTTCTATCTATCTATCTGCAAAGAACATTTTTATCTTCATATGTAAGAGAGGTGCACAGTATCTATTTCAGTTTTTTCTATCTATCTATCTATCTATCTATCTATCTACCACAGTCAGTCCATATCTACGTATCTATCTATCTATCTATCTATCTATTCATGTCTATCTATCTATCTATCTATCTATCACAAATCTATTCATATCTCTCTATGTATGTATGCGTGTATCTATCTATCTATCTATCTATCTGTTGGTCTGCAGTTTGTTTGGATATCAACATTTTGAACCGAAAGAGGGACTTAGCTATCATACAAAGCTATATCTCCATTTTATCCATCAATGTATACTTGATACCTTCATATGTAAGAGAGATGTGCAGTATCTATTTCAATTTTTTTCTATCAATCTATCTATCTACATATATATCTAGTCGGCTGGGGCTGTAGAATATACTGAGCTGCATCTCTGCAGAGGTGTAAGACCCCTCCCTCAGTGGGGTTACCTGTTGGGCATGGGTGGCAACCCGTGATGCTTAAGGGTGGGACCCAGGTGGCTGAGCAGTCCATAACATGCAGCACTCCACTTTGGCCCTTACTTAGGCATGACGGGTGATCAGAGAAGCCCTTCCAATCATATGGTTGACCCCATCAAGCCCTAGCATCTATATGATTGTCCCATCCCTATTGCCTTATGTCAAGCCCCTACCCTTTTTATCATATACTAGCAAATATATGCACCCTCCGGGTGCAAGTATCTAAGTTTTAATGTAATAAAGTATTGTATTAAATTAGAAAGGCTAATGAAACTAAATAAGAATGCAGATAAAATGATTTGAAACAGAGGGAGGTATAATAGAAAAATGGAACAACTGAAACTTACTCTTCCATCACTCTCGTCTTTCATTGTTATTTTTTCTAATTTAAGTATTTAGTTAAAAGAGGAAGTAAAGAATAAAATGACAGTTATTTTTTCTTGTTAATGGATTTCATTTAAGATTCATTGAAGAGATGTTTGCTTATATTCATTAAAATAAATCCAAACAGTTAAAAATCAATAATACTAAGCACATATTTAATAAAATCACATTTTAATATTAATATGCAAATTAGCCTTCCCGTTCATACTATAAACCGCTATTTTGTTGTATATATAAATATAATTGCATGTTGTTAATATGTAGATATGGTTAGCAGTATTAATAATGTAAAACAATTTTATTAATAATTGAGATTTAAATAAAATTAATATCGTGGAGAATGTGAGGTCAATAACTAAGGAAATTGTGACTTGAGTAGTAATATAGTTTCGGTTACAGACAGAAAAAAACACAATCTCCATTATAATAAGATGTGGTAGAACATGATTGTTGAGGGTCTTAAGGTATAATATTAAACCCTGATGGTTAGGTTCCAAGATGTTTCTGAAGACGTTTGGTTCTATTCATTCTTGATGGGTATTGAAAATTCTTTTTCTTACATCAATTTTTTAACACATTTTTTAAAACTTATTTTTTCTATTTAACCCGAGTACTGCCCTTCTGGGTCAAAGTGGACCAGGGAGTAATGATGATGAAGGGGTACTCCACACTCCCCAGAGCTGGAAATTCAGTTTAAGGTTATACTCAGGACACTGAGATCCTTAGCCACTGCCTTCTAGCACATATATAATAAAAAAGAGTTGGGGGTCTGCCATAAGGGTATTTTATAGGGACAATTCTACTAGTGCTAGAGCTTGACATGACCAGCCGATTGATCGGAGGGGGTCTCTCTGACCACCCATCTGACCTAAGTTAGGGCCAAAGTGGAGTGTTGCATGTCATGGACTGCTAAACCACCAGGATTCTGTCCTTAATTATCACGGGTCACCACCCACGGCGAACAGGTGTCCTATTGAGGAGGTCTTACCTCTCTGCAGAAGTGCAGTCAGTGTATTCTAAAGTCCCAAGCAACAGGACTTATTTATATTGGTTGGAGGTGCGTGGTCTAATGGTTAGAGTCATAGGAAATGGATTCATCAACCCAAGTTCAAATCCTGGATGAAGCTACAGTTCATATGGCACTAATACCCTTGGTAAAGATATGAATCCAACTACTCTCCTTCCAGCTATGGATAAATAGTAGGGCAGACTGGTCTCTTTAACCTTGCTAAGGCAACCAGTCTAGGAGAAGGAAAACTCTGAATTCAAACCTGTTAAATCTGCTTGGGTGGTCACTACTAGAATAGGCTGAGTCCTAATTAGTGATCTATTTCACTAATTTTTATTTTTTTAATTTTTTTATTTGTAAAAGTTATTTGATACTATTATCAATAATCCTTAAACTTAATTTCAATTACAAAAAAAAAATATGCTTTATCTGGAAATGTTTTGTCCACAGTTCCAGTGAGAGGGTGTTTGTTGTGCACATGCCTAAGAGCAAGTGCCCCAATGAAGGCAGTGTAAGGTTCAATGTTATAACAAAGTCATAACTAGTTGAAACATAACAAACTCTGACACGTTTATGAGACAAAACATTTTATATAGATAACAGCACATGGAAATGATACATAAAATACAAGATTGTGTACATAAACATACATACATAAAAGGCCTGGAGCGTCTGTACATAGAGATCACTTACTATGAGGGGGTCTGTAGCCCCACCGAGAAAGGGGTAGACAGTAGTCTAACCCATGTGCTCGTTCCGGAGATGTAGCTAAAAGAGGAAGAGAAGTTTAAATCAGGTGCTTAGATACCAGAGGTCCCCTAGTGGGAACAAATGGCAACACCGCGGGAAGATAACTCTTCCTGGCAAAGGGAAGATAATCCCCACAGCAGAATACTGCAGCTCATGATTTGCCAATCTGCTTGTCAGAAATACTGTTTATGTGTCATCTCATGGGTGATCCTCATGAGTTGTTTGCTAGATTAATTCAAGAGTATTTGAAATATTAAATGAGATAAATTGTAGATGATGGGATACGTGGGGATTGAAATAAAATTCATGTTGGAATTTTTGTAATATAAGGCGTGTGCCAGATGGCCACTTGTAAATATAGACTCGTTGACTATCACGTGACCTGAGAAAGATTCCTATTATCCAATCACTGGCAGTGCTGCTGCTGCTGCTGCTGCTGTTGTATTTATACTAGTCTGATTCTTAACCTTGGCTCATTGCTATTTGGATCATCTTGGACGATGGACTTACAAAGAATACTATAACACCGGATACTTATTGGTTTGCTTACTTATTTACTACATCTGGAACCAAGGATGGCGGCCAGATACTCAACAATTCAAAAAAAAAAAAATAACAAGCTCTAATGAGCCTTCACCGGCAGATCTATCCGAGCATGAGTGGGAAAGGGACCCATTTCCAACCCCAAAGAGAATCTCTCGGACATTATAACTTAAGCCTCAACTCAGACAAGACACTACTACTGGCCAGAGAGATATTTCCTTGCCACATGGTCGCTATGACCTGTGAATAAAGCCTAAATCCTTAAACCACATTTTGTCTTTGTCTCTTCCTTCTTTCTTTGAATTCCTTTTCAGTGCAACCATCAAATAAGATGGGGTTAAAAAGCAAACCCTAGGAACACACACCAAGAATGACCACAACTACCCTTTAAACCTAAAACAAAAATCTCTTGCCACCTTATAAATACAGTTGATATTTTTTCCAGAAACTTTATGGTGACTCAACAGCCAATCAGCATTAAAATGGCCCCCGACAAATTCAAAATCTCATATACAGACTTGAAGACCAAAATCAAAAATATAAAAAAATGGCAACAAAATTGGAGTATATTGGGTGGCAAGAGGTTTAATGTTTTAAAGGTAAAATGGTGGACTGTTGTTCTTGCTTTTAACCCAATCTTCCGCCCTGTCGGATGGGGCGTTAGAATGCACCGACTGCACCTCTGCAGAGGAGTAAGATCCCCCAATGGGGCCATCTGTTGGCCGTGGGTGGCGACCCGTGATGCTTAAGGATAGAGCCCAGGTGGATGAGCAGTTCATGACATGCAATACTCCACTTTTAGCCCTATCTTGGGCTAGACGGGCGGTCGGAGAGGCCCTCTCCGATCAATCGGCTGGTCACATCAAGCCCTAGCACCTATATGATTTTCCCAACGCTATTGCCCTTATGGCAAGCCCCAACCCCTTTTTATCATATGGGTGCTAGAAGGTGGTTGCTGCGGGTCTACATGTCCTGGGAATGACGTTAAACTCTATCTGATGGTGAGGTTCCAGTTCTGGAGGTTTGGGGAATGTGGAGAACCCCTTCATCACCATTGCTCCCTGGTCCACTCTGACCCGGAGTGGTAGTACCTGTTAGGGTCCCATCTATGGGTTAAATAGAAAAATGTGTTTATAAAAAAATTGTATTATCCATTAAGAATTGATTTATTTCAAAACTTTATTGGCATTAAATGACCCACTGAGGTTGATATGCCGTAAAACAAAACAAACCAAACCAATTAACCCAATCTTATTTGGTGGTCACGCTGAAAAGGAAGGAATTCAAAGGATGAAAAGGAAAGAGACAAAGACAGAAAGTGGTTTTAGGATTTAGGCTTTATTCACAGGTCATAGCCACCACATGACAGGGAATTTTTCTCTGGCCAATAGTAGTGCCTTGTCCAAGTTAAGGCCTAAGTCGGAATGTCTGAGAGATTCTCTTTGGGTCGGAAGTGGGTCCTTTTTTTTTTCCACACATGCACGGAGGGTTCTTCTGGTGAAAGCTCATGGGAGTTTGTTATTTTTTTAAATTTTAATTTTATTTTAATCCCCACAACCTACATAATAAACTCTTCACAAATAAAAAAAACAATATTGGCTTCAAAAAGTCAAGAAAGGGACAAGTGACTATATCACAGTTACATATATATATCTACCAACCCCTCCGCACGAGCAGGATGCGACACAAGGTCAATTTCTTAAGCGGAGTTCAGCAGGTTTGAATTCAGAGTTTTCCTTCTCCTAGACTGGTTACCTAGCCATGGTTAAAGAACCCAGTCTGCCTTGCTATTTACCCATAGCTGGAGGGAGATTAGGATTCATACCTTTTCCAGGATTTTTTAAATTTTTTTCTTTCTTTTTTGTTTCTCGGAAAACTGAAATTTCATCTGAAATTTTTGATGTACCATCTGCTCGTTGAATTCAATCAGGCCTTCTCGAGTGAAGAAAGACCACATGACTTTGAGTCTAATTAGGAGTCTATCACTTTCTGTAAATGCAAGAGAATTATCTCCCTTGCTTTGCCCGGCTATCCTATTGCGTGGGTACAAAACACCGTTTGACACCGGTAATAAAGTAACATGTGCGTGGGAGAATTGGATTCATAATCATGCACTGAGGGTTCTGCTGTAATCACAGTTACATATAGGTTACACAAAACTTACTCCTTTTTACTTAAACAAGAAAATCAGCCAGAATGCATAGCATGTCAAACACTCTTTACTGTTACAAGCATTCTAGTAGAATGTGATGATTTTGTTATTAGACAACATTTTTACAGCACAAACAAAAAGAGAGATACATTTGAAAATGTCAATATAGATTGACATTTTGTCCTTCCTGAAAGAAAGAAAATTATACCAAAAATATATCAAAAACTTGAACTTTACCCTATAATCTTGTCCCTTAAAAATGATTCACAATCCAGGAGACTGCAAGCAGCCTGCTGCCAAAATCAAAAAAATCCTTGAAAAAGATAAAACAATAAATTTGACCATGCCTCAAAATTTACTGCTTGGCATAAAATTACCTTGGATGGGTTGATGTGCCGTTAAAATAGAATTTTTTTAAAAAGATTTAATGTGTAGAAAAATTTGAATTAATAAAAGATTTGAATTTATTAAACACTAGCAGTGGCTACCTGGCTTTGCCAGGGTAGAGGGGGATTTTTTTTAAGTCAGTCCCGCAGATCCATTATTACTGAATTGTGAGTTGAATCCTCATAGGATGCCCCATTTAAATCCATATGTAAAAAAAATAGACCTTGCATTGATCCAGCTACTCTGAAAAGAAATGTTAATGTCTACTATCTAAAATATCAAATGAAAAAAAAATCCATGCTGTTATCATTTAAATTTTATTTTTTAATTATCTTCACGAATATAAATAAAATTTATATTATTTTTGCTCAAAAACCAAGCTCTGGTGATATTTAATGTGTATATATATATTTACTTTGTATATGTATATTTACTTGGAAGTGCGTGGTGTAATGGTTAAAGTCATAGGAAATGGACTCGTCGCCCCGAATTCAAATCCTGGACATGGTCATTGCATTTCACTTAGCGCTAATACCCTTGGGAAAGGTATGATTCCTACTCTCCCTCCAGCTATGGGTAAATAGTAGGGTAGTAAATAGTTAGGCCACCGGTCTAGGAGAAGGAAAACTCTGAATTCAAACCTGTTAAACTCCACTTAAGAAATTGACCTTGTGTCACATCCTGCTCATGCGGAGGGGTTGGTAAATATATATATATATATTTACTTTGTCGTTAATTGTTTTATTTTCGAAGTTTCCTCTGGACATACATACATACACACAACTGCCCTTTATATATGTATAGATAGATAGCTTACATTCCTCCCTTAGAAGTGCATTAACTGTAAGCAAACTTGATACAACTTAAATTTGTCACAGTTGTCTCTTTACAAGAAAGTTACTATTAAAAACAAGTGGTCATCCTTCACCTGATATTGAAATATCTCAGCCAGGAATAAGCAATAATAAGAGGTAGATTCCTAGCTTTAATACATTATAGTACAAAAAAAAAAAGTTTAGTATATACACTATATATATTGAAGTGGAGGCTCATGTTGTAATGGTTAAAGTCATAGGAAATGGACTCGTCGACCTGAATTCAAATCCTGAACGAGGCTGTTTGCATTTCACATAGTGCTAATACCCTTGGGGAAAGGTATGCATCCAACTACTCTTCTTCCAGCTATGAGTAAATAGTAGGGCAGACTGGGCTCTTTAACCTTGGCTAGGTAGAAGGAAAACTCTGAATTCAAACCTGTTAAACTCCGTTTAAGAAATTGACCTTGTGTCATATCTTACTCATGCGAAGGGGTTGGTAAATATATATACACTGTATATCTCAGTTTGTGTCTTATAGAATATTAATATAATTTTTATAGGGGAAGTCGCATGGCATAGTGGTTAATGTGCTGGCCTGCAACATCATAGTAAGTGAGTTTGAACACCAGTCGCATTATTACATTCATCTCAAACCCTTGGGAAACGCCCTGCAAACCTACAATTTTTATATATTTTCTGAAGCAATGCCTCAAGCACCTGAAGCAGTATGAACCCCCTCACTCCCAACTATGGATTAAATAGTACCACATGTTCTACTACAAGGATGGCTTTGGCATTAAATAACCCATAAAGGTTGACAAACCATTAAACAAAGAAACTAGACCTACATTATTTATATATTTTCTGAAACAGCACCTAAAGCACCTGAAGCAGTATGAACCTCCTCACCTGGCTATGGGTTAGATAGTATCATTACTGTTCTTCTACAAGGATGTCTTTGGCATTGAATAACCTATAAAGGTTGATATGCCATTAAACAAAGATACCAAACCAATCCTATAATTTTTATATATTTTCTGAAACAGCACCTAAAGCATCTGGAGCAGTATGAACCTCCTCACCTGGATATGGGTTAGATAGTATCATTACTGTTCTTCTACAAGGATGTCTTTGGCATTGAATAACCTATAAAGGTTGATATGCCATTAAACAAAGATACCAAACCAATCCTATAATTTTTATATATTTTCTGAAGTAGCACCTAAAGCGGTATGAACCTCCTCACCAGGCTATGGGTTAAATAGTGCCTCTACTGTTCTTCTACAAGGATGGTTTTGACATTAAATAACACATGAAGGGGTATATGCCATTAAGCAAACTTTTTATATTCTTATATATTTTCTGAAGCTTTCTTTTTTCTTTTCTTTTTTTTTTAATTTTATGGCATATCAACCCCTATTGGCATATATTATGCTGAAGATATTTTGTACTATTCATTCTTGATGGGTATTGAAAAATCTTTTTTATACACATTTTTTTAAACTTGTTTTTTTCCTATTCAATCCATAAATGGAACCCTAACAGGTACTACCACTCTGGCTCAGGGTGGACCTGGGAGTAATGGCAATGAAGGGGTACTCCATACTCCCCAGAGCTGCCAAGTGTACCCCAGTGAATTTAGTTAAGGAATATCTTTCTATCATGTGTGACTATCTAAAAAGATAGTGCTATCTAAAAAGATAAAAGTGCAATCTAAAAAGTGCTATCTAAAAAGATAAAAGAGAGAAAAAGTATTCGTTGTTTCCCAGAAACAAAAATCATTTTCAAACAGTTTAATCCAGGGGATCTCAAAGTCTGTAGACCCCCTACAAAAATTTGATTGACCTATCATGGATCCCCTCTTTATATACCCCAGTCTACCTTGCAGTTGTTCTGTTACAACCAATTATGTAATTAATGAATACTGCACAAACGTTTATGTAAAACTCTTAATTGTAAATTAACCGTAGAATAAACAGTAAAGTAAGCATAACATGTAAAAAAGAGCTGCAAATATTTAATACTAACTTTAACAACTTACCAAGGAAGCAGATTTCCTAATGTGATGGGGGGAAGCTGATGACTTTTGATAAGTTTGTGAATATTGGGCTTAAACTTTTGAAAATATATCAACATGAGCATGTTCTCCAGGATTCTTGTGGAATTAATTTCTTCTAATTACTAAGAAGGCTTAGTACTTTCCATAGACCCCTTGTAGCCCCCCCCCCCCCCCCGGAATACTTACTGACACTGAGTTGTTGTATAGACCCCAGGGGGTGGGGGTATGTAGACCACTTGAGAAACCCTGGTTGAGCCTCTGAGGCAGAAATGAAAATTATATATAGCCACTCTCTGAAATCTTTAAATATGAAATTTCTGAAGCTTCACCACTCCCTGAATAAACAACCTTAGATACAAACAACAAGTAAGAAAAAAGAAAAAGGAGAAAACAAAAACAAACAAAAAGAAATAGGTGTGCGGGGGGGGGTAGGGGTGTGTTTATCTGGTTAGGATTATTCAAAGCAATTGCTTTGTTATTCGGCAGCTGTCACCCAGCACTGGGCAAGAAGATAGAATCACCAGGGGGTGGGTTGGGGGGGGGGTAAACGTATCTGCAACTTGGTGATGATAACATGAAATCTTGTAAAGAGGCTGAAAGTGGAGAGCAAGGTTGGAGGTGCTGTGGGGTGGGGTGGGGTTCTGAGGGTGGGGTGGGGTGGGGGTGCTGTAGGGTGGGGGTGTAACGAGAACCTTGTCCTGGTTGTTTACACATGTAATGTGGCTATTTACATGCTAAAACCTGTCTTCTGGTAGTTCTTTCAAACGAACTAGGTTTGTTTATTAAAAAATATACAAGACCAAGCGAGCTGTCCTCAAAAGATGAGCGAAAAGTGCAACTCCTCCCTCAAATGATGGATCCTATCTGTCATCACTAACAAGGGGTACACCAGACACAACTGCTATTAGAATGGGATTGAATTTCCTATCTTAATCTTTTCTAATTATCTTGGTTCAGTTTGGTTGAATTTTACGGCATATCAACCTTTGTTGGGTTATTTTATGCTGAAGATGTTTTGGTTATTTCCTATGTCCAACATAAACAAACGGGAAATTACTCTTGACTGATAAATTATTTATTTATTTTGCCATTAAACTAAACCCTAACCCTAACCCTAAAACCATCTTCTTTTTTCCTTGTAGATCAATAAATAAATAAATAAATAATTTATCAGTCAAGAGTGTTTTCGCTTTGTTTATGTTGGACTTATAGGAAATAACCAATGTTTTTATTTTATTTATTCTTTGTTGGATATTCAAAATTGTTTAAGTACCCACATACATAAAGCTTTATTGGACACATAGATGGGACCCTAACAGGTACTTCCACTCCAGGGACCGAGAGTACCTGGGATTAATGGCAATGAAGAAGTACAACCCGCTCATCAGAACTCACCACTAGGTGCAGTCTAACATCATACACAGAACATTAAAACCCTCAGTCACTGCCTTCTAGCACATATATGATAAAAAGGGTTGGTGGTTTGCCTTAAGAGAAATGAGACAATCATATAGGTGCTGGTGATAAGTTGATTGCATGTCATGGACTGCTCAGCAACCAGAATTCCATCCTTAAGCATCACAGGTTGCCACCCATAGACAGAAGTGCACCATATTGAAGGTCTTATCCCTCTACAGATGTACAGTAAGCAGATTCTACAGCCCCAGCACAGAGTTTAACTAATAATTGATTCCCAATAATAGTTGTTTATCTGTTTAAAGGCATATCAAATCCTTATGGGTTATTTAATGCAAAAATCAAATTAATTTGTAAATGTTTGATTGTAGTAAAATATATATATATATATATATATATATATATATATAATTGAAATAATCATGACAAGCAAAATCGGCGAATACCGTGTGCGACGTGTGGAACACTGTACAGCTGTTTCGACCTAATTAGATCTCATCAGCAGTGTATACCTATGATCTCCCCCCCCCAACAGAGATCGAACCGGAGAACCCAGAATGCAGAGCCAGAGACTCTACCCCTAGGCCACCGGCCACACCACACACAAAACTTGCCAAATCAACTTGTCAATGATAAATGCGCCACTACTATAACCTGGTGTGTCATATAGCTGCATCCACAACATAATAGAGGACTCGGTTACCTCTCAGAGTCACATCTTCCTGGCATGATGGCATGCATCCATGTACTCATACCCATGCTGAGCACAGAAATGTAGGAAATTTTTATACATAGAGAGAATTTGATATATATAATTGAAATAATCACGACAAGCAAACTTGGCGAATACTGTGTGTGACGATATATATATATATATATTATATATATATATATATATATACATAATATTAAATATATATATATATATATATATATATATATATATATATATACATAATATTAAAGTTGGAAGAGTGGCTTATTGTTGGTATCAGCTGGACAGCCAGGGAGTCTATTCCCCCTTTTACTAGCACTAGACAGGGAGATTATTTTAGTGTCTGAGATGGAGCACCACGCATACCATCAACTCCCCAGTTTACCACACAGATCCTAGATGTGCTACTCATGCACTGATTGACCCAGAACCTTGTGGTCCCAGGCGGATGCTCTGTAGACTGACCTAAAATGACCCATTGCATCTTTTTATAAATTGCACTTTTTTATTTGCCTTTAATCATTTTATTTGCACACAGTTGTATTGTTTCAAGTATTCCTATCTAATACTAATCTAATACTAATAATTATACTCAATACTATATATCTCTATCTGATGGTGAGGTTCCAGTTTTGGAGGTTTGGGGAATGTGGAGCACCCCATTCATCACCATTGCTCCCTGGTCCACTCTGACCCGGAGTGGTAGTACCTGTTAGGGTCCCATCTATGGGTTAAATAGAAAAATGTATTTATAAAAAAATTGTATTATCCATTAAGAATTGATTTATTTGAAAACTTTATCGGCATTAAATGACCCACTGAGGTTGATATGCCGTAAAACAAAACAAACCAAATCAATACTATATGGTATTAAGTATTGGCTAGTTTAGCTCAGTCAGTAGAGCATCTGCCTAAGGAACCAGCTCAGGTGAATTGATTGGATGGAGCCAACTCAACTGACCCAGGGCAGATTCTGTCACAGAAAGAAAAAAATGTAATGCCAAGGAAACTAATTTAAAGAAGACTAGCAGCGGCTACCTGGTGTTGCATGGGTTAGAGGGAAATTTTTTTAAGTTAGTCCCGCAGATCCATTATTATTTAATCGTGAGTTGAATCCTCGTGGGATGCCCCATTTAAATCCCTATGTAAAAAGAATAGAGCTTGCATTGATCCAGCTACTCTGAAAAGAAATGTTAATGTCTACTATCTAGAATATTAAATGAAAAAAAAAAAAAATTCCATGCTGTTATCATTCAAATTTTATTCTTTAATTATCTTCACGAATATTAATCAGATCTCTATTATTTTTACTCAAAAACCAAGGTCTGGTGATATTTAATGTGTGTATATATATTTACTTTGTCATTAATTGTTTTATTTTCGAAGTTTCCTGCGGACATACATATATACACAACTGCCCTTTATATATATATAAATATAGATATAGATTAATTTTTTTTTCTCATTGTTTATTTCCATCTTGGTAAATATAGCTTAAGTTTTGATACCATGTTTAAGCACACCTTGTATGATGATGTTTAGACACACACCTTGTATGATGATGTTTAGACACACCTTGTATGATGATGTTTAGACACACTTGTATGATGATGTTTTAGACCTTGTATAATGATGTTTAAACACACCTTGTATGATAATGTTTAAACACACCTTGTATGATGATGTTTAGACACACCTTATATAATGATGTTTAGACACACCTTGTATGATGATGTTTAGACACACCTTGTATGATGATGTTTAAACACACCTTGTATGATGATGTTTAGACACACCTTGTATAATGATGTTTAGACACACCTTGTATGATGATGTTTAGACACACCTTGTATAATGATGTTTAAACACACCTTGTATGATAATGTTTAAACACACCTTGTATGATGATGTTTAGACACACCTTGTATGATGATGTTTAGACACACATTGTATAATGATGTTTAGACACACCTTGATGATGTTTAGACACACCTTGTATGATGATGTTTAGACACACCTTGTATGATGATGTTTAAACACACCTTTGTATGATACTATTTAAACACACCTTGTATGATGATATTTAAACACACTTTGTATGATAATGTTTAAACACACCTTGTATAATGATGTTTAAACACACCTTGTATGATGATGTTTAAACACACCTTGTATGATGATATTTAAACACACTTTTGTATGATGATGTTTAAACACACCTTATATAATGATGTTTAAACACACCTTGTATGATGATGTTTAAACACACCTTGTATTATGATGTTAAGACACACCTTGTATGATGATGTTTAAACACACCTATATGATGTTTAACACACCTTGTATGATGATGTTTAAACACACCTGTATAGTGATGTTTAAACACACCTTGTATGATGATGTTTAAACACACCTTATATAATGATGTTTAACACACCTTATATAATGATGTAAACACACCTTGTATAATGATGTTTAAACACACCTTGTATAATGATGTTTAGACACACCTTGTATGATGATGATGATGATGATGTTTAGACACACCTTGTATGATGATGTTTAAACACACATCTTGTATTGATGTTTTAATGATGTTTAACACACCTTGTATGATGATGTTTAAACACACCTTATATAATGATGTTTAGACACACCTTGTATAATGATGTTTAGACACACCTTGTATGATGAGGTTTAAACACATCTTGTATGATGATGTTTAAACACACCATGTATGATGGTGTTTAAACACACCTTGTATGATGATGTTTAAACACACCTTGTATGATAATGTTTAGACACACCTTGTATGATGATGTTTAAACACATCTTGTATGATGATGTTTAAACACACCTTATATAATGATGTTCAAACACACCTTATATAATGATGTTTAAACACACCTTGTATGATGATGTTTAAACACACCTTGTATGATGATGTTTAAACACACCTTGTATGATGATGTTTAAACACACCTTGTATGATGATGTTTAAACACACCTTGTATGATACTATTTAAACACACCTTGTATGATGATATTTAAACACACCTTGTATGATACTATTTAAACACACCTTATATAATGATGTTTAAACACACTGTTTACCTTGTTGATGATGTTTAGACACACCTTGTATTATGATGTTTAGAACACACCTGATGATGTTTGACACACCTTTATGATGATGTTTAAACACATGATGTTTAAACACACCTATGATGTTTAAACACACCTGTATATGATGTTTACACACCTTGTATGATTTTAAACACACCTTGTATAATGATGTTTAAACACATATAATGATGTTTAAACACACCTTTTAATGATGGTTTAGACACACCTTGTATGATGAATGATGTTTAAACACACCTTGTATGATGATGTTTAAAACACACCTTATATAATGATGTTTAAACACACCTTATATAATGATGTTTAAACACACCTTGTATGATGATGTTTAAACACACCTTGTATAATGATGTTAAGACACACCTTGTATGATGATGTTTAGACACACCTTGTATGTGTTAATGCTTTCGTGTTTTTCTTGTACTGTATTCTGTTGCATGTATGACCCACTTTTTTTTTTCTGAGAAGATGACTAAAAAATATCCCCAGGGTCTCATATGCAAAATAGAGGCACCTGGTAGGTTAATATTCATCTAAACTCTATAGACTCCCATTATTTGTTGCTGGCTTAACTCCATAATCTACTTACATATAAAAACACAATATCATGATACAAAGTACAAGCCTGACAGCTATGCAACTGGAGTTTTTAACTGGAGGCGAGCATGCAGTGACATGAATTATTACTAATCTACAAATATTGAGGAAAAGTCCGACAAAAAACCTCAAGTAAAGGCTAGGGGAGTAAACCCCCCAAACAAATCAGGAGCCGGAGTCCCTAATGAGGTGTGATGCTTAAATCCAGTGCTACCCAGCAACTCCTGCGACACTACCGTTGCCAAACTGCATTGGTTCCTTACCTTTCCTTAGGATCACAGCGGCAGTGTGAAGAGGGGGGATTTGCTGCTTGGGCAACAGCTCATCCTCCATATGAACCCGCCCAGGCTATGTAGTTAAAAAAAAAAAACTTAGACATTACTCCATCGTCTCTCGTAAGATGGAAGGATGCTAACAACAACAGACAAATATTGAGAAAAATTTTAACCAAGGAACTTGTTAGGGATATCCATGGTAACTGATAAGCAACTACGACTATTACTTTTCAAACAGATCTATGTCACCCATTGGTGTGATCCTAACAGGTACTACCACTCTAGATCAGAGGGGATCTGGAAGTCCAGAACTGGAGTGATATAATGAATATGTAAATACCTTGGTACCCCCTCACTATAATCTGATTGGACAGTGTCCTGTATAAATAGTCGACACTGTGTTGATCCTATACTTAATGCCTACAAGCTAAACTTACTCGCTAGACGACACCACGACTGCTCGACAGACAGATTGCTATTCGACATACCAATTACTAATGCGATAATATACCAAATACCAACTTCAGAATATATCCCTTAACCCGGATATATCATGGAGCATCACCACTGGATGCATTTTATTGTCATAAACTTCATTTAAACATCTAGAGAGCAGTTTAGACTTCCTTTAAACATCTAGACAGCTGTCTAGACTCCAATTAAACATCTAGACAGCAGTCTAGACTCCAATTAAACATCTAAACAGGAAGCAATTTAGACTTCCTTTAAATATCTAGGGAGTAGTCTAGGTATCTAGACATCTTCATTTTATCATATAAGGAACTCATTTGCATATATATCTTTATTAGAATTTGAAATTTATAAAAAGTTTGAAATTTAAAAAATTTAAAGCATGTCTTAATACTTTTTGATCCTATATTCTTTTTTTTTTGTATTTTTTCCCTTAAATTATAGGTTTAATTACAATTTTAATTTTTACTTTTGCTTTCTTTTTGGTTAAAACATGGAGGTACATCAATGATTGAAAAAAAACATTTATTTTATATAGGTGGATCAATAAGACTGTGACCCTATTAATAAAAACATTTATTTTATGTAAACACATAGATAAGTCTGTGTCCCCAGTAAGACTGTGGCACTATGAAAAATAGCATTTATTTTATGTAGATATATCATTTAATCCATGGCCCTATAATAAAACAAGTATTTATTTTATATAGGTACACCAATAATATTGTGGCCATATTATTTAGAAAAGTATTTATTTAAGTTTCATTTATTCTATATAAGTACATCGATAAGAATGTGGTCCTATGAAAAAAAGCATTTATTTTATGTAGATATATCATTTAATCCATGGCCCTATAATAAAACAAGTATTTATTTTATATAGGTATATCAGTAAGACCATCAATGTGAATAAAAAAGCATTTATTTTATGTAGATATATCATTTAATCCATGGCCCTATAATAAAACAAGTATTTATTTTATATAGGTACACCAATAATATTGTGGCCATATATTAGAAAAGTATTATTTTAAGTTTCATTTATTCTATATAAGTACATCGATAAGAATGTGGTCCTATGAATAAAAAGCATTTATTTTATGTAGATATATCATTTAATCCATGGCCCTATAATAAAACAAGTATTTATTTTATATAGGTACACCAATAATATTGTGGCCATATTATTAGAAAAGTATTTATTTAAGTTTCATTTATTCTATATAAGTACATCGATAAGAATGTGGTCCTATGAATAAAAAAGCATTTATTTTATGTAGTCATGTCAATTTATCCATGGCCCCAGTAATAAAAAAGCATTCATTTTACATCAATAAGATTGTGGCTCGATAATTAGAAAAGTTTCATTTATTTTATATAGATTTATCGATAAGTCTGTCACTCTAAGAATAAAAAAAGCATTTACTTTATGTAGATACATCAATAATACTGTGACCCAGTAATAAAAAATCTTCATTCTAGATAGGTACATCGGTAAGACTGTGGTCCTATAAATAAATAAAAAAATGATTTCATATAGTTGTTTCAATAAGACTGTGTCCTTATGATTAAAAAAGCATTTACATTATGTAGATACATCAATAATACTGTGGCCCAGTAATAAAAGAGTATTTATTCTAGATAGGTAGGACTGCTTTAGCTCAGACGGTAGAGCGGTCGTCTAGGAACCACAAGGTTCCTGGTTCAATACTGGCCCTTGCCAACTCAGCGTATGAGTAGCACAGGGATCAGTGTGGTAAAGTAAGGAGCTGATGGTAGGTGTGGCGCTCCACCTCAGAGTCTAAAATAATCTCCTTGGTCTAGTGCTAGTGAAAAGGAGACAGACTCCCTCGTTGCCTGGCTGATACTGACTTTAGGCCACCCTGACAACTTTACTTACATTAGTAAGACTGTTGTCTTATGAATAAAAAACATTTATTTTATATAGGTGCATTAATAAGACTGTGGCCCTATGAATAAAAAAAATATTTATTTTATACTAGTTGCATTACCCAGTAATACCCAGAAAAGGAGGGGTTATTTCCAGTTCACAGAGTTCATCTGAAAATGCTAGCAATCCTGACCCTAACCCTAACCCTAACCCTGCCCATACTGGATTTTCAACAGTGACCTTTGCAAAGTGTATTCATGGCAGATCAATTTTTAGTGTAGAATTATCAATAACTGTTTAACCCTTTATCTACCAGAGCGCCTCAAACTGCCCAACAATTAAAATACCAGCCCCACTTTACCCCGAAAATGCCCGAGATTATCAGCTCTTAGAAATTGGTTTAGGGTTAAAAAAGAAAAAAAAGAAAAAAAAGAAAAGAAATGAATTAAATGAATACATTTCTATTCAGTAGTAAAGGATCAGTGATACAATAATAGGGTTATTTCCTATAACTCCAACCCAAAAAAGGGGAACCACTCTGAATGAATTTTATCTGTTAATTAATCTACCCATTATTTTCCCATTAGACTAACCCTAACCCCTAAGCCTAACCCAAACCCAGTCTTCTTTTTTTCCTTTCTTTAATTGGAAAAATAATAGGTAGATAAATAACAGATAACATTCATTGAGAGTGGTTCCCCTTTTTTATGTTGGACTTATAGGAAATAATCAATAATAGCTTGTTAACCATTTTACCAGGCTATTGCAGATGGCAGTGGTAAATAAAGGGCTAAGTCATACTAAAAAAGGGAAAGAAGCCAGTGATATCTACTGTTACGTGCTATGTATAAAGCTATGAAGTGGATAAGAGTGGATCAATAAGTCCATAGCCTGACACATAGGGGTGGATCAATATGTGTCAGACCCATGGGCTTACTGATCCACCCTTATGTATCTGGCTATGGACATTGATCCACCCACATGTGTTATGTTATGAGCCACCCTCAAATTATAGAATCACTCATTCACCCTTACGTGTAAAGCAGTGGACATATCGATCCATCCTTATGCATATTGATCCACCCTCATCTATCAAACTATGGAATTACAAATCCACCCTAATGTGTTAAGCTGTGGACTTATTCATGCACCCTTATATTTCAGGCTATGGGTTTATTGGAAATTAAGATACCAGTTATTCATATGAATAAATCGAAAGGAAAGACTTGTAAACATATTATCTATCTATCTAATGGAGATTTGCTTCCGGATTTTGTCTGTAACAAAAACTACGTCACTGCTTACGTCACATTACCCAAAATCGTCATAACATAGAATAAATACATTCGAAATTTGAACATGCAACATTAGACAGTCCTCATGTTTTTTTTAAACAAGTTTTTAATAATACTGGTATTATATATCTATATATAGTTTGTTTTATTTTAATACATATTTAAAGTTTACATTTCAAATTGTTTTATTTTTTAATCCTTTAATGAATTTGATGATTTTACTTACTTAGGGTACAAACTCGCTGACATTGAATTTTTTACTCCCACTCCTCAGGCAATATCCTTCAAAAATCTATTTTTACATCGCCCGGAGGGTGTTTTTTTATTTTGTACTAGTATATATAATGGAGATTTGGTGTTTATCTGTCTGTAACCAAAACTTCGTCACTGCTTATGTTACAATACCCTCAAGAAATAATAATAGAAAAAATTGTTATCGTAGATGCAGTGCCACATCGGGATATTGATCGTGCTAGGAAAAAAATCAGAAATCATCAATAAATTAAAATTGGTTGACTGTTTTGATAGCATTTTTTTTAATTCCTTGGGCTAAAATGCTTTTATAAACCAATTTTTAGGAGTAGGAAAGCTGTAGAACTCATTTTACAGACAAAAATAGGTTACAAAAAGTCGCCATATTTCGCGAACCCCCCCCCCCCCCCAATTTGGAGAGCTAAACTCCACCAATTTCTAGAATTGAAAGCGAAACATTTTGGAGATTATCATAGTCGACACTTGGACAAAATTTCAGAAAAATTGAAGGGGGTTTGAATGATTTGACATGGAATTACCCAGTTATGATTACAATCAAAGATTTACAAATGAATCAAATTTCTGCATTAAGGAGTTGATATATGGTTAAACAAATAAACCAAAACCAAGCCACATGGGTGCTCCATACTTGTGTCCTTGAGCCAAACTAAGCCAAGTTTACGAAATGAACACCACTAAAAATATTTGGGTGCCTAGTGTGATGTCAAGGTTATGTAAGTGAGTTCGATTCTCGCTAGGTGCTCTATATTTCCGATCTTGTACCACTTATTATTATGAAATGGTCTCCAAATAGACCAACACCAGGTATCCTACAAGTATATTATATTTATATCATCTTATTTATATCGGTGATTTTTTTTCCTGGTTTAGAACAAAGGCAAAGCAAACATAGAATCGCTTCATGCAGTGTAACTGTATTGATTTTTATTATGAGAGAGAGAGAGAGAGAGAGAGAGAGAGAGAGAGAGAGAGAGAGAGAGAGAGTTCCTCTAGAGGTTATTGTAAAATGGTATTATACTTACAGGTAAAGCTTACTGCGCTGTAGAAAATAACCTCTGTCTAAACGGCTTTCGAAATGCGCCGCTCGAGATCTGTAAGAATTTTACCACGAGGGGACCTGATGGGATGGTAGGCGTGGCGCTCCAAATCAGACGCAAAAAAAAAAACAAAAATATCTCCCTGGTCTACCGCTAGTTAAAAGGGGATAGACTTCTGGCTGGCTGATACCGACAATAGGGCTGAGATATTTTTTGAAAAAAAAAAAAAGATTTAAAAAAACTTCAAACAAAAAAAGCTACCAAATTTAACATTAACTAATGAATCATTTGACAATCTAATTAACGTTTTTCATTTCATGATGTGCGTATGAAAGTTTGGACACTATTTATAAAACTAGAAACAGCTACCTGGCGTCGCCTGGGTAGAGAGGAGGGGGCAAAAAAGTTCATCTTGTAGATCCATTTTTACTGAATTCTAAGTTAGATCCACACAGGATATCCCATTTAAATCCCCACGTAAAAAAGACCTTGCGTTGATCCGGCCTGATGGAGCGCCAGAAAAAAAAAGGGGCATAGACACTCTGAAAAGAAAAAACAGTGTCTCCTATTTAAAATATCAAATGAAAAAAAAATCCATGCTGTTACTATTTAAATTTTTTAATTATCTTCACGAATATCAAATCTTCATTAGTTTTGCTCAAAAAGCAATATCTGATGATAGTGAATGTGTATATATAATTACTTTGGCGTTAATTGTTTTATTTTCGTAGTTTCCGCCGGACATACATACACGCACACAACAATTGCCCTTTATATATATACTAGAAGCGGCTACCCTGCGTCGCCTGGGTAGCAAGGGATAAAAAAAATTAGTCCCTCAGATCCATTATTACTTATCGCGAGTTTGATCATCATTGGATGCCACATAAAAATCCCCAAGTAAAAAAGGCCTGGAGAGACGTCAATAAATTTTTTCGCCTGTGTAAAGGGAATGACATCACACAAAAAATATAGTAAATTTTAATTCAATAATTTACAATTTTTAAGAAATAAGATATGATTTAAAATGAGCCGATTAATTCAATCAATCAATATTATATTTCAAAGCGAAAAAAAAAATGCAAAATAATAATAATAATAATAATAATAATAATAATAATAATAATAATAATAATAATAATAATAATATATAATAATAATAATAACGCGCTAATTACTGTCTCTTCTGTTATTATACAAATTTAAAATTTTTAATTCTAAATATCTTCCCAAATATGAATAAAATCTTCATTATTTCTGTACAAAAAGCCAGCTCTGATAATATTTAATGTGTATATATATTTACTGTGTCGTTAATTATTGTATTTTCGTAGTTTCCTCCGGACATACACACATACATACATACACACAACTGCCCTTTATATATGTATAGATAGATAGATATATAGATGTCAGACGTCTTTTTGCGTCATAAGATTGCAAATACCTTTTGGTATCTAAAGATAGCAGATATTTTGGATAGAGTCTAATAATGAAAGACTGTTTGGAACGAACAATTGTGGTATAAGGCTACTGACTAGCATAACAATAAGTGCAGCAATAGATATTTCGTGGCTGTTGGCGGGGCTTAGAATACGCTGACTTTATCCCCTGCTGAAAGGTAGGACGACCCCACCCACAAAAAGTGTATGTCCTGGACATGACACTAAATTGCATCTTGTGGTGAGGGTCTAATCTAGGGGTCAAATTGATCTGTTTAAAGATTATTCGTATTAGATAGGAATACCTGATGCCATATAACTGTAAATTATTTGTATTAAGAATAATTACTTGAAGCTATAATTGTTTAATAAGGATTATCTAGCTACTTGAAATCATATAACTGTGTGCAAACAAATGACGATAGTTAGATAGAAATGATTACTTGAAACCATGTGATTATTAGTATTAGATAGGAATACAACTATGTGTAAATTAGGCTTATATTAATTCTCACTCCGAAATATAACACAATGGCTTATTTTCGGTGGATGTAGAGTGTTTGCGTCTGGCTACCGCTCTCAAATAGGGCTTATTCTAAGAAGAGGGCTTATATTAAAATCATCCTGAAAAATCACGCTAGGTTTTATTTTGCAGGTATGTTTTTTTTTTCGGGGAAACACGGTATAAATAAATTACATGTGTAATATTATTTTGCTTTTTTGCTTATGCTCATTATGTTACTTTTTCGACTTAGACAAAAATTTGACCTTAAATAATCGGTTTAATGAATTTTAATTTATTTTTAAAATGAAAAGCAGACGATATTTTGGCAGATCCTACTCTTTTTCCTAATCTTATTACTACATATTAGTGAAATAGATCACTAATTATGACTGAGCCTATTCTAGTAGTGACCATCCCAAGCGGAATTTAACAGGTTTGAATTCAGAGTTTTCCTTCTCTTAGACTGGTTGCCTAACCAAGGTTAAAGAGCCCAGCCCGCCCTACTATTTACCCATAGCTGGAGGAAGAGTAGTTGGATTCATACCTTTCTCAAGGGTATTAGCTCTATGTGAACTCTAGCTTCGTCCAGGATTTGAACTTGGGTCGACGGGTCCATTTCCTACGGCCTCCAACATCTACCATCTCATTTTCGCACTCGTTATCTGTCTATGTATCAGTCTGATCATGTGTATTTCTCCTTTTACCGATGTATCCAAGTCTATTCCTTTATTTCTTTCCGCCCTCTGCATGGTGGTATCTCGCAAAACGGTTCGGGGTTTGAGCAATTAACCTGCTTTGGTGATATGCTGCTGCAGTTTCAAAAAGATGTCCCCCAGTCTGGCTTTAATTTTTATTAAAATCTTATATATATTGAAAATATAGGGATTGCTCTTTCCAAAAATATTTGTCTCATAACTTTTGACCTATTTTGTTTTTTGTTTTGTTTTTTTGGAAGGGGGTAAAATTGTGGGGATTAATAAGATAAAATAATAAGAAATAACAATCTCCCAGGAGCACTCAGTCAGGAAGAACCCTCTGGGCATGAGCAGAGAAAAGACGAACTTTCTGGCACCAAGAAGAACCCTCGGTCATTCCAAACGCAGACCTTATTGAGAACACACGTTTCTTTTGTTTTTGTCCCATCTTTTCCTTCCCTTAATTTCTTTTCAGTCCGACAACACACAAAAAATGAAGGACCACATATAAAGGCGTTTAAAAGAAACAACCAGTGAATACGCACCAAAAATAACCGAAAAGTCTAATACCACATAAAATCAGAAAACCCCATAAAATACCGTAATTATTCGTGTATAAATCGCACTTATTTGAAGCCCCAGATTTTGAAGCCTAAAAGTTAGTCAAAATATTATATATAAGAAATAAATATTAACATTTTTTCTCAACCACGTGTTTCGCCATTTTCGAGACAGCATGACCGAAACTATGTTATATCTAGGATGTAGAAATTCACCAACCCCTCCACAAGAGCAAGATGTAACACAAGGTCAATCTTTAAGTGGAGTTTTAACAGGTTTTAATTGAGTTTTTCCTTCTCCTAGACTGGTTGCCTAACCAAGGTTAAAGAACCCAGTCTGCCCTACTATTTACCCATAGCTGGAGGGATAGTACGTGGATTCATACCTTTCCCAAGGGTATTAGCGCTATATAAAATGCAAACAGTCTCGTCTCGGATTTGAACTCGCGTCGACGATTCCACTTCCTACGACTCTAACCATTACACTACACACCTCCACATGTATTTATTTGACTCCCCACGAGGCCAAAATGAAACACAAGGTCGTTTTAATGCGATGTACAATGCAGGACCCCCCCCCACACACACACACACGGAGCGAATGCAAAAATCGCTGAGGTTCCATTGGCATTCCCCTACAGGGGCGCCTCAGGCATCGGTAAATAAACCCTTTTAGATGAGGGGCAGGTACTGCCTGGATGGAAGATCTCCTGAAAACAAAATGCTGTTTCATTTCTCACCGACGCTACGGTCCAAACTCGCTAATGTTTGAAGAATTTAAATCACTAACCAAATACTGCAATTTTGTTGTTGTTGTTTTTTTTTTTTTGTTTTTTTTGTTGTTTTTTTTTTCATTTTAATAGTATTCACATAGATACTAAGCACATTTTAGTCCGCTTCACCGCTTCCTGTGTCAAAGATAGTCGCCATGACAATAATATCTTCTATTATAGCAATTATAGAGATACTAGAAAAAACGTGACCCGTTGGGTCACTCATTGAGCTCTGGTAGATAATTGTAACCAAGAAGAAAGTTTGTTTACAAAACGAATTAAATTAAAAAAATAAATACGACCGGTTAATTAAAAAAAAAAAATCATTTTGCTAAAATTTGCAATTAAATCAAAAACTGAACCGTATTATAAGGCAGCCGTTAGCTGCTGAAAATTAACATACAAATAAAGTGGAAAGTTCAATCTACAGCTCACACTCTCCAATCTCTCTCTCTCTTTACACTTACAGAGAAAACTAACATACATAAGGAGTAGTTAATCAAGATATATTAGAGAGGGAGAAAATTGACAGGCAGAATTCAAAGTAAATTTTACTAAATTGCAAATTACGACTAATTAGAACCAATTAAAATGGAATTTTTTCAAACATAACTTAATCCCAAAAACTAAGGAATATTTTGGGATGTATTTTGTGTCATTAAACTAAATAGGAAAAAGCCTTTAGCAAACAATCATTGATTCACTCAGCTTTTGTATAATAATAGATAACCACACCTTGCGAGTTTTTTTTTACACCAGCGTAAGCCGATTGTCTCTTTTCATTCTTGTACCCCTTCCACATTGTGTATATTTCTAGTCATGTTTGTGTAGTGTTTCTTCTTAATACCATTGGTGTGTATATTATGCATATTAAAGGTACGATGGTCTTGTATGTACAATGCGTTTATCTTGTTTTGGCCGAGGAGAAGCCAAATTTTGAATTGAAACCAGCTGTACTCCCAGTTGTCAAGGGGTTTATACACAGTGTACGGCAAATACGTTTAAAGTTTAAGATAGGCAAGTGTAAAACTGACTTACCTAAGTAATAAAATGTTGGTTTGGAGACAGATTTACCTCTTAATACATAGACGGGATTATCAGAAAAATTATAGTTGAATTATCCCCCCTGCCGCCAGAGGCCGAATCGCCAATATACGATATTGGCGCCAAATTTAAACACCATGACGAAAGTCACTTTTCAAGGGACCCGTCAACCAGGCGAGTCGCTTTAACAAGCGCTTCCTTCACCTTTCACTTATCGTATGAACTTTCACCAGGAGAAACGCGACTTTCAAGCACTCCCTATCAACAGTAAGTTGAATAGTATTCTAGCGCACCTTCACATTACCTCAACAAGATAAGTCTGCCACAAATGCCACTAAATTTGCAACCCCCATTTTTGTACTTTTGAATATATGTTGTTTTAATTTTCAACTGTTTGTTTAAATTATTTGCCTACCACCGGGAGATTTTAAGAGTCCCATATTTCCTCTTAGGTTACACCATCCCGTGTAATTCGTTTCTAGGAAAATATTGAAATGTATATCTCGTCATCCATCTCACAAAAATTGTTCGGTTAAAGAAAGCGGTCAACTATCATTACAGTTAGCTTGAAATGGTGGAGGAAAAAGAAAGAAAAACAACAATAATGAATAAATAATGCAAAAACAGGAGTATTTACAGCAGGGTCAGGCAATACCCGAGTTAGGCACAATGCCGAAAACAATGAATAATATAACTTCCTTAGAGGATGGGGTGTGATGTTGGATGCCTCGTGGGTGTTACATGACAGTTCAGAAACCCACTCTCGATCTTTTTCACCTCTGTTCTTTCGTAATTGTAAATTTCCTGTTTTAAAAAAAAGACGAAGCTACTTTCTGACAATTAACTGAGAACTCACATCCCTGAACTGTTACGAGTTGTTTGTGTGCAATGTATCTAGATTTTTATGGAAAAAATTGGGTCCCTAGATTCGTCCCTGGGATGCAGGGATACAATTTTACTGCATCCTTTTAGATTTTCCTTGGTCTACGAGCCTTTCTTCAAATCAACCAACCACAGACACGCAAATTTTAGCGGCAAAATTGAAGATAAGATTTCTTCCTTTTTGGTACCAGCATTTTCAGAAGTCGGACGTGAAAAAAAAAACGGCGTTCGCTATATTCAGCAGAGTGAGGTAGAGTGTCGTTGTAAGTGCGATAACTAACCAACCTTGACAAGGACTTCAGTTAAGTGGAATTGTATTGTTATATTTATGTAAATATCATTCCCGCAGACAAAAACTTCGTTTGCAATTCACAGGTATTTCTTGTTTGTGTATGTATTAATACAAGTTATTTGAAATTCCATGTTGTGTTCATGTGTTTTCTGTTCTTAACTCGTCTGTTCAACACTCGCGGCGTGAAACAGCAAAGAAACAACTACACAAAAATACTAATATGGATGTAAATCCCAAACCTCTAGACCCAACTATGGGTTAAATAGTACCACTACAATGATAGTTTTGGCATTGAATAAACCAAGAAAACAAAGAAACCAAACCAAACCAAACCAAATCTAATCCCTAGGCATAAAATAACTCTAGACGGGTTGATATGGCGTCAAGATCAATCAATCCACCAGAGAGCTGATTGAATTTAAAGATTTGTTGGGTCAGTAAAATGTTTCTTCCTGTGTGTGGGGTTAAGTGAGGGAGAGGCTTTCTGTGATTAGATATGATGAGCCCAGAAGTTTTGGCACAAAATACCAAAACCCTGAGATAGATTACGGACCAGCTCCCGTGTGCACGTCGACCTGAAATTCTCTCCAAGGAATCACTAAGTTACCAGATATCTTCTCCATCACACCAGTAAGTCTCTCAAACTTAACTCTATACACAGGAAGGACTTTATAGTGCTAGTCATCGTTTTATTTGTTCTTTAATAAATTGTTAGAATTAAACTAAGTTTTAATTCATTTATTTGTTGCTGTTACTCTTAGAATTAAATGCTATGCTAAAACTAATAGATTTATCGACTATTCTTTTCAGGATAAAAACAAGATTCTCAAAATATTTTGAAGTTTAACCGAATCAAAACATTCTTGATTATTCGTCAGAGCTTCGCGTTTAAGTTTTCCGGGAAGAACATTATATGATAGAACAGCCGAGAACGGCTATATTTGGCTGTTGATAAGTCAGACATTCCGGTAAACATGTCAACCGTTTTCGTTGGTTACTTACAAAAGGTTGTGGCGAAGACATCAGTAAAATACGTGGTTTTCGTAGTAAACGAGACGAAAGTGGTAGTGGGTCTTGTCAAGCACACGTTATTTTGGAATAAGTGCGTCAAAATAGAGAGGAATGCTATCAATTATTTTCTAGTTCTAAATAAGTGAATCAAATCTTTTGTCTGGTCTTTTACTCCTTTCACATACTGCTTGTTCATAAAACAATATATGCATATTTTATTGTGGTTATTCTTGGGAAGCGCGGTGGTGTACTGGTTAGAGTCAGAGGAAATGGACTCGTCGACCCGAGTTCAATGGACAACGCTACAGTTCACATAGCGTTAATACTCTTGGGAAAGGTATGAATCCAACTATTCTCACTCCAGTTATGGGTAAATAGTAGGGAAGACTGGGCTCTTTAACCTTGGTTAGGCAACCAGTCTAGGAAAAGGAAAACTCTGAATTCAAACCTGGTCACTACTAGAATAGGCTCAGGCCTACTTAGTGATCTATTTCAATTTTTAAAAAAAATTGGTGCATGTTCCTAGGGTTTGCTTTTAACCCCATCCTATTTGGTTGTCGCGCTGAAACGGAAGGAAGGAATTCAAGGAAAGAAAAATAAAGAGACGAAGACAGATGGTGGTTTTATGGTTTCGGCTTTATTCACCGGTCGTAGCCACTACGTTGCAAAGAAATATCTCCCTAGCCAGTAGTAGTAGCATCTAGACACAGCCAAGGCCTCAACTCGAATGGCCGTAAGATTCTTTGGGGGTCGGAAGTCGGCCCTTTTTCCCGCACATGCTTGGAGGGTTCTTCCGGTGAAGTCTCATGCGAGTTTGTTAATCTAAAAAAAAAATCCTTTTTTTAATTGCAGTTTGTCTTTCCTTCCGTTTATTCAGTATTAGTGCATCATGAATACAAAGTTAAATGACCTGAAAAAAATTCAGAAACTTTTGAAATAAAATAACTGATGCATTATAAAATTCATTCATGATAAATCAGCACTGAAAATTTCATTAAAATCAGATAATTCTTTGGTTTTTGGTATTTTTTTTCAATCGGCAGGGTTAAATTTATTTTGTAAACACGGATTTTAAGTCATCTTTAGACTACGTTTACAGCCATATTGGAGCAAAATTGACAGAAAAAATCGTTTTAAATGTATTAAAAATAAATTACATGTGTAATATTATTTTGCTTTTTTTTTTTTTTTTTACTGATGCTCATTATGTTACTACTTTTCGACTTAGACAAAAGTTAGAACTTAAATAATCGATTTAATTAATTTTAATTCGTTTTTAAAATGAAAAGCAGACGAAAATTTGGGTATGCCTACTGAAGATTTTTAAAAAGTCATGGTAAAAGTGACCCTCTGTCTGTAAGATGGAAGTCATGAATTAAAGCTGTGTTTATTTTTAAACTAAACAGCAAAGGACAAAATGCCGATGGAGAAGAGCGATCACGTGATAGAAAGAATACGTTCATTGTGGAAAACGCCAAAATTGGCGCCAAATACGTCACCAGAGCATTCTACGTTCACCACTGAATAATTTGGAGGTTTTTATTTATCACGTTTAATGTATCATATATTTCTATTTCTGTTACGTCATCAGAAGAGCTCATTACACAGAAAGTGGCTATCTACCCTGTAATGGAGTCTTTGGAAGAAATGAAGAAAAGAAGCACACACACACACACACACACACACAAATAAATAAATACAGAGATGTTGATAGGTACGCGTCCTGTGTCACTGACGCTCAAAAATCTTAAAGGACGCAGTAAAATCGTATCCATGCGTTCCAGTGGTTTTCTTTGTCTTCCCACACCATTTCAAGCTAACTGTAAATACATTTCAATAGTTTCTTAGAAATGTATTAAACAGAATAGGTTACAAGCTAGGAGTTAGACGTCTTTATTTGGGACCCATACATTTTCCTGGGGACTCATTCAAAGCAAATATGTGCGTCCCAGGACGCACTAATTAAAAAGCTATCAGTATCACTGTATATATATATATATATATATATATATATATATATATATATATATACACCTAGAGACCTGGAGAGACTCTCTGTGATTCCAATGAAAGACCATCAGTTAGAGCTAGTGTAAAAAATCGGAAGGAGTAATAATAATAATAATAATAATAATAATAATAATAATAATAGGTTGGAAAGGTGATCCACTGGGAATTATGCAAAAAACTAAATTTTGACCATACAACAAAATGGTATATGCATAAACCAAAATCTGTTCTTGAGAATGAAATACACAAAATTCTCTGGGACTTTGACATTAAAACAGATCACCTTATCCCAGCCAGAAGACCAAAATAAAGAAAAAAAGAGAATCTGTCATCTGGTAGATTTTGCTGTTCCAGAAGAGATCATAGGGTGGAAATGAAGGAAAACAAAAGATAGATAAATACCTGGACCTTCCCAGAGAATTGAAAAAAATTGTGGAATATGAGGGTGAAAGTGATACCAATTGTAGTTGGTGCACTAGGAACGGTCCCAAAAAGCTTGGAAAAAAGACTGGAGGAGCTGGAAATCAAAGGAAGAATTGAAAACATCCAGACAACCTCACTGTTGCAATCGGCTAGAATACTCAGAAGAGTCCTGGAGACCCGAGGAGAATTGTTGTCACTCCAGTGAAAAATTATCAGCTAACGCTGGCGTGAAAAACTCATAATGTATACTTAAGAGCTCTTTTTATCTCCCTTCTATACCCCTCCCTCCTCTCTACCTTTAGCCTCTCTATCCTTACCCTCTATCCCCTCTTTTTCTATATCTCAATGTCTCCCCTTTTCTCTACCCCCACTTCTCTGTCCCCTCTATCCCCCCTCCCCATCGCCCCTCTCTTTTATTTTCATTTCCATTCTTTCCAAACAATTCTAAACGGAACGCGCGCATCCCCTCTCTATATATTATATCCTCCTTCATATCTCCCCCTCTTTGTCTATTCTCCTTCATATCTCCCCCTCCTACTCTATCTCTGCTTCCCTCTCCATCTCCTCCTCCCATCTCCGCTCTACCTCTATCTTTCTTCCTCTCTTATTTTATTCCCTTTCTTTCCTCATAATCAAAACGGAATATATGAACTCCGGGTGCAAGTATTTAAGTTTTAATTCAATAAATAATATACATGTATAATATCATATAAAATTAGAAAGACGAATGAAACTATATAAGAACGCGCATTAAAATATTACAATTATCTATATTTTATTTTAATTGATTTCTATATAAAATTATATATAGGATTGCTTTTAATACGTTTGAGAATAAAACAATTATATTAGAAATCAATAATACCAGGTAATTATCTATTAAACCCAGTTTTGTTAAAAACCACTATGCAATTATCCACATCATATAATATATAAACTTTTATTTGTTAGTGATATATAACACACATTTCAGGATTTTAAATGCATTAATAACATGGGCTGTTTTGAGGCAAACCCAATTAATTAACTTTAATAGAGACATCATCAATAAATAAAATGCTAATCAAGATTAAATAATTCTCCGGAACGGGGGAGGGGGTGTTAAAGTGTGACACACGTATGTATGTAGTTAGGTAGGTAGGTAGGTAGGTACTTGTGTATTGATATAAAAAGATAAGATAAAATAAAATATAACCCGGTTTTATCGCCTACTCATGTGTTCACGTCTTATTTTTCTCTCTCCCACGAACACGATAAAAACGAAACTATGTCATGATGTCAGAAGTGGAAGGTTTCCACTGGTTCATTGCTTCTAATCATATTTTATAATTTAGACCTTGCCAGAGAACTGAGGAGAAGGTGAAGGTCGTACCAATTGTAATTGGTGCCCTTGGAACAATCCTCAAAGCCCTGGAAAATAATTTGGGTGAATTGGAAATCATAAGAAGAATCGAAAGCATCCAAACTACAGCACTGTTAGAATCGGCTAGAATACTCAGAAGAGTCCTGGAGACCTAAAGAGACTTGCTGTCACTCAGCCTCCATTGAACCACCTGCTACAGAAAGTGTGAAAAACTGATAATAATAATAATAATAATAATAATTCTCTGAAACTTTAAGATACAGACGGATCACCTTATCCCAACCCAATGACCAGATCTAGTATCAATTAACAAGAAGAAGTGAATTTGTCAACTAGTGGATTTTTCCGCCTCGGTTGACCATAGGGTGAAAATGAAAGAAAACGAAAAAATGGTCTAGATGGTCTTGATTCTTCCTCTGGTCTCCAGTTAACCCAGTCTGTTTTCGAAGTCCTTGAGAACCCTTGCAAGGACACCAACTGCAATTGGTATCACCGTCACATTCATATTCTACAGCTTTTTCAGTTCTCCGGCAATATCTAGGTATTTGTCTATATTTTTGCATTTTTAAAGATTTTTACTCTATGGTCCACTGAAACGGCAAAATTCATTACATGACAAGCTCTTTTCTTCTTGGTAATTGATTAATTGGTCTGGTCTTCAATTATCCAGTGGCGAACGGAGAATGCTCTGGTGACGTATTTGGCGCCAATTTTGGCGTTTTTCATAATGACCATATTCTTTCTATCACGTGATCGCTCCTCTCCATCTGTTTGCATCTCAAAATCCAGAGAATTTTATGCGACTCATTTCCTATTATTATTTTACTCCTTGTGAGTTTTTCACGCCAGCGTTAGCTGATCGTATTTCACTGGAGTCTGAGTATCAACAAGTCCCCTCAGATCTCCAAGACTCTTCTGAGTATTCTAGCTGATTTCAACGATGGATGTATGGATGGTCTCAATTCTTCTTCTGATTCCCAGCTCCTCTAGTCTGTTTTCCAAGCTTTGTGGGGCCGTTCCAAGTTCACCAACTACAATTGGTATCACTTTCACTCTCTTTCTCTGGCAAGGTCCAAGTATTTGTCCATCTTTTCGTTTTCTTTCAATTTCACCCTGTGATCTGTTTGAACCGCAAAGTCCACTAGTTGGCATATTCTCTTTTCACCATATCCCAGTCAGGAGACCAGACCTCGTGTTGATTAACAAAAAATATTATTATTATTATCATTATTTAGTTTAGTTTTTTACATCCACCGTAGCTGGTGGTTCACTGGAGGCTGAGTGACATCAAGTCTCCTCAGGTCTCCTGACTCTTCTGAGTATTCTAGCCGATCCCAACAGTGCTGTATTATTATTATTATTATTATTATTATTATTTGCTCCTTTTGAGTTTTTACATCAGCTTTAGCTGATGGTCTTTCACTGGAGTCTGAGTGACAGCAAGTCTCCTCAGGTCTCCAGGACTCTTCTGAGTATTCTTGCAGATTGCAGCAGCGCAGTGTTCTGAATGGTTTCAACCCTTCCTCTGATTTCCAAACATTCCAGACCCTTTTCCAATCCTTTTGGGACTGTTCCAAGTACACCAACTACAATTGGTATCACCTTCACTTTCATATTCCATAACTTTTTTTAGTTCTCTGGCAAGGTCCAGATATTTGTCTATTTTTTCATTTAATTATTATTATTATTATTATTATTATTATTATTATTTCACTTCTTATGAGCTTTACACACCAGCGTTAACTTGTGATCTTCCACTAGAGTCTTCCACTGGAGTCTTAGTGACAGCAAGTCTCCTCAGATATCCAGGAATCTTCTTAACAATGCTGTTATCTGGATGGTCTCGATCCTTTCTCTAATTTCTAATCTCCACAGTCTCCTTTCCAAACGTTTGGGAACCGTTTCAAGGACGCCAACTACAATTGGCATCACCTTCACCCTCATGTTCCACAGTTTTTTATTTTTTAGTTATCTGGCCGGTTTAGCTCAGTCGGTAGAGCACTCGCCTAGGTAATCGCAAAGTTCCTGATTCAATACCGGTACCCACCAACTCAGCGGTAAAGTGGGGAGCTGATGGTATGTGTGGCGATTCACCCCAGCAAAAACAATCTCCCAGGTCTAGCACTAGTGAAAAGGGGATAGACTCCCTCGTCGTCCGGTTGATACCGACAATAGGCCACTCCGCCAACTTTACTGTACATTTACTCAAGAATATACACAAAATACAGACAAAGCATAAACAAGAATGTTAGTTCAAAGAGTTCACTGTCTACGGATTAGGTTTGGTTAGGTTGGATTTAGATCAAGAGAGGTCGTAGGAATAGGCCTAATCAAAACTTAGCTGTTTTGAAGTTTCCAGGTAACTTGATCCTAGTGGCCCGGTTGAATTGTAGTAGCCGTTAGGTTGTCGGCTCCTATATATATTAAAATCCTTTCCAATGCATTTTATTGTAAAATCATTTTGAATGCCTTTTATTGCAATAGAATTATTTCCCAATGCATTTTTTATAGTAAAAAATCATTTCCAATGCATTTTTATAGTAAAAATCATTTCCAATGCATTTTATAGTAAAAATCATTTCCAATGCATTACTATAGTAAAAATCATTTCCAATGCATTTTTATAGTAAAAATCATTTCCAATATATTCCTATGGTGGTGGAAGAAGACACTGACTTGATCGTAGCCGTCTTGGACTTGTAACGAAGCGATGTCTTACCGTCCCGTGTTGTATCTAAGAACCTGCAACTTCGAGAAGTGGTAAAAGAGGATACGGCACTCTGGGGGTCTTTACTTTTATAACTGCCTTCGCGTGCCCCAGGAGGGCCATGATTGGCCTATTTGACCACGCGCACATTGTCCTCAAATAAATCCCAGCAAAATAAAAAGAAGTAGCGAAGTAGATATAGAGAAATAGTCCGACTGGTTTATTCAGTGGTTTATTCGAAAAGGGGTTACAAATCCGCGTCTCATGATAAAATCTTGTTTAAATCTTTTTCAGAAGTATTGTCGTAAAGAGTTCCAAGTCAAGGAGAGTAACTCGTGACTAACGAAACTTACTACAGATCCTAAAGTAACATTCTGGGAATATCTATTTGAAGCAATGATAGTATTATTAATACTTTCATGTTATCAAAATATTAAATGAGTTCTCTTTAATTTCATTTATTGTGGCTATTATGTGGTTCCATAGAAACCATTCGAAATATTTCTATGGAAGTCCTAAAAATGTTTATTTGAAGATCCCATTGAATATTCTCAGTAGAAACTTCCAAAGTACAAAAAAAAAAAAGCCTTTTATAATGACAAGGAGACTACTTCATTAAAATGAAACCATTAATGGTTTCTATTGTCTAAAGAGTTCGCTGTGCTCTATTCGAGTAGTTCTAATTGTTTGGACGGATGCCAACGACGGGCGAGACATAACAAATGCTGTGACGACAGAGAGAAAAATGGAGGAGGTGGGGGATGAGAAGAAGAAGAAGAAGAAGAAGAAGAAGAAGAAGAAGAAGAAGAAGAAGGGAGAGGAGTACAAGAGGTCATCCAGGTCATTGTGTATATGGCTAGAACGCCGACACTTGACAGTGTTCAGATATGAAAATGAAGAAGAAGGGAGAGGCAAAATGTCAGAATTTAGAAAGACACATCTGTGCTTATCAAATGTTTTCTTTGCCCGTCTTCTTCTACCACAAAACGCACCCATATTGTCAGCTCTGATTTCATCAGGGCAAAAAAAGAAAAAAGGCCCCCAAATCCCTAAGTTCGTTCAAAAAGAGGAAAAAGCATAATAAAACCCACCATTTAATTCCTTTTTCTCCCGCCCTTCTTAATCTGTTCCTATCATACCAGAGATGGTAAAGATGTTTCTTTTTTTTTTCTATTACCAGCCGGTTTCTAATCTGGCACGATATAGCTTTTTCATCTGGTTTTCTACCCCCCCCCCACACACACACCCTTCACTCTAGCAACCCAGATAAATTAGAACAGATCTTCTTTTGGCTTATTGCCTGACCAAGAGCCTAGAGTCAGACAAGCCTGCCCGGCACGATAGTCTGATTTATTCGGTTGAATTCTGGACATAACGTCGGATCTCTTTTAGCCAGCCAGCAATATGGCTATATTTACAGCAAGTTAACAGAGACTGGGAAGACGGCCAACAAGACGAGCAGCAATAAAATGCTGGCAGTGTCTGTTGGTGTTATAGACAAGGAGGCCTTCGTTGGCCGATATCGATTTTACAGTTCTGTTGTGCTCAGCCACAGAAGAGAGAGAGAGAGAGAGAGAGAGAGAGAGAGAGAGAGAGAGAGAGAGAGAGAGAGAGAGGAGGGGGGGGGGGGACAGGAGAAGACGGTTGTGATGCAAATGGAGGTGTTGGGCTGACTCTTGTGTTATGTCAATGTCTAACTGTGTGTATGTGTGTACTGAAGCTGAAGTTTCAATTGATAGCTGACTTGTGTAACTTGTTAGCACATGAAACGATGATTTTACTCTTTCTCTTCGAAGTGACAACCTTCCACTGTCTACCTGATCTGTTGACAAGCAAAGGCAATCTTTGAAGACAATGTTGCATTATCATTACTAGTACAAAATAAAAAAACACCCTCCGGGCGATGTAAAAATAGATTTTTGAAACATATTGCCTGAGGGGTGGGAGTAAAAAATTCAATGTCAGCGAGTTTGTACCCTAAGTAAGTAAGTAAAATCATCAAATTCATTAAAGGATTAAAAAATAAAACAATTTGAAATGTAAACTTTAAATATGTATTAAAATAAAACAAACTATATATAGATATATAATACCAGTCATGTATTTAAAAAAACAATGAGGACTGTCTAATGTTGCATGTTCAAATTTTGAGTGTTATGACGATTTTGGGTAATGTGACGTAAGCAGTGACGTAAATGGACCATTCCATTTTTATTATAAAGAAATGAAAGAAAAAGACATGCTACACAGAAAAAAATATAACAAGAAAGAAAAAAGAAAGAGATTATTATTATTATTATTATTATTATTATATAATACTGGTGTTCCTACCAAATACGACCGTTATCATCTTACAACACACTCTGGTTAAAAGTGAGACCGTCCAAATGAGTGTCGTCACCTCAGTTAAATAATGGACCATTCCATTTTTATCATGAAGAAAGGAGAGAAAAAGGACATGCTACACAGAAAAAATATAGCAAGAAAGAAAAAAAAAAGAAATTAGGGGAAAAATAGAGAGTTCCACGGTTTTTTTCTGTTCTCTGGCAAGGTTCAAGTGTTTTCTATCTTTTCATTTTCTTTAATTTTAAATTTGTGGTCCGCCGGTACAGTAAAATCCACCAGCCAGACTAAGTAAAATCTTGGTAAATAACCATTTTTAATCTTTCATTAAGTTAAGCAATGATGTGCCTGTTCAGTACTTAGATGAGTGACTATTCAGGAAAAGCGGATACTGTAAGCTGAGGCTTTTGTGTCAAACTAAGCAAAGCTTTGTAAAGAAAAAAGTAAAAGTAAAGTCGTCGGGTTGGCCTAAAATCGGTATCAGCCAATCAGCGAGGGAGTCTATCCCCTTTTCACTATCGCTAGACATAGGAGATGGTTTTTGCGTCTGAGGTGGAGCGCCACACCTATAATCAGCTCCTTACTTTACCGCACAGATCCCTGTGATACTCATACGCTGAGTTGGCGATGGCCGGTATCGGACTAGGAAACTTAACCCGACCTATCGGCATCTCAGGTGTTTTTGACAAAAATTTGGTGTACTGGAGTTTGTGAGGTGAGTTTGTTGAGAATATTTCTAATTACACTCTAGTCTGATAGGTCCAGGTCCCAACTAAAGTTTAATAGATTGTAGGGTTTTTATTTATGATCTGTGGAAACAACTAAAGCCATCTATCTCCAACCTTGTAACTTATCCTGTATAATTCATTACTAAGAAACTATTGAAATGTATTTACAGTTAGCTTGGGGCAAATTTACGCATACCAACTAAAGCCGTCTAACTCCTACCTTGTAACCTATCCTGGGTAATTAATTTCTTAGAAACTATTGAAATGTATTTACAGTTAGCTTGAAATGGTGAGGGAAGAAAAAAAAAGAAGAAAAACACTGAGACGCATGGATACGATGTTACTGGGTCTTTTTAGATTTTTGTGCGTCAGGGACGTAGGACGCGTACCTCTGGTAATGTAAGCAATCTGAGGCCTGTGTACCAAACTAAACAAAGCTAAGTAAATAACAATGAATAGCCACGGACAATTCATCTCTAACGGTTCATGTTGCCATAGAAACGCCAGTAATCACTGTTAACTAGTGGAGGAATGACGAATAGGGGTGGATGGATAAATAAATCAGTAAAAAAAACGGGGAACAGAAGTCCGCCTATATCTATTATTATACTAAAGCTAAGGCTTTTTTTACTGTTTAGTTTAATGACACGAAAGTTATACTAAAATATTTCTTACTTTTAGGATTGAGTTATGTTTGAAAAAAAAAATTTTAATTGTTCTTATGAGTTGTAATTTGCAATTAAGTCAAAAACTAACCATCTCTTACTTTACATTCTGCCTATCACTTTCTTCCTCTCTATGTATATATTGATTACCTCCTCGTTATATATGTTAGTTTCTCCGTGAACGTAGAGAGAGAGATTTTGGAGAGTTATGAAACGTATTCGTATGTTAAGTTTCATAAGCAGACAGTGCGATCAACATCTTGGCTCTTAATAAATTTAAATTAGGTCAAACGTTCCCCACTTAGAAATCTTTTAATGTTTTTTTTTCTAATTCTACACTCGTATTTATTTTTTCTTTATAGTTCAATTCGCTTTGCAAACTCACTTTTCCCTAATCCCAATTATCTACCCAGAGCTCATTGGGTGACCCAACGGACCTCGTTTTATCTAGTATATATATATATATATAATATAAGAGATTTATACAAAACTTGGTAGTAAGGATGATTCTATATGATTTATCCAAAACTTGGTAGTAAGGGATGATTCTATATGTGATTTCTAAGATACACTGTATTTTGGTCGAAATAAATTTATTATGGAATTACGGTGTTGAGTTCTTCCTTCCTTTCTATGATTATATATATATATATATATATATATATATATATATATATATATATATATATATATATATATATGATAAAAATCAGATTTTAAATAAAAAAGATTCATGTTTTTTAGGGGGTGGGGAAAATATCTGAAATAAAAAGATGCATTATTCAAACGTATTACGTTTCCTTCCCGCTTTATTTCACTTGTACCTGACTGGTATATTCACTACCAACACCCATGTCATTCTTTCGTCGCTCGACACTGATGAATAGCGTTTCTATGGCAACAAGAGTATTGAAATTTACTTTATTTTTATGTGATGAACTTAATCCTTTTTTCTTTCTTTTTTTTTTTTTTTTTTAGAATCAATTCGAACCTGGTATTAATATTAATGTTATATTATTATTTAATGATTTTATATTATCAAACAATCTTCTGAATAAAATTGCTGAAAATGAATTGTAGGCGAAGAATGCTATTCTGTAATTCCAAAAATTAAAATTAAAGCGAAAGTTTTTGTTTTGTTTTAGAATGTCAACTGTTTTGTCTTTTTTATTTTTATTTTTATTTTTGGTTGTTTTTTGTTTTTGTTTTTAGTTTCAATAATTGAAATAGTTATTTAATGATAACAACAGCTACAACTACAACAACAACTAATAGTAGTAATTCAGACAGAACAATCGAACAAATAATTTATTTCAATACAAAATTCCAAGCAGAACAAACAATTTAAAGTAAAACAATTCATTCAACATCGTCATATTGGGTGACGGGGAAATGCGAAAACAAAGAAACTGCTGGCTTTGTCTGACGAGTACACATTTAACTGCGACGTCACCAGCATTTCTCTTTCTTGGATCCGCAATGTGAACAAATATTAATTTGCAATAAAGATTAGCAAGAAAAAACAAACTTGTCGTAGGTATTTACCCAACCTTTTCGCCACGGATAGGATGTGACACAAGGTCGCAAGTATGGGGCATCCAACGAAGCTCGAACTCGAATGGATCTGCGAAACTAGCTTACTAACCATTACACCATGATAGGACTTTGTATAGTCCGATTGTCACGAATGGTATTTCCATTAGTCTGGACTAAGGCTTCACAAACAACTTGGTGACCCACTTGCAACCAAATTTAATTTCCATTCACACCTAAATAAATTAATTGAATATTGGCGATGTATTTTTTGGTCTTTCTGGATACCAATGTTTTCGTTTTAAAAATTATTTTCTTTTTTGCAAAATACAGAACAGTTAGTATAAATGGAATTGCAGTGATTAACAAAAATAATAACAAAATTAAACCAAATAAAAATAAATAAAACAAAAATAAAACAAAATTAGATTAAATATTAAAAAAATAAATAAAAAGACAAAAATAACAATCTCCAAGAAAACCTGAGACCGGAAGAGCCCTCGGGGCATGAGCAGAAAAACCTCGAATTTTTCGCACCAAAAAGGTTTCTCTGTCCTTTTTTATCCCAATACTTTGAAGAAGAAACGCCTATTAACTTGCTCGGGAAATATTTCCTCCTCAAAGAAATAGTGTGACTCAACTAATAAAAGTCTTACTCTAAAGTCATCCCCATCTTTGTTCTTTCGCTTCTTTTCCTAAATTCTCTTTCAGCTTACCAGCCCACAAGAAGAAAGAACCAACTATATTGCGAATTCGGCACTAATACGAGCGAGCTTAATCCACGAAGAACTAACTGCTAACGAAACACTACATAATATTGAATTATATGATAAAACTCACCCACACACCAAATACCTGGAAATAATTAATTTCATTCATTAAAGATCTTGGATAAGAATTAATATTTCAAAGATTTTATTTTAATTTTACCTTTTCATTATTTTTTCTCTGTTTTTTACTCATATTAAATAATCTTTTTTCTTTTTTCTAAATAAAACTCATAACATATGTGCTGATTTACGCCGCTAATATTGAATAGACAGGAGTTAGAAACTGGAAATACATAAACACAACATGGAATTTCAAATAACACTATATTAATACATTTGCACAAACAAGAAAATACGCTTGTATAATTGTTGCAAACGATAATATTGTCTGCGGGAAATGTCAATTATATGAATATAATGAATGCAATTCCACTTAACTGAGTCCTTGTAAAGTTATGGTACGTTATCGTATTTACGACGGCCCTTTTCCTATCTCTGACACTCTCTGTTGAATATGAGTAGTGTCGTAATTTACGCCCGACTTCAAGAGATGCTAGTTGTAAAGAGGAAAGTTTATCATCTTCAATTTTGCCGCTAAAGTTTGCTGGTCTGTAATTGGTTGGTTTGAAAAGAAGCACATCAACCAAGGGAGACAACCAACCTACCTTATATATATATTTTACACATATTATAAAAAGATGTATTTTAGAATTCAGTATTTTCTCTTAATTAAGATGGTAGTACCTGTTAAGATCCGACCTATTGGTCGGTGAACAGTAATAATGGCACAAGTAGAAAAAAATAGGGAAAATGGTACAACAAAGATATATATTCATACAGAATATTTAGGGATTATGGTTGGGGCGAGAGTTAGGGATAAGGTTAGGTTTAGGGTTGGGGTTAGTTTTAAGGTTAGAGTTTAGGATTAACTCTTTGACTACTTAAACCGCTCACAGCGGCTCTCCTGTTTCTACGTATACCACACCTAAGTAAAGTACAAAAACTGATGGTTAATTTGTTATAATTGAGCAGAAGAACTCAGATTACAATCATAATATGACTTTATTTGAATAGAATGGGTTATGAGGTGAATAGATAGTGGACATTTAGATATCCCATCATACAGGTAAAAAATACCAAGAAAATTTGGTAGAGCAGTGGGGAAAATTTGGTAGACAAGGAGTTAAAATTAAGGTTATGTTTAGGGTTTTGCGTTAGGTTTAGGGTTAGGGTTATAGGTTTGATACGTTCACTTAAGAGCTATTGCAATATATAAAAAGTATAATAATCTCTAGCGAAAGTCTTTCTTTCTTTTTATCTTTTTCTTTTTTTTTTTTACTTCATTGTTTCTAACTTTCCTTTTCTTCTTTTCTATTTCATTGAAACAGACGATAAGTGTCATCGTTTCCCATCTCTCACCTTTCTTTCTTTCTTTATTTGTTTTCTTTTTCCCCTCTGACGTGTAGCACGTTCTTTTTTTCCCCTTTCTTACCTCACGATTACAAAGATATTGTCTATCTAATGTGATGACAGGGCATAACATTTGAACACGTGGATTCATATCTTATGAATTAAAACGAAATGGTCCATTATCGACCTGAGGTGATGACAGGGCATTACACACGTAGGTAAGTACTAGTGTATCAATACATAGACTAGCAGGATCTGTGGATATACCACAGTATGATAACTTAATTATTACAACGTTTGAAATGTTTGCTTAAGAGCTATTACCAAATAGTTCAATATGTAAAAAGTATAATAATCTTGATTTAACTCTCTCTCACTCTTTTCTTTATTCTTTCTTCTTTTCATCTTTTCATCATGTTCGATTGAAACAGATTATCGATTCTCTGAGTTTATAACATGAGGCTTGATAAACTTGGACACATGGCGTAACGAATATAAGAGTTGAGTTAATACAGTTCTAAGTGACAATCATCTCTAGGCTGCAGGTTCAATCCTGGCCAATGGCGATAATAACATAGAATACTTAACACAGCTTAACACTTGTACCCGGTCATGGTTAACGGAATGAGAACAGTCTAGCCTCGTGGATTGAATAAAGGGTTCGGTTCGAAGTTATGTGAAGGCTTCCGATTATGACATGAAGGCTCCCGAGTTTGATGAGAAGGTTCCCGGGACTTTAAAAAAAAGTCCTTTTTCAACCAATCATAAACTTTCCCCAAAAACATTCAGAGCCAATTTCGATCCCAATTACGGGTATAAAACGGTCGATCAAAATATCACGAATAGCAGTTGACCCCAGGACTGGTACACAGACAATCGCGCGTTACATTTCGAACAAGATCAAAGACCGCTAACAGCCTACCAACCCACACTGCATCACCTTGTTACACAAAACCAAGTCACCCGGCCAAGAACAGATTTACACCTACTCTCCTCCTAACCTCATACTAAGTGAAAAAAGAAAGCCTATATCTTTTCAAAATCTATCAACTTCTGTTTATTTAAAATAAACGTGATTAAATCCAAACCTCTCGTCCGTTTTCTTTTGCAACCATACGCTTGCATATAACAAGGTTAACCAGTTTGTTGCAGACATTCAAGTTAAGAATTTAATTTCCATTTTATCTTTTATGCTAACCATTCTCATTAAGAGAAAGTTTTGTTTTTTGGTGTGTGTTTTTAAACCCCACTCCCCCTTTTGATTACATATCTGTAGGTACCACCAATTTGCCGTGTGAAATTTACCCCCCTATTTTAACACAATAAAACTTGCATAAAAGGTTAATATCATCGTTAAAAAAAATTTCCATTCAAAAGAAGAAACATAAAAAAAAACTGATGACTTTTAAAATTTTCTTCAGCTTACGGAAATAATGAAAATTATGAACAAAAACAATATTTACATTTTTGGCTACGTTAAATCAATTGAAATTTAACGTAGCCGAAAACAAGTTACGACTAGAGGCTTTTTAAAACATTCTATGAAAAATCAATTACTGGTCCGATTTTCACGAAAATTTCCATAATTACTTACCTTTTGATGAAAATATGTTTTAAATAGTTTTTTTTCTCAAATATATTAGGGGAATTTTTTATTACGAGGTCTACCCCCCCCCCTATTTTATTTTATGAAATAAGAAAAAATAAACCAACAAAAAAACGACTTTTACTTTTTTTCTCAGAAATATTTTTATTAGTTTCTATACAGAATTTTTTTTTTTGTTTTTTTTTTTAGTAAAGAACCATGAATACAGAATTCTGCTTAAAAATATCAATAAAAAAACTGCCCCTGTTGTAAAAAAACCGACGGTTTTACTTATTTTTCAAGATAACAGTGAGTAATTTTTCCAATCGGATAATTTGATCTTTGAATTAACTGTTTTTCTTTATGTTCATTTTTTTTTTTGCGAGATTATTAAAAAAGATTTACGTTTCTTCCTTCAATATTGACGTATTTTGGTGGTAGCTAATATATCTGCTATTTTTTGTGGCCTTCTTGAATTTTATACCAGTATAATTAAATGTTTAAAACGTCGAGTTGAAATAAATAAGTTTAATGAGAAAGAATAAATAATTTTATTGAAGCCTATAAATAGCCACAAAAATCGTAACATATTGTTTCTTAAGACTTTTATGCAAACAGTTATAAGCTTACGATCGTCACATTGAAGGCACCAGGTTCCTGCTAGATCACTGAAGTTAAGCCGCAATTAGCCTGTTCAATGCTTATATGGGTGACCATTTAAAGCAACAAGTATTGTAAAATATCAAAATGACTTAATTTGACATTAAATTACCTGAAAAGGGTTGATATACTACAAAATAAAACACACATACAATTATATATCAAGTATTCTTATCTAATCCAGCTAATTTGTATGGTTTAATGTATTCCTATCTAATCTTCTTATTATAATGGAGATTGTGTGTTTGTCTGTCTGTAACCGAAACTATATTACTACTCAAGTCACAATTCCCTTAGTTATTAATGTCACATTCTCCATGATTTTATTTTTATTTAGACCTCAAGTATTAATAAAATTGTTTTATATTATTAATACTGTTGGCTTTATCTTCATACTAATAAGATGAAATTGTATTTATATATACAACAAATAACAGTTTACATGTGAACGGGAAGGCTAATTTGCATATTGTTATTAAAAATTTTCATTTTAATAAATATGTGCTTCGTATTTTGTTGATTTCTATTTGTTTGGTTTTATCTTAATGAATATAAGGAACATTCTCGGAGATAAATCTTAAAAGAAATCAATTAACAAGAAGAAATGACTAATTTTATTCTTTACTTCCCATTTTAACTAAATAATTAAATTAGGAAAATTTAGCAATGAAAGACGGGAGTGTGGAAGAGTAAGTTTCAGTTGTTCTATTTTCCAATTATACCCCCCTCTGTTTAAAATTTTTAACTGCATTCTTATTTAGTTTCATTAGCTTTTCTAATTTAATATAATATTTATTACATTAAAACTTAAATACTTGCACCCGGACAGTGCATATATTTGCTAGTATTAATAATGTGGTTTCAAGTAATTATTTTATTTAATAATTGTCATTTGTTTGCACAGACTTATATGGTTTCAAGTAACTAAATAATTATAGCTTCATGTAATTATTTTTAATATGAATAAAAAGTCATCGAGGTGACCTGATGTCGGTATGAACCATACAGCGAGGGAGTCTATCCCCTTTTCACAAACGTTAAAACAAGGAGATTATTTTAGTGTCAGAGGTGGGCGCCACACCAATCATTGGCTCCCACTTTACCGTACATATTCCTGTGCTACTCGTACGCTGAGTTGGCGAGGGCCGGTATCGAACCAGGAACATTGTGGTTCCTAGTCGGACGCTCTACCGTCTGAGCTAATTCGCCCTCTTAATATAATTCTCCTCTATTTCCGCACTAATGTCGACCCTCTATCGCCTTCAAATCTTCTTCTACGCTTTTGTTTTGCATTTGTTTTTAGATGGTCGCCTTCTTTCTACTTGGAACCTCACTTCAGTTTCTTCTTTGTGTAAATCTTAATCTCTCTGTTTCAAGTTTTATTATGGTGTGTGTGTGTGTGTGTGTGTGTGTGTGTGTGTGTGTGTGTGTGTGTGTTGTTGTTGTTGTGTTGTTGTTGTTGTTGTTGTTTTTTGTTTGATTGTTTTGTTTTTTTTTATTTTGTTTTTTTGTTTTCTTTGTTTTTGCCGTCTTGCAGCAATTCTCTTCAAATCACGTCTCACGTTGATTGTTCTTATTTTAATTGTCTTTTTTTTTTCTGTTGAAAGGGTAATTTCTCTTCATCTATTTGATTTCTATTTCTCTGTTGTCGATTCTAAAAATCTTCTTCTTCTTCTTCTTCTTCTTCTTCTTCTTCTTCTTCTTCTTCTTCTTCTTCTTCTGTGGTTCATTGTCTTTTCTCACCTTTCTTCGCCAATCAATATCTTCTTTCGTTCATATCTTCCATGTTCTGTAATTTGATTTGGAAGACTTTAACACATCAATATTACCAAAGGAAATAAGATCACTATTACAATAAATGCTTGTTCTTGTTAAAATGTATTTTTAAAGCAAACCCTAAAACTTTTAGTCACAAAAAAGCCAAAAAGAAAAATCAAGTCAAAATGAATAAAAATTTTAAATAAAAAAAAACAAAGAAACAAAACAATGGAAAATGTTTTGATAAATACTATTTAAAGAGTAAATGACTAATCTATATATTAAGACTCGTGTTCCTTATTTGTATGATCGTTATCATCTTGCAACACCCTCTGGTTAAAAAATACTCCAAGATGAAACGCAAAAGTGTAAATCCTGATTATCTGGTGTTACGTATTCGCTGAATTTCTATTTCTTTTAGTGTCGTCACCTAAGTGAAATAATGGACCATTCTGTTTTTATTACAAAGAAAGAACGATAAAAACACAGAAAAAATATAATAAGAAAGAAAAGTTCCATTCGTTCTTCATTTCTATCTTGGTAAATACAGCTTTAAACTTGATACTTTTTTGACACACCTGGTATTCTGAAAAAAATTAATGAATGGAACGTTATTTTTGTCAGAATACAAGGTGTGACAAAAAGTACAAAAAATCTCGATACTTTTTGACACCCCTTGTATTCTGAAAAAAAATTAATGAATGGAACGTTATTTTTATCAGAATACAAGTGTGTCAAAAAGTACAAAAAATCTCGATACTTTTTGACACCTCTTGTATTCTGAAAAAAATTAATGAATGGAACGTTATTTTTTGTATTCTGAAAAAAAAAATGAATGGAACGTTATTTTTTTTTTTTTTTCAGAATACAAGGTGTATCAAAAAAGTACGAAAAATCTCGATACTTTTTTGACACACCATGTATATATAGTGAATTAGTAAATCAATTCCTTAAATGAAAATTGTTTTCTGGTATCCAGATGTCTTCAACTGAACTTTATATGATCCTGGCTATCGTAAACACCTGCCACAGAATCACTGAATTCTCCATTTGAGAGATATATTTTAAGCATGGAAGGGAATGTATTTCAAATTAGCCATGACTGATTTGGCCATGTTTATTTAGGTGTGTATGTGTCCATCCTATTCCAAAAACCAGTTTTGAAGATATATATCATTTCCGTTAACACAAAATACTGAAATTGCAACTCACGCTATGAGACAATTAATTGACAGACAATTACCCTATGATATAAAACTTGATGAGTAGCAATTTTAGAAATTTGTGTTAACAGATAATATATATATATATATTTGGGAGAATATGTGCTTAATTGGAGTCGTACCTAATTTTGAAAATTAATTAATTAATAATAATTAGGCGGGAATGCCTATTTAAATGTATGGCTAAAACAAATCGAGAAAAATCAATCTCGATTTGTTTAGCCATACATTTAAATAGGCATTCCCGCCTAATTCATTATTAATTAATTAATTTTCAAAATTAGGTACGACTCCAATTAAGCACATATTCTCCCAAAAATTGTCGGCAAAAAAGCCATTCCAAACATACCGTGTTTACAACTTATATATATATATATAACTTTCAAAGAAAGAAAAAAATTAACAAACCGTCATTCCGTAATAAATTTATTTCGACCAGCTCAAAAATCTAATTTATTGATTATTATACATTGAGCTCTCTTTAGTAATTTATAAAAATCCTTGTATGAATATATGTTTGCACCTACAAGAGCATACAGTATGGTTATTCAGTGAGATTTTGAGGATCCCAGGTGGAATCATCCCTTACTACCAGTCCTTTGGATACCTTACAAACACACACACACACACACACACACACACACACACACATATATATATATATATATATATATATATATATCCATAGCTGGGTTACCAAGTCAGTTGGTATTAGGATGTGTGTATGTATACATATATGTGCATTTACCTATGGTCAAGAAAGTTCACACACACACGCACACACACACACACACACACACACACACACACACACACACATATATATATATATATATATATATATATATATATATCCATAGCTGGGTTACCAGTCAGTTAGTATTAGGATGTGTGTATGTATACATATATGTGCATTTACCTATGGTCAAGAAAGTTCACACACACACACACACACACACACACACACACGCACACGCACATATATATATATATATATATATATATATATATATCCATAGCTGGGTTACCAGTCAGTTGGTATTAGGATGTGTGTATGTATACATATATGTGCATTTACCTATGGTCAAGAAAGTTCACATATTGATAGTATACCCCTATGCTTAATTTAATTTACCTTAAGTGATAGTTTAACAAATTGTTAATTATAACTTATGTTATATTGTTATAAGAACGCGTATGTTCAAATTATTTGATTCTCTCATTTTGTGTGAAATATGTCTTCCATTGCATGTTAGTAGGTGTGACTTGGGGAATGCTATGTCAAAAAGATTAAAATTTATCAGGTTTTTGGTAAAGGAAGCACCTGTGGAAAAAAAAGGGAACGGTTTACTGAAAATGACCAGTGAAAAAATAAAAAAAGTAATTAAGAAATAAAAAATCCAGCGATCAGTGGGGCAAGGTGGCCGATCCCTCTGGATAATGATAAAATTTATTGAAGGGACAAGACCACCCAGAGTGAGACCACTTGGCCAACTCATTCCTTTGCCATAAACACCCCCCCCCCTAAGATGATGAGAAGAACTGTAATTGAAACCTTACAGGATTTTCCCAGAAAAATTGTATATTAACTTCATGAATTTTCTGTTTACTTTTCCAATATAGTCAGCGGTCTGACACTGATACCTCTGGGTAGAAATAGATCTATAACCGCAAAATGATCGATTTTAAAGCTTTTTCTTATATATATATATATATATATATATATATACTTTATATATATATATATATATTATCTCTTTTTGTAACACGATTACACAAAGGTCGGGTTCTATAAATGTTTTATTAAAATATCCCTGTTCTTAGCAAAAATGATGCTAAAAGATGTAGTTAAATGACTTAATTTTAATTTTAAAATTAAAATTGAATTATAGAAAAAATTTTCTCGGTTTCATTTCAAATCATTTCAAATTAAATTATTCAAAAGTTTTTCTTGTTACACAAAAATTATTACAAACACCCAAAATCTACCAAACAATTTTTTTCCACCAAAAACATAACAGCTAGGCTTATTTTTTTCAAAAGATTTCCAAACTTCACTGCTTTATACAAAGCAAACTTTATATATATATATATATATATATATATATATATATATATATATATATATATATATATATATATATATATAATATATATAATTAATGGTGATATTATGATTTCACACTCATAACTTAAAGTTTCTTGGTAGTCCAAACATCAGATAGAAGTGGTTGAGATGTCAAAAACCAGTCGTGAAAAAAAAAAAAAAAGATTTTTCACGACTGGTTTTTGACATCTCAACCACTTCTTATCTGATGATTGGACTACCAAGAAACTTTAAGTTATGAGTGTGAAATCATAATATCACCATTAATTATAAATCTGCTCTGCTTTATTAGCATTGAGCACCTTTCCATGCAAATACTTTTCTCATTTTTTCATTCATTATTCATTATATATATATATATATATATATATATATATATATATATATATATATATATATATATATAATGTTAATCATAACGAGTCAGATATACCTACTAATAGTTTCGCTTAGTAACTCACCAGGACAAAAATCTTGCTCTGATGATTTTTTTTCTTACCGCAAGTGTTTACTACTAGGATTAGCATATATATATATATATATATATATATATATATATGTGTGTGTGTGTGTGTGTGTGTGTGTGTGTGTGTAAGTTGAAAAGTGAAAACGAATCCGACAATATGCTAAAAGGATAAATAAATAAAGGAAAGAAAATGTTGAATGGATAAAAATGGTTTAATGAAATACCAACACGTGCTTCGACCGAGAGTTTGTCCATGTACACATTGTATTCTATTTATTATTATTTTCAATATGAAATAAAATGACAATAATAAAAAAAATTATAAAATAAAATATCTAAGTATACAAAGAAAACGGTCTTCTTCAGGGCAAAATGTTTGATATTTGAAGTTATAACGGTCTAAATACAGAGAATTTTGAAGTGTTCGAAAAAAGATTTTTTTGAAAGATTTTTGAGACTTACGGTTGGAGAAATTGCGTAATATTTGGTGACACTCACGGTTTGAGAATAAAGAATATAATCGGGCGACTGGGGTTCGAACTCGCTTACTACGATGTCGCAGTCCTGCGCGTTAGCCACTACGATCCTATATAATTTAAAAATCTTTTTTTTTTTTTTTTAACCCAATACTGGTAGATATCAAATCACTTTTTTTAAAACGAATTTCGAAATTTGTTATTGATTAAAAATATATTTTATTCAAAACAGATTTAGAAAAGCAATAAAATTCCCAGAAATTTAATATTCCCGGCAGATTTTTTTAAAAATCATATCAAAACTGTGCGTCATTATTTTGATGGCGATGCCTCACGCTTTTTAATCGCTTCGGTCACACGTGATATTTGTCTTTCGTCCCTGACCATTAGAGTAGGTCGATTTTTCAATAAAATACAATTGTATTGCTAGTTGTGTGTTAGTATACTGAATACTGATACCAAAAATTAGATCTTTTACTTGTACCATTTTTTGAGGAAATAGCATCAAAGATCGTCTGTCATAGCTTAATTAATGAGATAAAAAGCAGCATATCAGAGGTATCGGTGGTGATGGGTTGGGGGACACATTTTCAATTTTAATTCTATTTATGATATTTAATTCGTTTCATTTTAATAAAATAAAATAACATTTCTGATTTGAATATTGAAAACAGTAAATTTTCTAACCAATTTCTAGGCCAAATGTTGTAAAAACAAGGATTTTTTGTGAATTTTAGTTGACGATCTTTGATGCTATTTCCTCAAACAATGGTGCAAGTAAAAGATCTAATTTTTGGTATCAGTATTCAGTATACTAACACTCAACTTTCGTATAGATGGACAATTTGATATTTTTTAAAGTGAAAAATCGACCTACTCTACTGACCATACTTCTTCCCCAGAACAGGTTGGCAGGGTGGCCTATAGTCAGTATCATCCGGACAACGAGGGAGTCTATCCTCTTTTCGCTAGTGCTAGACAAGGGAGAATTTTTTGTTGAGTTGGAGCGCCACACCTACCATCAGCTCTCCACTTTACCACACAGACAAAATTACCTACGCTGTGCTACTCATGTGCTGAGTTGGCTGGGACCGTTATCAAACCTGGAATTCTGATATTTTAGTCACTTAGTAAAGATCAAAAGCAGAAAATGGAAATCGGTAGCAATATATCAACTACTAAAAGCGATGTCAACATAATGTATAGGAGAAGCATGAACTGCTATTGACAGGTTATCGACAATATGGAAAGGGCCGGTTTAGTTCAGTCGTTAGAGCGTCCGACTAGGAACCAGAAGGTTCCTGATTCGATAGCGGCCCTCGCCAACTCAGCGTATGAGTAGCACACATGAGTAATGACCTGATGGTAGGTGTGGCACGCCGCCTCAGATAATCAAATCAATCAAACAATCTCCTTGGTATAGCGCAAGTGAAAAGGGGATAGACTCCCTCGCTGTCTGGCTGATACCGACTTTAGGCCACCCCGACGACTTCATTTACTACTTACTTAATCCTTCTGATGAAATAAAACAGGAGTTCTTCCAAGCTGTAGCCTTGTCAGTACTACTGTATAGTTGCACCATCAGAATGCTACGTGCTGTTTTGAATAGATATTGGTAGCAGCAACCTATAAAACAGCAGCTGTACCTCCCATTTCACAAACCATCCAAGTAAGACGAGCACTGCTGGAGAAAGAAAGGGTGAACTCATAAGCGTCGTTCTCTTATAGACCCATAAATATGAACACCCCGTGTTATCAGACCAACAAAAACTTACATCCATCAGCACTGTACAGACACTGGATGCCGCCTAGAAGATTTGCCAAGAACGATGACCGATAAGGACGGATGGCGAGAGAGAATCAAGGGAATCCGTGTTGTCGGCATGCCTGGATGATGATGATGATGATGATGATTTATTTAAGTGTATTGCCCAGTGCCTGAAGCGCCCCCTTGAACAGTAATGCTGTGGGGATCCACGCATTATTTGTGCCAGCCATCTCATGAACTTCGGCTCGTGGGTGGCCCCACGTTAAATGAACCTTGTGTCTGACCGGTATAAGTGGGATGCGCGGAAAATTAATAACATTAATAACATGGGCTGTTTTGAGGCAAGTCTATCTCAGTTAGACCTTAATAGAGATATCATTTATCTACACATATATAAAGGAAAGTTGTGTATATGTGTATGTCCGGTGGAAACTTCGAAAATAAAACAATTATCGACAAAGTAAATATATATATATGCATTCACTATCACCAGGGCTTGGTTTTTGAGCAAAAATAATGAAGATTTTATTTATATTTGGGAAGATATTTAAAAATTAAAATTTGTATAGTAACAGAAGGTAATTGAAATATGCTGTTGATTGATTGAATTAATCGCCACATTTATATTGTATTTTTTTTAATTGTAAATTATTGAATTAAAATTTCTTACCATATTGTTATATATTTCCGTGGGGATTTTTATGAGGCGTCCAGTGAGGATCTAATTTGTGATAAGTAATAATGGATCTGCGGGACTAACTTTTTTAAAAAGCCCCTCTCTACCTAGGCGACGCCGGGTAGCCGCTTCTAGTTAATAAATAAAATGTTAATTAAATAATGAACATTTGATAACCACTGAGGATATAACGTAAATAACTAAGTGAAATTGTGACATTGGTGGTGACGTAATTTCGGTTACAGACAGACACATAATCTCCATCTATACATATATAAAAGGGCAGTTGTGTGTATGAGGAACTTAGAAAATAAAACAATTAACGACAAAGTAAATATACAACACATTAAGTATTACCAGGGATTGGTTTTTGAACAAAAATAATAAAGATTTTATTTGTATTTGCGAAGATAATTAAAAAAATGAAATTTATATAGTAACAGCATAGTTTGTTTTTTCTTTGTTTTTTGAGGGTTTTTTTTGTATTCAATATTATAAAGAGGGGCACTGATTTTTTTTTTCATAGTGTCTGTGCGCTTTTTCTGACACACCACCAGGCCGAATCAACGCAGGGTCTTTTTTTACGTAGGGATTTTAATAGGGAATCCTGAACGGATCCAACTTGCGATTCAGTAATAAAGGATCTGCGAGACTATCTTTTTGCTCCCCCTCTCTACCCAGGCGACGCCGGGTAGCCGCTTCTAGTTATAATAATATATATTAATAATGATTTCCTTGCTCACGGTTATATGGTATCAAGTATTCCAATCTGACTTATTGAAAGGTTATGGCCGGAAATAACCTCAAAAGTGGGAGTTGCTTTGACCTCATCTAGAAGTGGTGGTGATTATTAGAAATAAAATTAAACCAAATAAAAATGGATAAAACAAAAGTAAAATAAAAATTAGATAAATATAAAATAAATAAAAAGACACAAAAATAACAATCTCCCAAAAGGTCTCAGAATAAAAGAGCCCTCGGGACATGTGCAGAAAAACCCGAATTCTTGGTGCCAAAAAGGTTTCTCTGTCCTTTTTACCCCAGGACTTTGAAGAAGAAACACCCATTGACTTGCTCGGAAAAATATATCCCCTCAAAGAAATAATGTGAATCAACTAATAAAAGTCTTACCCTAAGTTATCCTTATCTTTGTTCTTTTCTCTTCTTTTCCTAAATTCCCTTTCAGCTTACCAACCCACAAGAAGGAAGAACCTAAGAAATATTGTGAATCAACTAATAAAAGTCTTACCCTAAGTTATCCTCGTTTTTATTCCTTTCTCTTCTTTTCCCAAATCCCCTTTCAGCTTACCAGCCCACAAAAAAGGAAGAACCAACTATATTGGGATTTAGACACGACCTAGAGCGAGCTTAAATCACATAGAACTAACAACTAACAAAACACTACAAAGTGAATGTCCGCGGGGAATAAAGACAATTCCTGAACCGTGAAAGAGAGAGAGAGGGGGGTGGAGATAAAGAGAGAGAGAACCCTCTCTCTTTTTACACATGTCATCCATAGTTCAACTACTTTACTAACCTTCCCTTTGGCGGCTTAAAATAGGCAAACCGTCACATCAGTTGTTGAAACAAGAAGCCTGTATTGTATTTGGTGTAGTTTCACATCAAAATTGCTTAAATACCCCGACGAATAAAGCATTTGGACTTAGTAAGATATTTATAACAAATACGAGTGTAGAGTGAAACTTTTACCAGCAGGGCTGAATATCTACCCCCGCTTCTCAGCAGGTTTTACCTTCAGCCCAACCCACAGAGGAGAGCAGCACTTAAGAAGCATAACATTCCTAAGAAATTCCTTTTCTTATCTGTACAATAAACGGAAAGAATGATTGTTGCTGCCGAAATAAATTCAAAAACAACATCTTGTTCTCTGGTAGAAATACAGAAAGGACTTTACCATCAACCAACGATGGTCGTACTTATCCACGTTTGACCAAACCAATAAAACTTTTTTGCTTAACTCTTTGCCTACCAAATTCCCACCAAGCCTGTACCAAATTTTCTTGATATTTTTTACCTGTATGATGGGATATTTCAAAGTTCACTAATTAGTCACTCACCACAGAATTCTGGTAATCCTTAACTAGTTCCTCGTAAATTCCTACCATAAAATAAACTGAACCCTCATTTTATGTCCGTGTTTTTGCAATAAATGTTTTAATTTTCTTGCATCCGTTATTTTACAATACTAGATAAATTTTCATTGAAGTGAATATTAAAATAAATAAATAAAATATATTTAGTATTGTAAAATAATGGGTGCAAGAAAAATAAAACATTTATTGCAAAAACACGGACATAAAATGAGGGTTCAATTTATTTTATAGTAGGAATTTACGAGGAACAAGTTAAGGATTACCAGAATTCGTTCTATTCAAATAAAGCCTTTTTATTATTGTAATCGCTATCGAACCCTGAACCTTGTGGTTCCGAGGCAGATGCTCTTCGGACGGAGCTAAACCGGCTCCGCCCCCTCACTCTCTTTTTTGGTTGTATTGGAAACATGGAAAAAGTATGAAATAAATTGAATCTGAAGTGGAGCGAAAACTTATTCTCTTGTTTGCGATAAAAAAATTCAAATTAGGAAATTCCCAAGACCCGGATGTTGATGTGTAAAAGTCCAGGATGTATGGAAGTCATTGTCCCTCTTTCTATTTCCGTTAAATGCATTTATTCATTTTTTTTAAGTACGCATTTTGATTTATTGGATACTTACTTTTGAACTCATTCACCGGTTATACACAAATCTATGAGCAATAACCATCAAACGTTTTTCTTGTCTTCAGACAAGACACGACAAAACAAGCTCATAGATCGTGACACGAGTCACGTAGTAATAGCGTTATTTTTAACCTTACACATGCGCATACATACTCTTATTAAACTGACCATATATTCGTTGGAGGCGAGTGGTGTAATGGTTAGAGTCGTAGGAAATGGACTCGTCGACCCGAGCTACAGTTCACATAGTGGTAATACCTTTCGGAAAGGTATGAATCCAACTACTCTCCCTCAAGCTATGGGTAAAAAGTACGGCAGACTGGGCTCTTTAACGTTGGTTAGGCAACTAGTCTAGGAGAAGGAAAACTCTGAATTCAAACCTGTTAAACTCCGCTTGGGGTGGCCACTATTAAAATAGGCTCAGTCCTAATTAGCGATTTATTTCACTATCTATATCTATCTATATTGCCTATTACATCCCATTCTGTCGGCTGAGACAGAAGAATACACCAACTGCACCTCTGCAGAGGGGTAGAATTCCCCAATGGGGTCACCTGGACGGATTCGTGGTGGCCGAGTAGTCCATGACATGCAACACACCATTTTGGCCCTTATTTAGGCTAGACAGGCAGTCGGAGAGGCCCCTTCCGATCAATCGGATAGTCACGTCAAGCCCTATGATTGTCTCGACCCTTTTGCCTTTATTGCAAACACCCAACACTTTTTTCATATATATGCTAGAATGGCTGAAGGTCTTAGTCTCCTAGATATGACGTTAAACGGCATCTAATGGTGAAGTTCCAATTTTGGAGCTCTGGAGAGTGTAGACTACCCCTTCATCACCGGTAACCATACCAAGGTTTAAAGGCCCATCTGCCCTACTATTTTTCCATAGGTTGGATTCGTACTTTTCCCAAGGGTTTCAGTACTATGTGAAATGCAAACAGCCGTGTCCAGGATTTGAACTCGTCTCACCGTGTCCATTTCCTACGACGATAACCATTTCACAATGCACCTCCACGGGCCAAATTCTAAATTTTATTTACACCCTCCCCCACCAAAAAAAAACAACATTTATCTTTGCTACGACCCTGTTTCATAAGACATTAATAACTTAGATTCGGGGTTGGGTCACACCATCCGCATGCCTGCAGACAGACCCCCACCCCCGTAAAATACTTTATGGTGAACTCGCAGATGGCACACGATGGATAGGAGGCCTCCCAAAGTAGTTCAAAGACCATATGAAGACGATGCTGAAGAAATGTGCCATCACACCTTCAAGCCTGGCCTTCAACGGACAGGGTTGGCGAGACACGTGCCGCACAGGAGCAGAGCGGCTCAATATTGAGATTAACAGAGCTGTAGAGCGGCGACGTCTTCGTCGTCATGAATCACCAAATGTAGATAGGAATTTCCCTTGCAATGTGTGTGACCGCATCTGCAAGTCCAGAATTGGACTAACTAGCCACCAGGGGGTCCACAATTGGAACGATATGGAGTGACGTCATCGTCGTCTAGGACGGACTTCAAAAAGGAAAAGGAAGATTTAGCTAAACATTATAACATAAGTAAACAGATATACTAGCAATGGCAGTCCGGGGACCAACTGTGACTCTCGCAAATAATTAAATTTGTGGCTCATACAAAAGTATAGGAACCTTCACGTACTAATAAAAACGTTTTAACATGTAAAAAATATTAATCTTATGTAATAATAATTTTTTTGAAAGCGAAGTAATGCAAAATATATGTTGAGAAAACATATTTATTAAATTCTTTGGTGTTAAATACTTAATATTTTCAGCGCAAACGGCCATCTTCAGAGTATCGAAAGTTTTGAAAGTTTATATCCTTGTTTGTTGAAATCGACCGTGGTGTTATAATCCGGTGAATGTGATTTTCTGGTGTAAATATAGAATTCGACTGATTCCGTCATATTCCGTTAATTCCCGTGTTATGGCTTTCTGTGGGAACTTTTGAAATAAACTTTTAAAAATGTCGATACTCTGAAGATGGACGTTTGCACTGAAAATATTAAGTATTTAACACCAAAGAATTTAATAAATATGTTTTCTCAACATATATTTTGCATTACTTCGCTTTCAAAAAATTTATTATTACGTTTAAGATTAATGCTTCTAATACTATAAGAACAAACAAAAATCTTTAATTAATCTTATGGTATTTATGTGTCCAGGTATGATGCTAAACTACATCTAATGGTAAGATTTCAGTTTTGGAGCTCTGGGGAGCGTAGAGTGCCCCTTCATTGTCATTACTCCCAGGTCAACTCTGACTCCTGTGAGGTTACCATGTATGGGTATCCTGGGTAGGACGTTAAAATGCATCTAATAGTGAGGTTTCAATTCAAGAGCTCTGGGGAGTGTGGACTACTCCTTCATCGCAATTGCTCAACAATAATCAAACATTTACAAATAAATTAGATTTCGGCATTAAATAACCCATAAGGAGTTGATATGCCGTTAAACAGATAAACCAAAGCAAATTACCATGAGATGCCAATTATCTTATTCAAGAGACTATCATTGTTCTTCATCACAATGTTAATTTATCAAAGTTTGGCTGTTTCAAGAGGCTGGGTTATTGGATTATTAAAATTATTCTCTTCTATCTTTGAGCACAGAATTAATTTACCAAAGAGAATGAATCCCCGAGGAGAAAGAGACGGAGAGTGAGAAATGGGTATGACTCTAAGATAAGAAATAACTTGATTCATTTCATTAGATTGATTCAATTTGAACGCTAAAGACGATATGTTGTATAAAACCTGCAGGTGGGTGAGGTTCGGAGAGATTTATGTTGTATACCCAACAACGGGTATATATATAAACGGTGAGCGTTCATCTCGGTGAGAGAGAGAGAGAGAGAGAGAGAGAGAGAGAGAGAGAGAGAGAGAGAGAGATGAAGATGGAGATAGGGATGGACTTACTTTATTACTTGTTGCTGGTTGCTGCTTCTGCTGATTCTTCTAACTTGTCGTCCGTCGTGTTCTTGATTAATTGACTTATCTTCAATTCTTTAATCTTCTTTGCTAATTTTTCATCTGTGCTGAATTGGGCATTGCTTGTTTTTATATTTAATATCACAAGACTTTAAGTTTGCTTGATCAAGCTTTTATTATTTATCTAGCTAGCCCATGATTTAATTCCGCGCGGATGAGATCGGCCCCGGAGCACGTCTTAGCTCCCTGGAAGCTGTGTCGAAACTGAATAACTAAACTAACTATTCCCCCGTCTCTGTACCGGAGGTCAGTTAGGGTCATCTAAAATGTCAATCGTAACCCCTAACGGTTATAGAAAATTACCCACCTCCGGTTTTAATTTAAAACTAACTTACAGGTACGTTAACAATTTATGACTTCTCATGAATTGTAACATTTAGAGCCGTCTTTTATGTTTGGTTCATTTTATTAACTTAAGAACTAATGATGGATGCTGCACAAAACACGATTTGATCACATTATTTAGGGTTAGGTTAGGGTTGGTTAGGGTTAGGGTTAGGGTTGGGTTGGGTTGGTTAGGGTTAGGGTTAGGGTTAGGGTTAGGGTTGGGGGTTAGGGTTTAGGGTTAGGGTTAGGGTTAGAGGTTAGGGTTAGGGTAATAATCCTTTTTATTTCTATTTTATCTTTTTTAAAATAAAAGGTGAGATTAAAATGAGCTCCTCTCTTGCACAGTTTAATAAGGGTCCTTAACAGTTCAAAGTAATTTACAACAGTCAAAATGAAAAACACAATGAAACTTTAATGCTAAGGAGTTTCATCTGACAAAAGTTTCAGTGGTGCTCTTCCAATATGTGATCTACCGAAGGTTTGTGATCTACTATTGATCTACTATTCATGGCATGTGATCTACTAGGAAAAAAAGAAGACAGGGTTAGGGTTTAGGGTTTAGGGTTAGTCTAAGGGGATAATGATGGGTAGTTAATTCGTAGATCACATATTGGAATGTAAACAGCTCGATAGATCACATATTGGATTAGAAACCATTTGATAGATCACATATTGGAAGAACACCGTTTCATTTAATGATTAAGTCTTCTATTCTATAGAAAACATAAACTTATAGTTATGTATGGAAATTTAATAGGGGACAAGCGACCGGCTTTACTGGCCATCAGCATCCCTCTAAAGATCACGTGGGGTCAATTATAAAAGCAAAACACCAACATCTGTCCTCCTCCTCTTCTTCCAACCCTTGCTAAGACAACAAGGTGGGGCTGCTACATTCATCAAGCCTAAGACGACACAATGAACTCTCTGCTTCTCACCCCGCACTTACCCCCTCTCTCTCTCTCTCTCTCTCTCTCTCTCTCTCTCTCTCTCTCTCTCTCTCTCTCTCTCTTCCCTTTTATCAAGCTGCTCGCTACACCGCCTAGCGCCTACTGGCAGAATCGTAACAAATAAGGAATATGATACCTACAGTACAAACAGATAAACAGAATGAGCATTTTAATAGTATACTAGACCAGTGGTTTTCAATCTTTTTGGTGCCGGGACCCCCTTTCTATTTCTCGTGGACCCCCATATAAAAATGAAAATTAAATATCAAAAATATTTAATGAAAATTACATCCAATATTTGCACTTAGTAATGGCATATTTAGTATGAGGAATGTTCTTGCCTTGCTTAAAACAAATTGTAAATTATTGGTGATATCTTTTGACAAAGATACACGCAATTCATTTTGCACAATAAGTCTAGATCTGTATTTAGTCATCATATTGGTAAGAATTTATTATGCTGTTTCGCATAAATACGTCGTTGCAAAAAGTAGCAAGCAGCCTTTTGAGACAAAAATGGATACTCAGAAATCACGCTTTTAGAAGTGGTTGCTGTTTAAAATGAATTATCATGGGTGTGTACTAGTAACTAGAAATACGAATTTGTGGTTCTATCACTAATCGGATAATATAGATTTTCAAGACTCCATTACAGCGTCTGCATACCCCTGCTATTGATGTTGCGGACTCCTAAGACCCTCAAACCCCAGTTTGAAAAATCTCTGTACTAGACTAGTCTACCCATGGACTTATTTAGTTCTTGTAGCAGTGATCCATGATTATATCCATACTTCTCTTTAAGAAGGAGTGAAAGGTCCTAATTAGCATTTTATATTTATTTCTATTATAACGAGAATTTGGATGAGTAAAAAATTATGATCAACATAATTCAGACCCGATATTCATATATATATATGTGTGTGTGTGTGTGTGTGTGTGTGGAGAGAGAGAGAGAGAGAGAGAGAGAGAGAGAGAGAGAGAGAGAGAGCAATACATACAAGGTATGTCAAAAAGTATCAAGATTTTTTTTGTACTTTTGACACACCTTGTATTCTGAAATTCTGAAAATAATTAACTTTCCATTCATTCTTCATGTTTATCTTGGTAAATAAAACTTTTAACTTGGTACTTTTTGACAGAATATTTTTTCAGAATACAAGGTGTGTCAAAAAGTACAAAATATCTTGATACTTTTTTGACATACCTTGTATGTGTGGAGAGTGAATGTGCATGAGGGAGTATGTGTATTCAGTACAAAAAATCTCGATACTTTTTTTGACACACCTTGTATTACTTATTTTTTCGTTTTTTTTTTTGTTGTTTTGTTTGGTTTTATTTCATGCAGAGTTATCAATATCTTTTTCTAAACAGAGCTATAATAATAATAATAATAATAATAATAATAATAATAATAATAAATAAACAAACAAATAAATAAATAAAATCAATATTTTTTATTTAATAGTTCATGACAGCTGTTTCCTGTTGAATACAATTATTCAAATGGATCAGATTAATACCAAAATGAACCATTTCAATGTCCATTTAAATAATTGTATTGGATCTCTTTTAATCTGTCAGTGGGTCAAGAGAGAGAGAGAGAGAGAGAGAGAGAGAGAGAGAGAGAGAGAGAGAGAGAGAGGGGAGAGAGAGAGAGAGAGAGAGTATTTCTTTAATCTTCATCATTCTCTCTTCTCTCTTTCTTACTCTTTCCTTCTTTCTCCCTACATCTATTTCCCCCCCTCTCTCTCTCTCCTCTCTCTCTATCTATCTATCTTTCATTTGGGTCAATAGATACTTGTATTTATTTCTCATTGTCTTTACTTCTTTCTCCTACATTTATTTCTCTCTCTCTCTCTCTCTCTCTCTATTATATATATATATATATATATATATATATATATCTGTCATTCTCTCTCTCTCTTCTCTCTCTCTCTCTCTCTCTCTCTATATATATATATATATATATATATATATATATATATATATATAACCTTTCATTTGGGTCAATAGATACTTGTATTTGTTTCTCATGTCTTTCCTTCTTTCTCCCTACATTTATTCCCCCCTCCTCTCTCTCTCTCTCTCTCTCTCTCTCTCTCTCTCTCTCTCTCTCTCTCTCTCTCTCTCTCTCTCTCTCTCATTTGGGTCAATAGATACTTGTATTTGTTTCTCATGGTCAGGTTAAAAACTAAGTGGTTGAAATGGGTCAACCATAAATTCATTTGTTCTTCGGTTTGTATAAAAACTTAATAATACTTTAAAACTTTATAATACAAATATTATTTCTTTAAGATACAGAAAATCTCCCCAAAATAAAGGAACATATTCGCAAAAGAATTGTTTTAATAGTCATGGGCCAAATATAATATAAGCAGATTTTGTAATGGCTGCCGGTTTTCTGGCTGATAAGTAAACAAAACAAAACAAACATGGCATAACTTCCGGTTTTGTAGCTGATAGCCGTCACTTTATTTCAGTGTTTCTCAACAAGGTCTGTAACGCCTCCTAGGGACTTATGAGTTGTGGGGAAGAGGTGATTAAAATTATTTTACGAGTGCTTAGAAGAGACTCGAAGGAGTGTTGAGCAAATTTTTATATCACGAAATATAGATAAGGGAAGAAAGAACGTAATATGCTGTCAAATGTTGGTTATGATATAATATATATATATATATATATATATATATATATATATATATATATATATATATATACTATAGTGTGGGATTGTCACTGTTTCAGCTTGTACTGGAACGGTGTGTCAAAATGCAGTATTATAGGAAGAGTGCTCAATATAAAAATAGAGCTGTTATATAATATAATAAAATAAATATATAAAGGTTTTACATATCTATTTATTTGATGACAAAGGAACAGTCACAACCGTGCAAATGTATTGCCGAAAACGCTCGTAATGAAACCTTTGGTAGACTGCTACACCAGTTCCACCCTGATACCAAAAAGATTGCCAGAAAATTAGAAAAGATCGAACAAAAACTCGTTCAACAAGAATTGTCTGTACAGTTTAACAGAACATGTTTAAAAGAAAAAATGCTGCCAAATACACTATATATATATATATATAATATATATATTATAATATATATATATATATTGTAAAATATATTTAAGGTGCGATTGTTGCCATTGGTTTCAAAGGAGCGTGTTAGCCACTTATCAAGACAACGCACCTGATACAATCTCCTCTGGTAGCAGTCATTGATCATCATCAGAAAATGTTTATTTTATGACTGGTTACATTTCAAGACTGAAAGGCTAATGAATGCCAAAGGATTGGCTTTATATGTGAATGGGACTTGAACTTTAAGACTTTATATATAAACTAATGGATATCCATCTATGTTCATGATTTTCTAGAATTAATGTCATGTTTGGTAATTTAAAAAAATCTTTTCTATTATAGTGAATTTAGCATCTTTATGAATATCATGGTCTTTTAGGCAAAAAAATGTTTTTTTTTCTACAGAGAGAAGTCTGTTATAATTCAGAAACTTAATTCTCTATCTATAGTTATTTATTCTAAAACTGAAAAGCCATTCTGATTTCCCTATATATTGGTTGAAGCAACAGTTGTATTTCAAAAGATAGATAATGTTTTTGTTATTACATTTTAGTCATGGTAATTTTAAAGGTCTTATTGTTTATAGGATGATATATATATATATATATTTTGGTGGGGGGAGAATATGTGCTTAATTGAAGTCATACCTAATTTTGAAAATTAATTAGTTGATAATTAATGAATTAGGCGGGCATATCTGTTCAAATGTAAGGCTAAACAAATTGAGAAAAGTCAATCTCTGTATGTACATTTCGGCATATTATGCCTCATCAGCAGAGTTATAGACAGGCAAATTGCTCTGTGTGTGATTCGAACCCTAACTGCCAGGCTGACAGGCGGGGATTCTAACCATTACACTAGCTTTTTTTCCCCAGATTTTTCGTTTGTTTTGAACTCAGTTATACTCCATTTTTTTGGTGACTTGCTACACGACAGTATGAAAGTAAACAAAACTGATATGGCCTTAGCCGACAATTTTTTGGGGGAAAGTAAACAAACAAACAATGTGTTTGATATGGCCTTAGCCGACAATTTTTGGGGAAAGTAAACAAACAAACAATGTGTTTGATATGGCCTTAGCCGACAATTTTTTGGGGAAAGTAAACAAACAAACAATGTGTTTGATATGGCCTTAGCTGACAATTTTTGGGGAAAGTAAACAAATGTGTTTGATATGGCTTAGCCGACAATTTTTTGGGGAAAGTAAACAAACAAACAATGTGTTTGATATGGCCTTACCGACAATTTTTTGGGAAAGTAAACAAACAAATATGCCTTAGCTGACAATTTTTTGGGGAAAGTAAATAAACAAACAATGTGTTTAATATGGCCTTAGCCGACAATTTTTGGCTAAGGCCATATCAAACACATTGTTTGTTTGTTTACTTTCATATATATATATATATATATATGTGTGTGTGTGTATGTGTGTGTGTGTGTGTGTTTGTGTGTGTAAAGTCGTTGGGGCGGCCTAATGTCGTTATCAGCCAATCAGCAAAGGAGTTTAACCTCTTTTCACTAGCACTAGACCAAGGAGGAGATTGTTTTTGCGTCTGAGGTGGAGCGCCAAACCTACCATCAGCTCCTTACTTTACCGCACAGATACCTGTGGTACTCATACGCTGAGTTGGCAAGGGCCAGTATCGAACTAGGAACCTTGTGGTTTCTAGCCGAACCCATGTGTGTGTAAGGTAATCTAAATGACTGGTAAGGGATGATTCTATATGGGATCATCGAAATCTCACTGTACAACCATACCGTATGCTCTTGTAGGTGCAAACATATATACACATACAAGGATAAATCCCTAAAAAGAGTTTAATATGTTTAATAATCAATAAATTGAATTATTAATATAAAGACAATGTAAAAATGATTAATATTTATATATATAATATATATATATATATATATATATATATATAAGGCATGTATTTATTTTTGGACTGTCATATATTAATATAGAATGAATGAAATCCAACTATCTTGGTTCAAAAGAGAAAAAAATTATAAAAAAGTAGAAATTTTTTGTTCTTTTTGACACACCTTGTATTCTGAAAAAAAATAACATTTCATTCATTCTTGGTAGATACAGCTTTAAACTTGATTTTTTTTTTTGACACATCTTGTATTCTGAAAAAAATTAATGAATGGAATGTTATTTTTTCTGAATACAAGCTGTGACCAAAAGTACAAAAAATCATAATACTTTTTTGACACACCTTGAATATATATATATATATATAAAACACTTTTTGAGAGTGGGGTCCCTGATTGAAAGTCTTTCTCATCTATTATAAGACTCCTTTCAAGCATCAATTTTATCTTCTCTAATAACTTATAAAATAATTATATTAACTTGTTTCATCCATTAATTGATTTTGCCATTGATTTTTAACTAAATAATTTGGAAGCATACGCGAAAACTTAAATTATATATATATATATATATTTTTGGGAGAATATGTGCTTAATTGAAGTCGTACCTAATTTTGAAAGTTAATTGATTAATAATTAATTAATTAGGCGGGCATACCTATTAAATGTAAGGCTAAACAAATTGAGAAAAATCAATCTCTGTATGTACATTTCGGCCTATTAGGCCTCATCAGCAGAGCTATAGATTGAAAGACCGCCTTGTGCGT
>CM042153.1:26672933-26677933 GCA_023376005.1 Doryteuthis pealeii
TTTTCATTATTTTTTTTCTCTGTTTTTTACTCATATTAAATAATCTTTTTTCTTTTTTCTAAATAAAACTCATAACATATGTGCTGATTTACGCCGCTAATTTGAATAGACAGGAGTTAGAAACTGAAATACATAAACACAACATGGAATTTCAAATAACACTATATTAATACATTTGCACAAACAAGAAAATACGCTTGTATAATTGTTGCAAACGATAATATTGTCTGCGCGGAAATGTCAATTATATGAATATAATGAATGCAATTCCACTTAACTGAGTCCTTGTAAAGTATGTACGTTATCGTAATTTACGACGGCCCTTTTCCTATCTCTGACACTCCTCGTTGAATATGAGTAGTGTCGTAATTACGCCCGACTTCAAGAGATGCTAGTTGTAAGAGGGAAAGTTTATCATCTTCAATTTTGCCGCTAAAGTTTGCTGGTCTGTAATTGGTTTGGTTTGAAAAAAAGCACATCAACCAAGGGGAGACAACCAACCTACCTTATATATATATTTTACACATATTATAAAAAGATGTATTTTTAGAATTCAGTATTTTCTCTTAATTAAGATGGTAGTACCTGTTAAGATCCGACCTATTAGTCGGGTGAACATAATAATGGCACAAGTAGGAAAAAATAGGGAAAATGGTACAACAAAGATATATTCATACAGAATATTTAGGGATATGGTTGGGGCGAGAGTTAGGGATAAGGTTAGTTTAGGGTTGGGGTTAGTTTAAGGTTAGAGTTTAGGATTAACTCTTTGACTACTTAAACCGCTCACAGCGGCTCTCCTGTTTCTACGTATACCACACCTAAGTAAAGTACAAAAATGATGGTTAATTTGTTATAATTGAGCAGAAGAACTCAGATTACAATCATAATATGACTTTATTTGAATAGAATGGGTTATGAGGTGAATAGATAGTGGACATTTAGATATCCCATCATACAGGTAAAAATACCAAGAAAATTTGGTAGAGCAGTGGGGAAAATTTGGTAGACAAGGAGTTAAAATTAAGGTTATGTTTAGGGTTTTGCGTTAGGTTTAGGGTAGGTTATAGGTTTGATACGTTCACTTAAGAGCTATTGCAATATATAAAAAGTATAATAATCTCTAGCGAAAGTCTTTCTTTCTTTATCTTTCTTTTTTTTTTACTTCATGTTTCTAACTTTCCTTTTCTTCCTTTTCTATTTCATTGAAACAGACGATAAGTGTCATCGTTTCCTATCTCCACCTTCTTTCTTTCTTTATTTGTTTTCTTTTTCCCCTCTGACGTGTAGCACGTTCTTTTTTTCCCCTTTCTTACCTCACGATTACAAAGAATTGTCTATCTAATGTGATGACAGGCATAACATTTGAACACGTGGATTCATATCTTATGAATTAAAAACGAAAATGGTCCATTATCGACCTGAGTGATGACAGAGGCATTACACACGTAGTAAGTACTAGTGTATCAAATACATAGACTAGCACGGATCTGTGAATATACCACAGTATGATAACTTAATTATTACAACGTTTGAAATGTTTGCTTAAGAGCTATTACCAAATAGTTCAATATGTAAAAAGTATAATAATCTTGATTTAACTCTCTCTCACTCTTTTCTTATTCTTTCTCTTTTCATCTTTTCATCATGTTCGATTGAAACAGATTATCGATTCTCTGAGTTTATAACATGAGGCTTTGATAACTTGGACACATGGCGTAACGAATATAAGAGTTGAGTTAATACAGTTCTAAAGTGACAATCATCTCTAGGCTGCAGTTCAATCCTGGCAATGGCGATTAATAACATAGAATACTTAACAACAGCTTAACACTTGTACCCGGTCATGGTTAACGATGAGAAACAGTCTAGCCTCGTGGATTGAATAAAGGGTTCGGTTCGAAGTTATGTGAAGGCTTCCGATTATTGCATGAAGGCTCCCGAGTTTGATGAGAAGGTTCCCGAGGACTTAAAAAAAAGTCCTTTTGTCAACCAATCATAAACTTTCCCCCAAAACCATTCAGAGCCAATTTCGATCCCAATTACGGGTATAAAAAACGGTCGATCAAAATATCACGAATAGCAGTTGACCCAGGACTGGTACACAGACAATCGCGCGTTACATTTCGAACAAGATCAAAGACCGCTAACAGCCTACCAACCCACACTGCATCACCTGTTACACAAAACCAAGTCACCCGGCCAAGAACAGATTTTACACCTACTCTCCTCCTAACCTCATACTAAGTGAAAAAAGAAAGCCTATATCTTTTCAAAATCTATCAACTTCTGTTTATTTAAAATAAACGTGATTAAATCCAAAACCTTCTCGTCGTTTTCTTTTGCAACCATACGCTTGCATATAACAAGGTTAACCAGTTTGTTGCAGACATTCAAGTTAAGAATTTAATTTCCATTTTATCTTTTATGCTAACCATTCTCATTAAGAGAAAGTTTTGTTTTTTGGTGTGTGTTTTTTAAACCCCACTCCCCCTTTTGATTACATATCTGTAGGTACCACCAATTTGCCGTGTGAAATTACCTCCCCCTATTTTTAACACAATAAAACTTGCCATAAAGGTTAATATCATCGTTAAAAAAATTTCCATTCAAAGAAGAAACATAAAAAAAAAAACTGAATGACTTTTAAAATTTCTTCAGCTTACGGAAATAATGAAAATTATGAACAAAAACAATATTTACATTTTTGGCTACGTTAAATCAATTGAAATTTAACGTAGCCGAAAACAAGTTACGACTAGAGGCTTTTTAAAACATTCTATGGAAAAATCAATTACTGGTCCGATTTTCACGAAAATTTCCATAATTACTTACCTTTGATGAAAATATGTTTTAAATAGTTTTTTTTCTCAAATATATTAGGGGAATTTTTTTATTACGAGGTCTACCCCCCCCCTATTTTATTTTATGAAATAAGAAAAAAATAAACCAACAAAAAAACGACTTTTACTTTTTTTTCTCAGAATATTTTTATTAGTTTCTATACAAAAGTTTTTTTTGTTTTTTTTTTTAGTAAAGAACCATGAATACAGAATTCTGCTTAAAAATATCAATAAAAAAACTGGCCCCTGTTGCTAAAAAAAACCGACGGTTTTACTTATTTTTCAGATAACAGTGAGTAATTTTTTCTCCAATCGGATAATTTGATCTTTGAATTAACTGTTTTTCTTATGTTCATATTATTATTATTTTTTTTTTGCGAGATTATTAAAAAAAGATTTACGTTTCTTCCTTCAATATTGACGTATTTTGGTGGTAGCTAATATATCTGCTATTTTTTTGTGGCCTTCTTGAATTTTATACCAGTATAATTTAAAATGTTTAAAACGTCGAGTTGAAATAAATAAGTTAATGAGAAAGAAATAAATAATTTTATTGAAGCCTATAAAATAGCCACAAAAAATCGTAACATATTGTTTCTTAAGACTTTTATGCAAACAGTATTATAAGCTTACGATCGTCACATTGAAGGCACCAGGTTCCTGCTAGATCACTGAATTAAGCCGCAATTAGCCTGTTCAATGCTTATATGGGTGACCATTTAAGCAACAAGTATTGTAAAATATCAAATGACTTAATTTGACATAAATTACCTGAAAAGGTTGTATACTACAAAAATAAAACACACATACAATTATATATCAAGATTTTTATCTAATCCAGCTAATTTGTATGGTTTAATGTAATTCCTATCTAATCTTCTTATTATAATGGAAGATTGTGTGTTTGTCTGTCTGTAACCGAAACTATATTACTACTCAAGTCACAATTCCCTTAGTTATTAATGTCACATTTCCATGATTTTATTTTTATTTAGACCCAAGTATTAATAAAAAAAATTTTTATATTATTAATACTGTTGGCTTTATCTTCATACTAATAAGATGAAATTGTATTTATATATACAACAAATTAAACAGTTTACAGTGTGAATGGGAAGCTAATTTGCATATTGTTATTAAAAATTTTCATTTAATAAATATGTGCTTGGTATTTGTTGATTTCTATTTGTTTGGTTTTATCTTAATGAATATAAGAACATTCTCGAGAAAATCTTAAAAAAATCAATTAACAAGAAGAAATGACTAATTTTTATTCTTTACTTTCCCATTTTAACTAAATAATTAAATTAGAAAATTAGCAATGAAAGACGGGAGTGTGAAGAGTAAGTTTCAGTTGTTCTATTTTCCAATTATACCCCCCTCTGTTTAAAATATTTTAAACTGCATTCTTATTTAATTCATTAGCTTTTCTAATTAATATAATATTTAATTACATTAAAATTAAATACTTGCACCCGGATGTGCATAATTTGCTAGTATTAATTAATGTGGTTTCAAGTAATTATCTTTATTAATAATTGTCATTTGTTTGCACAGACTTATATGGTTTCAAGTAACTAAAAATTATAGCTTCATGTAATTATTTTTAATATGAATAAAAAGTCATCGAGGTGACCTTGATGTCGGTATAAAACCAACAGCGAGGGAGTCTATCCCCTTTCACAAACGTTAAAACAAGGAGATTATTTTAGTGTCAGAGGTGGAGCGCACACCAATCATTGGCTCCTCACTTTACCCGTACATATTCCTGTGCTACTCGTACGCTGAGTTGGCGAGGGCCGGTATCGAACCAGAACATTGTGGTTCCTATCGGACGCTCTACCGTCTGAGCTAATTCGGCCTCTTAATATAATTCTCCTCTATTTCCGCACTAATGTCGACCCTCTATCGCCTTCAAATCTTCTTCTACGCTTTTGTTTTGCATTTGTTTTTAGATGGTCGCCTTCTTTCTACTTGGAACCTCACTTCAGTTCTTCTTTTGTGTAAATCTTAATCTCTCTGTTTCAAGTTTTATTATTGTGTGTGTCTGTGTGCGTGTGTGTGTGTGTGTGTGTGTGTGTGTGTGTTGTTTTCTGTTGTTGCGTTGTTGTTTGTTGTTTTGTTTTTGTTTTTGTTTTTTTTTATTTTGTTTTTTTG
>CM042153.1:26682933-26692933 GCA_023376005.1 Doryteuthis pealeii
ACAACTGTACGGTCACTTGCCCCCCATCTCACAAACTATCCGAGTGAGACGGACAAGGCATGCAGGACACTGTTGGAGAAGCAAGGACGAGCTCATAAGCGACGTTCTCCCGTGGAAGCCAACACATGGACATGCAAGTGTGGGGCGCCCAGCAAGGACCTACATTGACCAAATATGCGAGGATACTGGATGCTCCGCAGAGGACCTCCCAGGTGCAATGAGTGATAGGGAAGGTTGGCAAGAGATTGTCATGGATATCCGTGCTAATTGCGCGACATGATGATGATGATGATGATACTCAATACTGATAGCAAAAATTAGATCTTTTACTTGTACCATTGTTTGAGGAAATAGCATCAAAGATAATCTATGATAGCTTAATTAATGAGATAAAAAGCAGCATATCAGAGGTATCGGTGGTGATGGGATGGGGGACACATTTTCAATTTGAATTCCATTTATGATATTTAATTCGTTTCATTTTAATAAAATAAAATAACATTTTTGATTTAAATATTGAAAGCGGTAATTTTTCTAACCAATTTCTAAGGCCAAATGTTGTAAAAACAAAGATTTAGTAGACGATCTTTGATGCTATTTCCTCAAACAATGGTGCAAGTAAAGGATCTAATTTTTGGTATCAGTATTCAGTATACTAACAAACAACTTTCGTATAGATGGACAATTTGATATTTTTTAAAGTGAAAAATCGACCTACTCTACTGACCATACTTCTTCCCCAGAAAAGGTTGGCAGGGTGGCCTATAGTCGGTATCATCCGGACAATGAGGGAGTCTATCCTCTTTTCGCTAGCGCTAGACCAGAGAGAATTTTTTGTTGAGTTGGAGCGCCACACCTACCATCAGCTCTCCACTTTACCACACAGACAAAATTACCTACGCTGTACTACTCATGCGTTGAGTTGGCTGGGACCGTTATCAAACCTGGAATTCTGATATTTTAGTCACTTTCACTTAAAGATCAAAAGCAGAAAAATGGAAATCGGTAGCAATATATCAACTACTAAAAGCGATGTCAACATAATGTATAGGAGAAGCATGAACTGCTATTGACAGGTTATCGACAATATGGAAAGGGCCAGTTTAGTTCAGTCGTTAGAGCGTCCGACTAGGAACCAGAAGGTTCCGGATTCGATAGCGGCCCTCGTCAACTCAGCGTATGAGTAGCACACATGAGTAATGACCTGATGGTAGGTGTGGCACACCGCCTCAGATAATCAAATCAATAAAACAATCTCCTTTGTATAGCGCAAGTGAAAAGGGGATAGACTCCCTCGCTGTTTGGCTGATACCGAATTTAGGCCACTCCGACGACTTTATTTACTACTTAGCTAATCCTTCTGATGAAATAAAACAGGAGTTCTTCCAAGCTGTAGTCTTGTCAGTACTACTGTATGGTTGCACCATCAGAATGCTACGTGCTGTTTTGAATAGATATTGGAAGCAGCAACCTATAAAACAGCAGCTGTACGGTCACTTACCTCCCATCTCACAAACCATCCAAGTAAGACGAGCACTGCTGGGGAAAGAAAGGGTGAACTCATAAGCGTCGTTCTCTTATAGACCCATAAATATGAACATCCTGTGTTATCCGACCAACAAAAACTTACATCCATCAGCTCTGTACAGACACTGGATGCCGCATAGAGGATTTGCCAAGAACGATGACCGATAAGGACGGATGGCGAGAGAGAATCAAGGGAATCCGTGTTGATGGCATGCCTGGATGATGATGATGATGATGATGATGATGACAATGATGATGATGATGATGATGATTTATTTAAGTTTATTGCCCAGTGCCTGAAGCGCCCCCTTGAACGGTAATGCTGTGGGGATCCACGCATTATTTGTGCCAGCAATCTCATGAACTTCGGCTCGTGGGTGGCCTCACGTTAAATGAACCTTTGTGTCTGACCGGTATAAGTGGGATGCGCAGAAAATACTACATTAATAACATGGGCTGTTTTGAGGCAAGCCTATCTCAGTTAGACTTTAATAGAGATACCATTTATCTATACATATATAAAGAGCAGTTGTGTATATGTGTATGTCCGGTGGAAACTTCGAAAATAAAACAATTATCGACAAAGTAAATATATATATGCATTCACTATCACCAGGGCTTGGTTTTTGAGAAAAAATAATGAAGATTTTATTTATATTTGGGAAGATATTTAAAAATTAAAATTTGTATAGTAACAGAAGGTAATTGAAATATGCTGTTGATTAATTGAATTAATCGCCACATTTATATTGTATTTTTTTTTTTTAATTGTAAATTATTGAATTAAAATTTCTTACCATATTGTTATATATTTCCGTGGGGATTTTTATGGGGCATCCAGTGAGGATCTAACTTATGATAAGTAATAATGGATCTGCAGGACTAACTTTTTTAAAAAGCCCCCCTCTACCTAGGAGACGCCGGGTAGCCACTTCTAGTTAATAAATAAAATGTTAATTAAGATTAAATAATGAACATTTGATAACCACTGAGGATATAACGTAAATAACTAAGTGAAATTGTGACATTGGTGGTGACGTAATTTCGGTTACAGACAGACACATAATCTCCATCTATACATATATAAAGGGCAGTTGTGTGTATGATGAAACTTAGAAAATAAAACAATTAACGACAAAGTAAATATACATACACATTAAGTATCACCAGGGCTTGGTTTTTGAACAAAAATAATAAAGATTTTATTTGTATTTGTGAAGATAATTAAAAAATGAAATTTATATAATAACAGCATAGTTTTTTTTTTTTTGTTTTTTGGTTTTTTTTTTTTTTTGGCATTCAATATTATAAAGAGGGGCACTGATTTTTTTTTCATAGTGTCTGTGCGCTTTTTCTGACACCACCAGGCCGAATCAACGCAGGGTCTTTTTTACGTAGGGATTTTAATAGGGAATCCTGAAAGGATCCAACTTGCGATTCAGTAATAAAGATCTGCGAGACTATCTTTTTGCTCCCCCCTCTCTCTACCCAGGCGACGCCGGGTAGCCGCTTCTAGTTATAATAATATATATCAATAACGATTTCCTTGCTCACGGTTATATGGTATCAAGTATTCCAATCTGACTTATTGAAAGGTTATGGCCGGAAATAACCTCAAAAGTGGGAGTTGCTTTGACCTCATCTAGAAGTGGTGGTGATTATTAAAAATAAAATTAAACCAAATAAAAATGGATAAAACAAAAGTAAAATAAAGATTAGATAAATATAAAATAAATAAAAAGACACAAAAATAACAATCTCCCAAAAGGTCTCAGAATAAAAGAGCCCTCGGGACATGTGCAGAAAAACCCGAATTCTTGGTGCCAAAAAGGTTTCTCTCTTTTTTACCCCAGGACTTTGAAGAAGAAACACCCATTGACTTGCTCGGGAAAATATGTCGCTTCAAATAAATATTGTGAATCAACTAATAAAAGTCTTACCCTAAGTTATCCTCATTTTTGTTCCTTTCTCTTCTTTTCCTAAATTCCCTTTCAGCTTACCAACCCACAAGAAGGAAGAACCTAAGAAATATTGTGAATCAACTAATAAAAGTCTTACCCTAAGTTATCCTCGTTTTATTCCTTTCTCTTCTTTTCCCAAATTCCCTTTCAGCTTACCAGCCCACAAAAAAGGAAGAACCAACTATATTGGGATTTAGACACGACCTAGAGCGAGCTTAAACTACATAGAACTAACAACTAACAAAACACTACAAAGTGAATGTCCGCGGGGAATAAAGACAATTCCTGAACCGTGAAAGAGAGAGAGAGAGGGGGGATGGAGATAAAGAGAGAGAGAACCCTCTCCCTTTTTACACATGTCATCCATAGTTCAACTACTTTACTAACCTTCCCTTTGGCGGCTTAAAATAGGCAAACCGTCACATCAGTTGTTGAAACAAGAAGCCTGTATTGTATTTGGTGTAGTTTCACATCAAAATTGCTTAAATACCCCGACGAATAAGCATTTGGACTTAGTAAGATATTTATAACAAATACGAGTGTAGAGTGAAACTTTTACCAGCAGGGCTGAATATTCTACCCCCGCTTCTCAGCAGGTTTTACCTTCAGCCCAACCCACAGAGGAGAGCAGCACTTAAGAAGCATAACATTCCTAAGAAATTCCTTTTCTTATCTGTACAATAAACGGAAAGAATGATTGTTGCTGCCGAAATAAATTCAAAAACAACATCTTGTTCTCTGGTAGAAATACAGAAAGGACTTTACCATCAACCAACGATGGTCGTACTTATCCACGTTTGACCAAATCAATAAAACTTTTTTGCTTAACTCTTTTAAATCTACTAAATTTCCATCAAGGCTGTACCAAATTTTCTTGATATTTTTTACCTGTATGATGGGATATTTCAAAGTTCACTAATTAGTCACTCACCACAGAATTCTGGTAATCCTTAACTAGTTCCTCGTAAATTCCTACCATAAAATAAACTGAACCCTCATTTTATGTCCGTGTTTTTGCAATAAATGTTTTAATTTTCTTGCATCCGTTATTTTACAATACTAGATATATTTTCATTGAAGTGAATATTAAAATAAATAAATAAAATATATTTAGTATTGTAAAATAACGGGTGCAAGAAAAATAAAACATTTATTGCAAAAACACGGACATAAAATGAGGGTTCAATTTATTTTATAGTAGGAATTTACGAGGAACAAGTTAAGGATTACCAGAATTCGTTCTATTCAAATAAAGCCTTTTTATTATTGTAATCGCTATCGAACCCTGAACCTTGTGGTTCCGAGGCAGATGCTCTTCGGACGGAGCTAAACCGGCTCCGCCCCCTCACTCTCTTTTTTGGTTGTATTGGAAACATGGAAAAAGTATGAAATAAATTGAATCTGAAGTGGAGCGAAAACTTATTCTCTTGTTTGCGATAAAAAAAATTCAAATTAGGAAATTCCCAAGACCCGGATGTTGATGTGTAAAAGTCCAGGATGTATGGAAGTCATTGTCCCTCTTTCTATTTCCGTTAAATGCATTTATTCATTTTTTTTTAAGTACGCATTTTGATTTATTGGATACTTACTTTTGAACTCATTCACCGGTTATACACAAATCTATGAGCAATAACCATCAAACGTTTTTCTTGTCTTCAGACAAGACACGACAAAACAAGCTCATAGATCGTGACACGAGTCACGTAGTAATAGCGTTATTTTTAACCTTACACATGCGCATACATACTCTTATTAAACTGACCATATATTCGTTGGAGGCGAGTGGTGTAATGGTTAGAGTCGTAGGAAATGGACTCGTCGACCCGAGCAACAGTTCACATAGTGGTAATACCTTTCGGAAAGGTATGAATCCAACTACTCTCCCTCAAGCTATGGGTAAAAAGTACGACAGACTGGGCTCTTTAACGTTGGTTAGGCAACTAGTCTAGGAGAAGGAAAACTCTGAATTCAAACCTGTTAAACTCCGCTTGGGGTGGCCACTATTAAAATAGGCTCAGTCATAATTAGTGATTTATTTCACTATCTATATCTATCTATATTGCCTATTACATCCCATTCTGTCGGCTGAGACAGAAGAATACACCGACTGCACCTCTGCAGAGGGGTAGAATTCCCCAATGGGGTCACCTGGACGGATTCGTGGTGGCTGAGCAGTCCATGACATGCAACACACCGTTTTGGCCCTTATTTAGGCTAGACAGGCAGTCGGAGAGGCCCCTTCCGATCAATCGGATAGTCACGTCAAGCCCTATGATTGTCTCGACCCTTTTGCCTTTATTGCAAACACCCAACACTTTTTTCATATATATGCTAGAATGGCTGAAGGTCTTAGTCTCCTAGATATCACGTTAAACGGCATCTAATGGTGAAGTTCCAATTTTGGAGCTCTGGAGAGTGTAGGCTACCCCTTCATCACCGGTAACCATACCAAGGTTTAAAGGCCCATCTGCCCTACAAATTTTTCCATAGGTTGGATTCGTACTTTTCCCAAGGGTTTCAGTACTATGTGAAATGCAAACAGCCGTGTCCAGGATTTGAACTCGTCTCACCGTGTCCATTTCCTACGACGATAACCATTTCACAATGCACCTCCACGGGCCAAATTCTAAATTTTATTTACACCCTCCCCCACCAAAAAAAACAACATTTATCTTTGCTACGACCCTGTTTCATATGACATTAATAACTTAGATTCGGGGTTGGGTCACACCATCCGCATGCCTGCAGACAGACCCCCCCCCCCCGTAAAATACTTTATGGTGAACTCGCAGATGGCACACGAAGGATAGGAGGCCTCCCAAAGTAGTTCAAGACCATATGAAGACGATGCTGAAGAAATGTGCCATCACACCTTCAAGCCTGGCCTTCAACGGACAGGGTTGGCGAGACACGTGCCGCACAGGAGCAGAGCGGCTCAATATTGAGATTAACAGAGCTGTAGAGCGGCGACGTCTTCGTCGTCATGAATCACCAAATGTAGATAGGAATTTCCCTTGCAATGTGTGTGACCGCATCTGCAAGTCCAGGATTGGACTAACTAGCCACCAAGGGGTCCACAACTGGAACGACATGGAGTGACGTCATCGTCGTCTAGAACGGACTTCAAAAAGGAAAAGGAAGATTTAGCTAAACATTATAACATAAGTAAACAGATATACTAGCAATGGCGGTCCGGGGACCAACTGTGACTCTCGCAAATAATTAAATTTGTGGCTCATACAAAAGTATAGGAACCTTCACGTACTAATAAAAACGTTTTAACATGTAAAAAATATTAGTCTTATGTAATAATAATTTTTTTGAAAGCGAAGTAATGCAAAATATATGTTGAGAAAACATATTTATTAAATTCTTTGGTGTTAAATACTTAATATTTTCAGCGCAAACGGCCATCTTCAGAGTATCGAAAGTTTTGAAAGTTTATATCCTTGTTTGTTGAAATCGACCGTGTGTTATAATCCGGTGAATGTGATTTTCTGGTGTAAATATAGAATTCGACTGATTCCGTCATATTCCGTTAATTCCCGTGTTATGGCGTTCTGTGGGAACTTTTGAAATAAACTTTCAAAAAATGTCGATACTCTGAAGATGGACGTTTGCACTGAAAATATTAAGTATTTAACACCAAAGAATTTAATAAATATGTTTTCTCAACATATATTTTGCATTACTTCGCTTTCAAAAAATTTATTATTACGTTTAAGATTAATGCTTCTAATACTATAAGAACAAACAAAAATCTTTAATTAATCTTATGGTATTTATGTGTCCAGGTATGATGCTAAACTACATCTAATGGTAAGATTTCAGTTTTGGAGCTCTGGGGAGCGTAGAGTGCCCCTTCATTGTCATTACTCCCAGGTCAACTCTGACTCCGTGTGATAGTACCTGTGAGGTTACCATGTATGGGTATCCTGGGTAGGACGTTAAAATGCATCTAATAGTGAGGTTTCAATTCAAGAGCTCTGGGGAGTGTGGACTACTCCTTCATCGCAATTGCTCAACAATAATCAAACATTTACAAATAAATTAGATTTCGGCATTAAATAACCCATAAGGAGTTGATATGCCGTTAAACAGATAAACCAAAGCAAATTACCATGAGATGCCAATTATCTTATTCAAGAGACTATCATTGTTCTTCATCACAATGTTAATTTATCAAAGTTTGGCTGTTTCAAGAGGCTGGGTTATTGGATTATTAAAATTATTCTCTTCTATCTTTGAGCACAGAATTAATTTACCAAAGAGAATGAATCCCCGAGGAGAAAGAGACGGAGAGTGAGAAATGGGTATGACTCTAAGATAAGAAATAACTTGATTCATTTCATTAGATTGATTCAATTTGAACGCTAAAGACGACATGTTGTATAAAACCTGCAGGTGGGTGAGGTTCGGAGAGATTTATGTTGTATACCCAACAACGGGTATATATATAAACGGTGAGCGTTCATCTCGGTGAGAGAGAGAGAGAGAGAGGGGGGGGGGAGGGAGAGATGAAGATGGAGATAGGGATGGACTTACTTTATTACTTGTTGCTGGTTGCTGCTTCTGCTGATTCTTCTAACTTGTCGTCCGTCGTGTTCTTGATTAATTGACTTATCTTCAATTATTTAATCTTCTTTGCTAATTTTTCATCTGTGCTGAATTGGGCATTGCTTGTTTTTATATTCAATATCACAAGACTTTAAGTTTGCTTGATCAAGCTTTTATTATTTATCTAGCTAGCCCATGATTTAATTCCGCGCGTCTAAGCTCCCTGGAAGCCGTGTCGAAGCTGAATAACTAAACTAACTATTCCCCCGTCTCTGTACCGGAGGTCAGTTAGGGTCATCTAAAATATCAATCGTAACCCCTAACGGTTATGGAAAATTACCCGCCTCCGGTATTAATTTAAAACTAACTTACAGGTACGTTAACAATTTATGACTTCTCATGAATTGTAACATTTAGAGCCGTCTTTTATGTTTGGTTCATTTTATTAACTTAAGAACTAATGATGGATGCTGCACAAAAACACGATTTGATCACATTATTTAGGGTTAGGGTTAGGGTTAGGGTTGGGTTAGGTTAGGGTTAGGGTTTGGGGGTTGGGTTGGGTTGGTTAGGATTAGGGTTTAGGGTTAGGGTTGGGTTAGGGTTAGGGTTAGGGTTAGGGTTAGGGTTAGAGGTTAGGTTAGGGTAATAATCCTTTTTATTTCTATTTTATCTTTTTTAAAATAAAAGGTGAGATTAAAATGAGCTCCTTTCTTGCACAGTTTAATAAGGGTCCTTAACAGTTCAAAGTAATTTACAACAGTCAAAATGAAAAACACAATGAAACTTTAATGCTAAGGAGTTTCATCTGACAAAAGTTTCAGTGGTGCTCTTCCAATATGTGATCTACCGAAGGTTTGTGATCTACTATTGATCTACTATTCATGGCATGTGATCTACTAGGAAAAAAAGAAGACAGGGTTAGGGTTAGGGTTTAGGGTTTGTCTAAGGGGATAATAATGGGTAGTTAATTCGTAGATCACATATTGGAACGTAAACAGCTCGATAGATCACATATTGGATTAGAAACCATTCGATAGATCACATATTGGAAGAGCACCGTTTCATTTAATGATTAAGTCTTCTATTCTATAGAAAACATATAAACTTATAGTTATGTATGGAAATTTATTAGGGGACAAGCGACCGGCTTTACTGGCCATCAGCATCCCTCTGAAGATCACGTGGGGTCAATTATAAAAGCAAAATACCAACATCTGTCCTCCTCCTCTTCTTCCAACCCTTGCTAAGACAACAAGGTGGGCTGCTACATTCATCAAGCCTAAGACGACACAATGAACTCTCTGCTTCTCACCCCCGCACTTACCCCCCCCTCTCTCTCTCTCTCTCTCTCTCTCTCTCTCTCTCTTCCCTTTTATCAAGCTGCTCGCTACACCGCCTAGCGCCTACTGGCAGAATCGTGACAAATAAGGAATATGATACCTACAGTACAAACAGATAAACAGAATGAGCATTTTAATAGTATACTAGACCAGTGGTTTTCAATCTTTTTGGTGCCGGGACCCCCTTTCTATTTCTCGTGGACCCCCATATAAATGAAAATGAAATATCAAAAATATTTAATGAAAATCACATCCAATATTTGCACTTAGTAATGGCATATTTAGTATGAGGAATGTGCTTGCCTTGCTTAATACAAATTGTAAATTATTGGTGATATCTTTTGACAAAGATACACGCAATTCATTTTGCACAATAAGTCTAGATCTGTATTTAGTCATCATATTGGTAAGTACTGAAAATACTGTTTCGCATAAATACGTCGTCGCAAAAAGTAGCAAGCAGTCTTTTGAGACAAAAATGGATACTCAGAAATCACGCTTTTAGAAGTGGTTGCTGTTTAAAATGAATTATCATGGGTGTGTACTAGTAACTAGAAATACGAATTTGTAGTTCTATCACTAATCGGATAATATAGATTTTCAAGACTCCAT
>CM042153.1:26695433-26732933 GCA_023376005.1 Doryteuthis pealeii
ATATAAAGGTTTTACATATCTATTTATTTGATGACAAAGGAACAGTCACAACCGTGCAAATGTATTACCGAAAACGCTCGTAATGAAACCTTTGGTAGACTGCTACACCAGTTCCACCCTGCTACCAAAAAGATTGCCAGAAAATTAGAAAGGATCGAACAAAAACTCGTTCAACAAGAATTGTCTGTACAGTTTAACAGAACATGTTTAAAAGAAAAAATGCTGCCAAAATACACTATATATATATATATATATATATATATATATATATATATATATATATATATATTGTAAAATATATTTAAGGTGCGATTGTTGCCATTGGTTTCAAAGGAGCGTGTTAGCCACTTATCAAGACAACGCACCTGATACAATCTCCTCTGGTAGCAGTCATTGATCATCATCAGAAAATGTTTATTTTATGACTGGTTACATTTCAAGACTGAAAGGCTAATGAATGCCAAAGGATTGGCTTTATATGTGAATGGGACTTGAACTTTAAGACTTTATATATAAACTAATGGATATCCATCCATCTTCATGATTTTCTAGAATTAATGTCATGCTTGGTAATTTAAAAAAATATTTTCTATTATAGTGAATTTAGCATCTTTATGAATATCATGGTCTTTTAGGCAAAAAAATGTTTTTTTTTCTACAGAGAGAAGTCTGTTATAATTCAGAAACTTAATTCTCTATCTATAGTTATTTATTCTAAAACTGAAAAGCCATTCTGATTTCCCTATATATTGGTTGAAGCAACAGTTGTATTTCAAAAGATAGATAATGTTTTTGTTATTACATTTTAGTCATGGTAATTTTAAAGGTCTTATTGTTTATAGGATGATGTATATATATATATTTTTTTTTGGGGGGGGGGGAGAATATGTGCTTAATTGAAGTCATACCTAATTTTGAAAATTAATTAGTTGATAATTAATGAATTAGGCGGGCATATCTGTTCAAATGTAAGGCTAAACAAATTGAGAAAAGTCAATCTCTGTATGTACATTTCGGCATATTATGCCTCATCAGCAGAGTTATAGACAGGCAAACTGCTCTGTGTGTGATTCGAACCCTAACTGCCAGGCTGACAGGCGGGATTCTAACCATTACACTAGCTGGTTTTACCAGATTTTTCGTTTGTTTTGAACTCAGTTATACTCCATTTTTTGGTGACTTGCTACACAACAGTATGAAAGTAAACAAACAAACAATGTGTTTGATATGGCCTTAGCCGACAATTTTTGGGGAAAGTAAACAAACAAAGTGTTTGATATGGCCTTAGCCGACAATGTTTGGGGAAAGTAAACAAACAAAGTGTTTGATATGGCCTTAGCCGACAATTTTTGGCTAAGGCCATATCAAACACATTGTTTGTTTGTTTACTTTCATATATATATATATACACACATATATATATATATATATATATATATATATATATGTGTGTGTGTGTGTGTGTGTAAAGTCGTTGGGGCGGTCTAATGTTGTTATCAGCCAATCAGCAAAGGAGTTTAACCTCTTTTCACTAACGCTAGACCAAGGAGATTGTTTTTGCGTCTGAGGTGAAGCGCCACACTTACCATCAGCTCCTTACTTTACCGCACAAATACCTGTGGTACTCATACGCTGAGTTGGCAAGGGCCAGTATCGAACTAGGAACCTTGTGGTTTCTAGCCGAACCCATGTGTGTGTAAGGTAATCTAAATGACTGGTAAGTAAGGGATGATTCTATATGGGATCATCGAAATCTCACTGTACAACCATACAGAATACTCTTGTAGGTGCAAACATATATACACATACAAGGATAAATCCCTAAAAAGAGTTTAATATGTTTAATAATCAATAAATTGAATTATTAATATAAAGACAATGTAAAAATGATATAATATTATATATATATATATATATATATATATATATATATATATATATATAAGGCATGTATTTATTTTTGGACTGTCATATATTAATATAGAATGAATGAAATCCAACTATCTTTGGTTCAAAAGAGAAAAAAATTATAAAAAAGTAGAAATTTTTTGTTCTTTTTGACACACCTCGTATTCTGAAAAAAAAAAACATTTCATTCATTCTTGGTAGATACAGCTTTAAACTTGATTTTTTTTTTTGACACATCTCGTATTCTGAAAAAAATTAATGAATGGAATGTTATTTTTTCTGAATACAAGGTGTGACCAAAAGTACAAAAAATCACAATACTTTTTTGACACACCTTGAATATATATATATATATATATATATATAAAACACTTTTTGAGAGTGGGGTTCCTGATTGAAAGTCTTTCTCATCTATTATTAGACTCCTTTGAAGCATCAATTTTATCTTCTCTAATAACTTATAAAATAATTATATTAACTTGTTTCATCCATTAATTGATTTTGCCATTGATTTTTAACTAAATAATTTGGAAGCATACGCGAAAACTTAAATTATATATATATATATATATTTTTGGGAGAATATGTGCTTAATTGAAGTCGTACCTAATTTTGAAAGTTAATTGATTAATAATTAATTAATTAGGCGGGCATACCTATTAAATGTATGGCTAAACAAATCGAGAAAAATCAATCTCTGTATGTACATTTCGGCCTATTAGGCCTCCTCAGCAGAGCTATAGATAGGAAGACCACCTTGTGCGTGACCCGAAACCCGACTGTCAGGCTGGCAGGCGAGTATCGTAACCTCTACACCAACCGGACCTTCTTAGATTTTTCGTTTTGTTTAGAAGTAGGTTCCTATTCCTCTTATAGTGACTTCTTGTACACGACAGTATGAGAAGTAAATACATACGCGGTGTGTTTATGATATGGCTTTTTTAGCTGACAATTTTTGGGAGAATATGTGCTTAATTGAAGTCATACCTAATTTTGAAAGTTAATCAATAATTAATTAATTAGGCGGGCATACCTATTAAATGTAAGGCTAAACAAATCGAGAAAAATCAATCTCTGTATGTACATTTCGGCCATGATATAATAAAATAAATATATAAAGGTTTTACATATCTATTTATTAGGTGACAAAGGAATATTCACGACCATATTGGTTTCATGCAAGGCAATTATCAGGTGAAGATGTTTCAAATGCAAGGAAAATCGAAAAAATTTCAAAAAAATTCAGAAAATTCAAAAGACATGGGATGTGTATGATTGGATAAAATTATATGCGTATGTATGTGGTGGTGATTTGAATGTATGAGAGTGTTTATGGACAGCATAAAGGTTGTGTACGCGTGGTAACTGGTCACACATAAATGCTGACGTGCGATATATATATATATATGCAGAGTGATCATAAAGTCTTGCATCAGTTTAAAAATTGAAAACTCAATAACCCATATTAAACAAATGATAGAATCATTTAGTAAAGACCATATGAATGTTCAACTCTTGTAGATTTATTTTTATATACATTTTGATCATTGCATTTCAACAAGCCTGTCATCTTTGTTGTTGCATTTTAAATCTCTTGCAGGACTTGATAGACACCTATTATATATATATATATATATATATAAATGGATTCTAAAATTACAAACTCACGTGAGGGACTGAATGCTGACATCGGAATACTCCGTTATTATAAATTTTTTACAGACACTGCTGCTGTCAATAACAACAGAGACAAAAGATCTGTTGAACAGGAACAACAGTCATTTGATAAAGGGTATCTAACGAACCCGAAAATTTATGATAAAAAATAATAATAAAAAAATAAGTGAATCCAATACTCCATAACATCGAGTTCATTCATTTAATTTTAGATGCTTTGTAATAACGCCCAACTTTAAAAAAACATAAATAATATATATATATATATTATATATATATATATATATATATATATATATATGTATATGGAAACAAGTCTGCTACCATTGGTTTCATGCTATCTAAGCTTAATTGTTTTAAGATTGCTCCACTTAAACAATTAAGTTTGGATAGCATGAAACCAATGGTAGCAGACTTGTTTCCATACAAATAAATATATACTAAAATATACATTTATTATTTATTCATTCATTAACACTCTATCACAGATATTAAGCACTCTCTTAATAATACTGTACGTTGACTCACTACTGTCTCTTCAAGTGCAATAGTGCCAACCATACACATTTATATATATATATATGTGTCTGTGTGTGTGTGTGTGTGTGTGTGTGTGTGTAAGTTGAAATTGGAAATGAATCCGACAATATGTTGAAAGGAAAAATAAATAAAGGAAAGAAAATGTTGAATGGATAAAATAGATTTACTAACACGTGTTTCGGCCAGGAGTTTGTTCATGGACACATGTATTGTATTTATTATTATTTCAAATATAAAATTAATGATAATAATTGAAAATTATAAAATCTTTAAGCATACAAAGAATAACAGCCTTCATCTATATATATATATATATATATATATATATATATATATATATATATATAATGAATAGTGAATGAAAAAATGAGAAAAGTATTGGCATGAAAAGGTGCTCAATGCTAATAAAGCAGAGCAGATTTATAATCAATGGTAATATTATGGTTTTACACTCATAACTTGAAGTTTCATGGTAATCCAATCATCAGATGATCCACGTCACATAAACGTTAAACAAGCCACAGTTTAAAAAAACAATTTTTAGCTTTATATTTCCCATCATGTGAAAACGCTTCATATAAATGCTAAAAAATTACTGGTTTTTAAAATCTTAACCATTTCAAGACTGGTTTTTAAGATCTCAACTATTGAACTCATCTGATGATTGGATTACCACGAAACTTCAAGTTATGAGTGTAAAACCATAATATTACCATTGATTATATATATATATATATAATGGCCTTCATATATACATATATACATATATATATATATATATATATATATATATATATAAATGTAATGATAAGAAAAATTTAAGTAACCCTCTCAAAATTTAAATATTGCTAAAAATAGAAAACCTTCCCAGCATGTTTTAAGAGGTTGAAGCTATGTTTGCTAGCTGCTTGTTCTGCTACCCTCTGGCAGCCATGATGACATTCTGCCATATTAGGTAGTTTTTTCTCACATGCCTGAGATCCTCTCTCACCCAAAAAAAAAGCCTGAAGCATTCTTTTAAAATTCTGCAAAACAGGCATCTTTGTAGAGAGAAAACAAAATCTGAGCAGTGACATTGAATATACTTTTCTTTTTTTTTTTTTAATAAAAAAAAAAAAATTATGCATATTATTCTTGTTTTCTGACATTCTTTTAAAGATGAGGAGTGCTCTGAAAGTAATGCCTTCTATTTAGTTCTGAAAGATATACAGAGATATGAATAATATGGTTTATTAGGTTTAGTTTTCAGCTAAATAATTACTAACATAGGTTAGGCATTTGCTCCAGTCATAAACAAGTGCCTGCACAAGTAAAGACCAGAGGAGCTGACCTAATTTTTCATAGAAACAAGTGCATCTTTTAAACATGAGGAGTGCTCTGAAAGTAATGCCTTCTATCTATTTCTGCAAGATATACAGAGAGCATGGTCAATTAGGGTTAGTTTTCAGCTAAATAATTACTTAGGTTAGGCATTTGCCCCAGTCATAAACAAGTGCCTGCACAAATAATAATCTGCACCAGAGGAGCTGACCTAATTTTTCATAGCAGTGATCACATCTTTTAAACATGAGGAGTGCCCTGAAAGTAATGCCTTCTATCTATTTCTGCAAGATATACAGAGAGCATGGTCAATTAGGGTTAGTTTTCAGCTAAATAATTACTTAGGTTAGGCATTTGCCCCAGTCATAAACAAGTGCCTGCACAAATAATAATCTGCACCAGAGGAGCTGACCTAATTTTTCATAGCAGTGATGGCATTGTCTTCACTATAATAATGTCTACATTGCCTGTCTTTCCTTGGCCCAATTTGTGTAGATGAACTGATTGCAATGCCCTTCATTTCATAATTTGACAGCTTTATTGAAAGTAGCTTATCTCTAACATAGCTGTCACTATGGCTGAAATGCACTGCCCATTACTGTTTGCTTTCTATTGGTTGGTTGGTTGGTTGGTTAGATTTTATGGCATGTCAACCATTGTTGGGTTATTTTATGCTGAAGACATTTTGTTTTATTCATTCTTGTTGGATATTCAATTATTTTTAAACTCAATTTTTAAAAAATCTATTTAACCCATAAACGGAATCCTAACAGGTACTACCACTCTGGGTCAGAGTGAGGCTGGAAGTAATGGCAATGAAAATGTACACCACACTCCCCAGAATTGGAACATCACCACTAGATGCAATTTAGAGTCATAACCAGGACACTGAGATCCTCAGCCACTGCCTTCCAGCACATATATGAGAAAAAAGGTTAGACGGTTTGCCATAAGGGCAATAGGGTTGGGACAATCATATAGATGCTAGGGTTTGATATGACAAGATGATTGATCGGAGGAAGCCCCCTCCAATTGCCCTTCATGCCTAATTAATGACCAAAGTTGAGTGTTGCATATCATGGACTGCTTAGCAATGAGGATTCCATTCTTAAGTATCATAGGCCACCACCCACAATATTTAAAAACATTTTTTTAGCTTTGCTTCTGAGCAAACACCAAAGTATCTTTTTGGTACAAATAATTTTCAATATATGTGAAATAATAATAGAAAAAATCTTTGTTATAGATTCAGAGCCATATCCATATCGATCTTGCTATGAAAAAATCAGAAATCATCAATAACTTAAAATTGGTTGACTTTAAGACTTTTTTGATATCATTTTTCGATTCCTCGGTCAAAAATGGTATTATAAACAAAATTTTAGGAATAGGGAAGCACTAGAACTCATTTTACAGACAAAAATAGATTATAAAAAGTCGCCATTTTTTGTGGCCCACTCAAATTTGGAGAGCTAAAAATCGACATAACTCAAATTTTCAGGGCTGTTTGGTTTTTGTAGATCTTCAACAAATGTCGATGAATGTCATGGGGTGTAATTCTTTCCACCTGAAATAATTCAGGAATGCAACTCTGCTTTCATGTCAGATGCCATTTGGCCAGACTGCCATCTGCTGCTATATGTAAAGTAAAGTAAGTAAAGTCGGCGGGGCAGCCTAATGTCGGTATCAGCCAAACAGCGAGGGAGTCTATCCCCTTTTCACAAGTGCTAGACCAAGGAGATTGTTTGATTGATTTGATTATCTGAGGCGGTGTGCCACAACTACCATCAGATCAGGTTTTATGTCTGAGGTGGAGCACCACACTTTCCATCAGCTCCTCACTTTACTGCACAGATCCCTGTGCTACTCATCTGCTGAGTTGGTGAGGGCTGGTATCGAAACAAGGAACCTTGTGATTCCTAGGCAGATGCTCTACCTTCAATGCAAACAATATGAAGGGCCTATTTGAAAATGTTGACATGGGATGACATGATATTTCGTTCTTCGAGAGAGAAATAAAATTATACCAAAAATAATAAACATAAACATGATCAGTTCCATACAAAGAAATTATAAAAAAAATCTAAGCGAGAGGATTTTGACATATCATCAAAACAAAATATTTTTAAAAAACGGAGCAAGCTATCAATAAGCATGCTGGCTAGATTCAAAAGGACAGGTTTTGCTTTTCAACATCAACTTCCGGTTGTTTGTTAACAGACGAGTTTTAGACCCTTTTTTTTTTTTTAGTTATTTCATGTTGTTACTTCAGTAGGATTTTTAAAAATTATAAAACTATAAACAAAAAACACGTTTTTATATTAAAGACACATTTTTTTGGTACCATTATAGTATGTAGCCAACCTTTTGAATATGGCCTACAAAATCATGTCTTTCTTATAGTATGTGGCCAACCTTTTGAATGTGGCCTACAAAATCATGTCTCTCTTATAGTATGTGGCCAACCTTTTGAATGTGGCCTACAAACTATGTGGCCAACCTTTTGAATGTGGCCTACGAAATCATGTCTCTCTTATAGTATGTGGCCAACCTTTTGTATGTGGCCTACAAAATCATGTCTCTTATAGTATGTGGCCAACCTTTTGAATGTGGCCTACAAATCATGTCTCTCTATAGTATGTGGCCAACCTTTTGTATGTGGCCTACAAAATCATGTCTCTTATAGTATGTGGCCAACCTTTTGAATGTGGCCTACGAAATCATGTCTCTCTTATAGTATGTGGCCTACCATAAAAAGTATATTATAAGGTTATAATAACTGCTAATAACACAAAAATGTAAACATAAACATATCTCATCAATTGAGTTGGTGAAGGCCAGTATTGAACCCAGAACCTTGTGATTCCTAGGCAGACAAAAACCAATACTGAGTTATTGGTGGGAATATTTTATTTATTTATTTTTTTTTTTTTATTAATGGTCATTCTTTCAAGAAGTACATAGCCAGAAATGAATAAGAAAAATGCTGTTAAAAAGATTAGAAAATAAATTGAAAATGAGAGGCAAAAACTTTTCTGAAAGGCAATATTTCTTTTAAGTTAAAAAAAAAAAAAATGAACGGATCCTTAAAAATAAATAATTTAAATAATTGTTGGCAAATATATTTCTTTGGATAATGATTATTATCATTATCACAAATAAAAAACTTTTTGATAACATACACTAATATATATATATATATATATATATATATATATATATATATATAATATATATATTCTTGCCTGTGCAATCATCAGACCAAGTCCAGACTTGGTTCAATGATTGCATAATTATCATTATTATTACAAATAAAAACTTTTTAGTATCAGACTCTAAGATATATATATATATATATATATATATATATATATATATATATATATATATATGTGTGTGTGTGTGTGTGTGTGTGTGTGTGTGTGTGTGTGTGTGTGAGTGTGTGTGCCTTTCCTGGCAAATTCATATATATATATATATATATATATATATATTCTTGCCTGTAGAAGTCCTGCCTTGGTCCAATGATCGCATAGGCTAGAAACTGACAGTTACCAAGTGCCAGTGATTGTATGTCAGCACTTATCACAAACTTATCACATTGCTGATTATTTTATCCAATAAGAAAAAAAGTAATTGATTGGGATATACATATATGTATTCATACAGCCTAGAATAATGCAAATAATACAAATATATACTAATCATCAAGCCTCATCTCAAAATGTCAGAGAAATAGTTTGATAATTTATATTATTGGATACATGGCACAACAGATATAGGTGTTGAGTTAATACAGTTTTAAGTGACAGTTATCTCTGGGCTGCAGGTTCAATCCTTGCCAAGTAACATAAAATAATTAACACAGCTTAACACTTGTACCTGATCATGGTTAATGGAATGTGAACAGTCTACCCCCATAGATTGAATAACGGGTTCAGTTTGAAGTTCCGTTAGGGCTCCTAATTATGACATTAAGGCTCCCGAGTTTGACAAGAAGGTTACAGAGTTTGAAGAGAAGGTTCCCGAATTCTAGAAGGTTCCTGAGTCCGACAATAAATACCTGATGAAGGCCGGTGGGCACATTGGCCGGAACATAACATATTCATAACAATAAAGATGAAGACAATAATTCGAATAATCCAAATAGTACATAATTTATAGTTGAAAATAATGCACATGTATATCTATGTAACGTTGTGGTATTTTCACAGTACCAAAATGATATATGTAACGTTGTGGTATATGTTGTATAGCGGGTCTCGTCCATGTGCCTCCAAATTCACAACTCTAAAAAGGCGTTCTGCACGTGGCGGTCATCTTGTTGATAAAAAAAGTACAACGCGAGAAATATATCTTCACAAGCTGCTTAAGCTTTTATTTCTAGGTTAGGCTCGTCTCGTGGGTTGTGTCGGAGAGGAGGAAAGGCAGAGAGACAGGGAGAGAGAACTATTAAACTACCGTAATCCCACACGGCACCAAAGGCAGGTCTTAACCCTACGCTGTCCCAAATCAAAAAGAGACCGGTACCTTTCTTTGTTGTTCCACGTCACCATGTGACTTCCGGTTCCGATCAACACCCGAAACTTCCGGTTGACACTCAATTCTCCATTCGGGGGTCACGCCCCGGTCAAATCATTGTTCATCCTGTTTTGTGCTCATCACTGTTTTTTAAACCTTTACTATCTCTTATTTCTTCTTCCTCCTTTTCTAATATAGTAGTTCTCGCTCAGGAAAGTCCCCATCTTGTTACATCTATATATAAGATGAAACACCTAAAAATATCATTTACTCTGTGAGTAGGTGTGTTAAAGTACAACTGACACATGTGTCTCTGCAAGCATCTAATTTCCTGTGGATGCCTGTATGTGTGTATAAATATGCACTATATATGGAAATTTGATCTCACTGACAAGTTAAAGTGAAAATTCTTCCAAGCCGTAGTTGTATCAGTGGTACTGTAGACTGTACTACTTGGACCCTTGTGAAGTGCCTGGAGAATAAGCTAGATGGGAGCTGCACAAGAATGCTGCGTGCAATCTTAAGACGTGGAAACAACACCCACAACAAAACAGCTGTATGGCCACCTGCCCCATTTCACACAAACCATCTGTGTGAGGTGAACAAGACACAGTGGGCACTGCTGGAGAAGCAAGGATGAACACATAAGGGATGTTCTTCTGTGGAAGCCATCATATGGGCATGCCAGAGTAGGCTGTCCAGCAAAGACGTACATAGAACAACTCTGCATGGATACTGGATGCTGCGCAGAGGACCTCTCAGAGGCAATGAATGATAGGGACGGTTAGCGAGAGATTGTCATGGATATCCATGCTACTAGCGTGACATGGTGATGATGATGATGATAGATAATCAATAATTCTATAGCCTAATGTGAAAAAACACAATTTATTATGCACAATAGGAATAGAATTTTCTTTTGAATTTTTTTGTTTTGTTTTAAATATTTGAACGTATTTGAAAAATAGAAATGTATTGAAACAATATCAGGGCCAGTTTAGGTCAGTCGGTAGAGCGTTCGGCTAGGAATCACAAGGTTCCTAGTTCGATACCGGTCCTCGCCAACTCAGCGTATGAGTGGCACAGGGATCTGTGCGGTAAAGGGATGAGCTGATGGTAGGTGTGGCGCTCCACCTCAGACGCTAAAATAATCTCCTTGGTCTAGCACTAGTGAAAAGGGGGATAGACTCCCTCGCTGTCTGGCTGATACCGATTTTAGGCCGCCCCAATGACTTTTTTATTGAAACAAACACCCAGATTGTTCAAGGGTCGTTCAATAAATAAGGTGAATATTGCCGAAGGAATTACACTTACTTTTAAAACAAATTTGTCTACTAATGAGAAGAAAGTCAAAGACTACTTTTGATTGTACTGTAACAACTATCATACTAGCATGCATAAAAATAATAAAATAAATTAAATTAAATTAAATTAAATAAAAATTAAATTAAATTAAATTAAATTAAATTAAAATGAAATAAAATAAAATAAAATAAATAAATAAAATAAAATAAAATAAAATAAAAAATAAAATGAAATAAAATAAAATAAAATAAAATAAAATAAAATGAAATAAAAAAAATAAAAATGAAATAAAATAAAATAAAATAAAAATAAATAAAATAAAAATAAAATAAAATAAAATAAAATAAAATAAAAATAAAATAAATAAAAAATAAAAATAAAATAAAAATAAAATAAAATAAAATAAAATAAAATAAAATAAAATAAAATAAAATAAAATAAAAATAAAATAAATAAAATAAAAATAAAATAAAATAAAATAAAATAAAATAAAAATAAAATAAAATAAATAAAATAAAAAAATAAAATAAAATAAAAAACAAAACTGGCATGTTTTATTTATTAATTCTTACATTACAAATGCAAGAAATCAAATTTTTGGTACAATTAAAAAAGATTTTTTTTTAAAAATGCAGTTTGTGGATGTATAGTGAATGATCAAATGTATCACGAGTGGTTTTCAAAGTTTCATTTAGGAATTTTCTCATCCCAATTCAAGTTGATAGCAACCAAATCAAGATAAGTAATGTTATATAACATAGAACATTGCCAGCATAATCAAAATATCCAAATCAAGTGCTGAATGTAATTTGCACCACCTTGGTTAAATACAATTTCCTACATAGATGCAATAATAATGTTCAGTTTTTCTTTTTTATATTAATACTTGTGTTCCTTAAAAGTATGTCTTATCATTTTCCCAAACCCTCTGGTTAAAAATGAGAAATAAGTTATAAATCGAAATACTAACATTGGATTGGATTTCTTGAACAAATATCATAGAATATGAATTGATTAATTCACTATTCGGTGCATATTTTTCACCATAATCTTCTTTGTCAATGCACTTAATTCTTTGAGGAATATTAACCATATAGCTTAAGCATTTTTAGTGAACATTTTCAATCAAAACACAACTAGTGTTCAACTACTGCCTTAGTGAGTCATCCTTGTATCTTACTCTCTTACCCTGCCCTTCCCCCTGTCCTACACACCCACCACACACATGCACACATCACACATATACACCCCCACACATACTCTCCTACACAGATGCTCCCCCACACATATGTGAACTGAATACATATACTCCCCCATGCACATGTACTCTCCACACATATACTCCCAAGGTATATGCTCACCCCATACACATACATCCCCACACATATGCACTCTCCACACATATGCACTCTCCACACATATACACCCCACACACACACATGTACGACCCACACATATGCAAACTGCACACACATACACCCCCGCACACATACACTCTCTACACACATGTACACTCCACCTGTCCTATAAACCCACCACACACATCCACACTTCACACATATACACCCCCACACATACTCTCCTACACACATGCTCCCCCACACATATGTAAACTGAATACATATACTCCACCATGCACATGCACTCTCCGCACATATACTCCCAAGGTATATGCTCACCCCATACACATACACCTCCACACATATGCACTCTCCACACATATACACCCCACACACACATGCACGACCCACACATATGCAAACTGCACACACATACACCCCTGCACACATACACTCTCCACACACATGTACACTGCATGCATATACTCCCCAGATACATGCTCACACCATACACATGCACTCCTACATACATACTATATATATATATATACACTCCCATGCACATGCTCCCCCACACACATGCAAGCTGAATAAACATACTCCCCCATGCATATATGCACTCTCCACACATACAACGTGTGTCAAAAAGTATCAAGATTTTTTGTACTTTTTAACACACCTTGTAATCTGAAAAAAAAAAACGTTCCATTCATTAATTTTTTTACAGAATACAAGGTGTGTCAAAAAAGTAGCAAGTTTAAAGCTGTATTTACCAAGATACCAATGAAGAATGAATGGAACATTATTTTTTTTTTCAGAATACAAGATGTGTCAAAAAGAACAAAAATCTCGATACTTTTTGACACACCTTGTATACTCTCCAGGTACATGCTCACTCCATACACATGCAGTCCTACATACATACACATTCTATATACATAGACTCCCACACACATGTACACGTCACACACATCATTGGCATCCTTCCATCTACTGAAGACGATGGTGTAGTGTCCATTTTTTATTTTTATCTGCAACTGCGTGAGTGGCTGAACAGACCAATTTCTAAATGGCAATAACTGCAAAAAAACAGTGATACTTGCTGGAGTTGCTGTTGTCTCTCCTTCCTTTTGGCTCTCTTTTCTGCGGCGGCTTCTTTCCTCTCTTTTTTGTTCCTTTTCGTTCCTTGTTTGACGAGGAGGCGCCAGGTTGCACGGTCTTCTGCACAAGCCTCCCATGTGTTGGTGTTCATTTGGCATGTCTTCATCCCTCTTGCAGAGATCTTTAAAGCGCAGGCACATACACCCCTACATACATACACATGTACAGTAAGTACAAAAGGAATGTAGGAACTCATATCCCATTGTCAAGCAAATCAATCATGCTTGTCACTGTCATGTCACCAAAAAAGGAATATCGTAGTAAGTGAATTCAAACTCCAGTTACACTATTTATCAAAGATAAGGTTTGATATGCCGTAAAACAAACAAAAACAAACAAAACTTAGATATTTACCAACCCCTTCACACGAGCAGGATGTGACACAAGGTCAATTTCTTAAGCAGAGTTTAACAGGTTTGAATTCAGCTTAAGAATTTGACCTTGTGTCGCATCCTGTTCATGTGAGTCTATGTTGAATTATCTATTTATGTTGCATCCTGTTTGTGTGAATACACGCTCTTGTTTGGGTGGTAGGCATCCCATCATGGTGCAATGGTTAGCAACCTAGTATTATAATCTATATATTTACCAACCCCTCCACACGAGCAGGATGCGACACAAGGTCAATTTCTTTTCTGTTGTTTAACAGGTTTGAATTCAGTTTTTTCCTTCAACTTGACTGGTTGCCTTACCAATGCTAAAAAGCCCTGTCTGCCCAACTATTTACCCATATCTGGAGGGAGAATAGTTGGATTTATACCTTTCCCAAGGGTATTAGCACTATGTGAAATGCAAACATCCTTGTTCAGGATTTGAACTTGTCTCTCTGTGTCCATTTCCTAAGGTGATAACCATTACACAATGCACCTCTTTACTCATAAATTTTCAAAAGATTTATATTGCTCTTCATTTTTTTGTTGTTGTTATTTACCAATCTTTGCTTAGTCAGGCACAAGAGTCACAAGAAGGAGTCCTCATGGCGTAGTGTTGGACTGCAATATTGTAGTAAGTGATTTCGAACACCAGTCAAGCTATTGTAGTCACTTTCAGATTAATACCATTGGGAAAGGTATGAACCCCTTCATCCCTCTAGCTATGGATTAAATAGTACCACTACTGTTCTATAATATTATACCCCATCAGTGCCATTACTCTTAGGTCCACCCTGACCTGGAGTAGTGATATTTGTTAGGGTCCCATCTATGAGTTAAATAGAAAAATGAGTTTAAAGAATGTGTTTGAAAAAATTGAATACTATAGCGCTAATACCCTTGGGAAAGGTATGAATCCAATTCTCCCTCCAGCTATGGGTAAATAGCAGGGCAGACTGGGCTCTTTAACCATGGCTTGGTAACCAGTCTAGGAGAAGGAAAACTCTGAATTCAAACCTGTTAAACTCCACTTAAGAAATTGACCTTGTGTCGCATCCTGCTCGTGCAGAGAGGTTGGTAAATATATATATATGTGTGTGTGTGTGTGTGTGTGTGTGTGTGTGTATATATATATATATATATATATAATCCAAAAGTCCAGAGAAGAAATCTTCCTCACGACACAAGAGTTTTATTTAAAAAACCTGTCGCAGTTTGAGAGCTCAATGTGTGCTCTTAATGTTAAAGTCACAGAGCAAATATATAAGTAAAGAAATAACAAAAGACTTAGAGATTTAGCATTATAGTCTATTTCAGGGAGCTTAGAGAAAGTGTCTAACTCTCCTGACTCACGATTCGCATCTGATGAGTCGGGAGAGTTAGACACTTTGTCTAAGCTCCCTGAAATAGACTATAAAGCTAAATCTCTAAGTCTTTTGTTATTTCTTTACTTATATATATATATATATATATATATATATATATATATATAATAACTTACAAAGATTGATATGCCATTAAACAAAGAAACCAAACAAGAGCCTCAGATTGGTTATGGTATCTGTTAATCTCTTCATTCTTTTGTTATTTACTGACCTTTGCTAAGTTAGACACAAGAGCCATAACGGGGAGTTCTCATGGCATAGTGGCTAATGTGCTAGACTATAATATTGTAGTAAGAGAATTCGAACACTAGTCATACTATTATGGTCACTTTCAGATTAATACCCTTGGGAAAGGTATGAAAGCCCTCATCCTCCCAGGTATGGGTTAAATAGTACCACTACTCTTATTCTATAAGGATGGCTTTAGTATTAAATAACCCATAAAGGTTGACAAACCATTAAACAAAGAAACTAGACCTACATTTTTTATATATTTTCTGAAACAGCACCTAAAGCACCTGGAGCAGTATGAACCTCCTCACCTGGCTATGGGTTAGATAGTATCACTACTGTTCTTCTACAAGGATGTATTTGGCATTGAATAACCTATAAAGGTTGATATGTCATTAAACAAAGATACCAATCCTATAATTTTTTTATATTTTCTGAAGTAGCACCTAAAGCAACTGAAGCGGTATGAGCCTCCTCACCCCAACTATGGGTTAAATAGTACCACTACTGTTCTTCTACAAGGATGGCTTTAGCATTAAATAACCCACAAATGTTGATATGCTATTAAACAAAGAAACCAAAGCAAACTAAACTCTTAACTGGACTGATGTTGACTGTTTTTGACTCAAACATTTTCTCATAAGATAGATGGAAGCCAACCAAAACCAAAAACAATCAAACATTATTCAAAACTAGAAGTGGCTCCCTGGTGTTGCCTGGGTAGAAGGGGATTTTTTTTAAAAGTTAGTCTCGCAGATTCACTATTACTTAATTGCAAGTTGGATCCTCGCTAAATGCCCCATAATAATCCCCACATAAAAAAAGACCTTGTGTTAATCCGGCTTGGTGGTAGTGAATGTGTATATATATTTATTTTTGTTGTTAATTGTTTTATTTTCATAGTTTCCTCCGACATACATATATACACATCAACCGTCCTTTATATATGTATAGATTATTTATCTATTTCTATTAATTATTAATCCTAATGGGCCGGGTTAGCTCAGTCGGTAGAGCGTTCGGCTAGAAACCACAACATTCCTAGTTCGATACCGGTCCTCACCAACTCAGTGTAAAGGTAGCACAGGGATCTGTGCGGTAAATTAAGGAGCTGATGGTAAGTGTGGTGCTCCACTTCAGATGCTAAAAATAATCTCCTTGGTCTAGCGCTATTGAAAAGGGGATAGACTCCCTGGCTGATATCGACATTAGGCCGCCGTCGACTTTACTTTTTTTTTTTTTATTAATCCTAATAATACAGGAGAAAAAAAGAAAATAAAGTAAAAAAAACATTTAAAAATCCTTTTATTAAAATCACAGTGCATTAAAGCAAGTGAACAATTATGTGTATAATATTCTTGTAAATTGATTGTATTCACTGACCTTTGACCTCCCCTGAGAGTCATTTCTATTAGGTGGATTTCATTTGATTTTATAAATGACAATTACAAATTTTAAAATTATTAATAATTTCAAGAAATTGATTAATGACCCATGGAAATGCTATATCATAGATCAGTTGATCTTTCTTCATATATGTGTTTAAGTGTACAGTAATATATATTCACTAGCAGCGGCTACCCGGCGAATCCCGGGTAGTGGAGATAAAAACATGGTTTAATAATCGTTTGCAGATCTATTACTACTGAATAGCGAGTTTGGTCCTCGCAGGATGACCCATAAAAATCACCAAATAAAAATGATCTTAATTTAATTCTACCTGGTGGGAGGTCAGGGAATTTTCTTTTCGTCAGATTTGAGGGAATGACATCATATGGCTAAACTTGCAAATCGGTCGAAAAATTAAAACATATTACAGCCAGGTTAGCTCAGTCGGTAGAGCGTTCGGCTAGAAATCACAAGATTCTTAGTTCGATACCTGCCCTCACCAACTCAGCGTATGAGTAGCACAGGGATCTGTGTGGTAAAGTAAGGAGCTGATGGTAGGTGTGGCGCTCCACTGCAGACGCCAAAACAATCTCCTTGGTCTAGCGCTAGTGAAAAGGGGATAGACTCCCTCGCTGCATGGCTGATACCGACATTAGGCCGCCCCGACGACTTTACTTACTTACAAATTTCAAAATTATTAATAATTTCAAGAAATTGATTAATGATCCATGGAAATGCTATATCATAGATCAGTTGATCTTTCTTCATATAAGTGTTTAAGTGTACAGTATTATATATTCATGTATACATGTGTGTGTATATATCTATGACTGTATATATATATGTATATATATATATATATATATATATAAGTGTTTAATTGGAGTCGTACCTAATTTTGAAAATTAATTAATTAATAATGAATTAGGCGGGAATACCTATTAAATGTATGGCTAAACAAATCGAGCCATACATTTAATAGGTATTCCCGCCTAATTCATTATTAATTAATTAATTTTCAAAATTAGGTACGACTCCAATTAAACACTTATTCTCCCAAAAATTATCGGCAAAAAGCCATTCTAAACAAACCTTGTTTACATATATATATATATATGGTATTTGTGGAAAAGGTGACTTACCAGTGAAAATGGTCACAATGGTTAGTTGATGCAAGTTTCACAATGATAAGACAGCGATATAACAAATATAAAGTGCTCAGTACGTTAGTAGAGCAAATTTATTATCATAATGGTACACGGTAATAATCTAATTGAGTTTCACCATAAGGATCTTCAGGGTTAAATCCACTGGATTAATCAAGATATTGATTAATTGCCATCAATTGCACGTGTGTATTTTTTCGCGTGTACCATCAATACTCATCAATATTCATAATATTGAAATTGTGAATTACAGAATATATTTTGTTAATTTTGGTTGTCCAAGCCTCCTGTCCTAATTTACACTATGTTTTAGCGATCCAACGTCATGCGAATTTTCAACCAAGCTTAGACATTTTCCGAGTCTTTTTGTCACTTTCTTGTCAGCAAATTAATGTAGATATTTTAACCACCTCCCCCAGATTTTTGTCAGCAAATCAATGTAGATATTTTATAATCCTCCTTTAAAGAAAGAGGGAGAGAGAGTTAAATCAAGATTATTATACTTTTTACATACTGAAGTTTTGCAATAGCTCTTATTAAACATATCAAATATTGTATAATGTTAAGCATGTATTGTATAATTGAATAATCATACAGTGGTATATCCACAGGTCCTGTTAGTGATATAATAATGATAAGTATGTATTGTATAATTGAATTATCATACTGTGGTATATCCACATGAATTATCATACTGTGGTATATCCACAGGTCCTGTTAGTGATATAATAATGTTAAGTATGTATTGTATAATTGAATTATCATACTGTTGTATATCCACATGAATTATCATACTGTGGTATATCCACAGGTCCTGCTAGCGATATAATAATGTTAAGCACGTATTGTATAATTGAATTATCATAATGTGGTATATCCACATGAATTATCTTACTGTTGTATATCCACAGGTCATGTTAGTGATATAATAATGTATTGTATAATTGAATTATCATACTGTGGTATATTCACAGGTCCTGCTAGTGATATAATAATGTTAAGCATGTATTGTATAATTAAATTATCATACTGTTGTATATCCACAGGAATTATCATACTGTGGTATATCCACAGGTCCTGCTAGTGATATAATAATGTTTAGCATGTATTGCCTAAAAAAAGTATTGCATATTGTTTTAAAGTCTAACAGCTTGAAAGGTGCAAGAAAAACATTGACTTCTTAAGTGAAATGGCCAAGACTGGTGCCAAGATCAAAAATCAATATTTTGTAGACTCTGAAGAAGCCAATGTCAGCCGCATTCCATCTTTATTGGAGGAAAGTAGCAACAAGAAATATAATGGTAAACAGAAGACTTGGAGAATCTCTTTGCTGCTTTTCTTGGATTCTTAAAACACAAACTGTTTGTAACTTATCTCTATTATAACAATATTAGCATAAAATTGTCACAATTTCAATATTACGAATAAAACAAACATGTAACTTAAATATGTACATTGATTTGCCAACAAAAATCTGGGGGAAGGCGTTTAAAATATCTACATTAATTTGCCGGACCAAGTTACCTTTAAGCACCCCAGGGGCGACCTGGATTCAGAGGGACATGTTTCGCTTTGCACCATCAACATCCGGTTGTTTGTTACCAGACGATTTTTAGACGCATTTTTTTTTTAATTATAAAACTAAGTGCTAACCCTAACCCCTAAACCCTAACCCTAACCCTAACAAACAACCGGATGTTGACAGTGCAAAGCAAGACATGTCCTCTTGAATCCAGGTCGCCCCTGGAGTGCTTAAAGGTAACTTGGTCCAATTTGCCAAAAAGTGACAAAAGCATTACTCGGAAAATATATAACTTGAGCCAGAAATTTGCGTGATACTGGCTTGTTAAAATATGGAACAGGACGCCGGAATGACATAAGATCAAAATTACCAAAATATATTCCATAATTCACAATTTCAATGTTATGAATAAAAAAAACATGTAACTTTTAATTTTACATTGGACATTTAAGTGACACAAGACCATTTGGAATGTTTCATTTTTAAAGTTGGCTCAAATAAAATGGGACAAATAAGAAATCTGCAATTAAGCGACACCAGATAATCTGGATTTATATTTTTGCATTGAATTTTGAACAATTTGGACGTTCTCATTTTTAACCAGAGGGTGTTGCAGGATGATAATGGACGGAATGGGTTGGTTTAATGGCATATCAACCCCTGAGCATTATTCAAAGCCAAATCTTGTTTTTATATATATATATATACATATTTACCAACCCAGAGAAAGGAGAAAAGAAAAAGTGAATGTTCCTTTTTATTATTTCTCTGTATTTTTGAGATGAGGCTTGATAATTAGTATGATTTAGATTATTTGGACAATTGTCCTGATACTCCCATGGATTGAATAAAGGGTTGGGTTCAAGTTCCATGATGGCTCCCAATTACGACAAGAAGTTTCCCGAGTTCGAAAAGAAGGTTCCCGAGTTTGAGAATGGCTTCCGAGTCTGACAGGAAATACCTGAAGAAGGCCGGAGGGCACATTGCCAAAACATTGTACAGATGGCAATAAAGATGAGGAGAATGGTCCGAATAATCCAAATAATACTAATTTCTTTTATGTTCGATTATTTCAAGCAGATTCTGTTGGTTGATTTTGTTGGTCAGAAAAATGGTTAATGTTTTGCCACAAAGCGGTTTATGGCCAAATACTAACACCACCTATTGGCAAACACTGCAGCAAGGGAAGATAACCCTATTTGGACTTATGTCCACCCAAAATTACCGTTTTCCTAACCCAACAATTTGCAGAACCCATGACAATTTTTTGATTGAAGTTTCATAAGATTTATACAAAAATTGCATCTTTCAAGAATTTATTAGATCTTTTTTTCTTTTTTTTTTTCTTGAATAATTATAACAATGCAATCAAAAACTGACAGCAATATTGTAGCAATTTTATAAAAATATCTGAGGTAGGGTTATCGTCCTTGATCTACGAGCCTCTCTTTCAACCAACCAATCACAGGCCGACATTCTTTAGTGGCAAAACTAAAGAAACAAATTCTTCCCTTTTCTGATTCAGCCAGCACTGGAGTCGGACGATAACAAGGGCGTCCCTTACATCCATCAGTGAGAACAGATAGCCGTAGCAAGGGACTCTGATAATTCACCTACCTCAGGAACTCAGTTAAGTGGATTGTGTTATTATATAATAATCATTCCTGCAGACAAAACCTTCCTTTGCAAGTAATTAATTAATATTTCTTTATGTATAATAATACAAGTCGTTTGGAATTCTATGTCGTATTCATGTGTTTCTCTTTTTAACTCCTGTCTGCCTACACTCGTAGCGTGAATCACCATAATTTTACAGTTAGGTGATACTCGGCTGGGGCTTTAGAATACACGGACTAAGAGAAGACAAAGACAAAAGGTAGTTTTATGAATTTAGGCTTTATTCATGAGTCATAACCTCCATATGGCAAGGAAATATCTCCCTAGCCAGTAGTAATATCTTGTCAGAGTTAAGGCCTAAGTCAGAATGGCCGAGAGCATGTGATCTCTTCGAGCATGTGTGGGAAAATGGACCATTTTCCCACACATGCTCGAAGAGATCTTCTGGTGAAGGCTCATGAGAGTTTATTATTTTTTTTATTTTAATTTTATTTTAATCCCCACAAAGTACTTACAACTCTGGTCAGGTTACACGGGAAAATTCCTCACTTGTAGTAACATTTATTAATAATGGAGATTCGCTTCCGGTTTTTGTCTGTAACAAAAATTACGTCACTGCTTACATCACATTTCCTAAAATCGTCATAACATAGAATAAAATTTATTCTACAATTTTTGGCATGTTTAAATTTTGAGTGTATTTATTGAATAAATACACTCAAAATTTGAACATGCAACATTAGACAGTCCTCATTGTTTTTTAAAACAAGTTTTAATAAATACATGACTGGTATTATATATCTATATATAGTTTGTTTTATTTTAATACATATTTAAAGTTTACATTTCAAATTATTTTATTTTTTAATCCTTTAATGAATTTGATGATTTTACTTACTTCGGGTACAAACTCGCTGACACTGAATTTTTTACTCCCAGGCAATATGTTTCAAAAATCTATTTTTACATCGCTTGGAGGGTGTTTTTTATTTTGTACTAGTGTTAATAAAGATTTTTCTACCATTATTAACTCCCTTTGTTGGTGTTATAATATTTAGCAAATCAGCATCTTAACAATATTATAATTATGTTTTTCTTTTTTTTTTTAAATTCCACACCATATTCTAATCATTTTAAAATTTACTATAATCATGACAAGGCATAAAATATTATTTAAATTACTTGAGATTTCCTTAATATTGATTTTCCAGAGTCGTCTCTGCAATAACCTTTTCTTGGAAGATTTTCAAATTTAAATTTTTGATGCCTGACACTTGCCTCCATCTTGGAAAGGATAATAACCAACAGCAGAATTCACATCCTCATCCTGTGTCTGCTGTTTTCTTTGCATTTATTAAATCTTTAGTTCACTTTTCTTTTTTTTTTTTTTTTTTTTTGCTCTCAAGTCCTTAAATATTTTACAGCAGGATTTTCAGTGTGGTATTTTTATAAATATATACAACATATACAAATAAATTGATAGATAGATGGATGGATAAAGAGATATGAATGGAGATACATACATAAATAGATAGATAGATAGATATGAATAAGGATAGATAGATATAGATAGATAGATAGATAGATATGATAAAGATAGATAGATAGATAGATAGATAGATATAGATAGATAGATAGATAGATTATGAATGGAGATACATACATAAATAGATAGATAGACATGAATAAATATAGATAGATAGATATGAATAAAGATAGATAGATAAATAGATAGATAGATAGATAGATAGATATGAATAAAGATAGATAAATTGATAGATACATAGATAGAGAGATATGAATAGAGATATATAGATAAATAGGTAGATAGACATGAATATATATGAATAAAGATAGATAGATAAATAGATAGATAGATATGAATAGATAGATAGATAAATAGATAGATAAATAGATAGATACATAGATACATAGATAGATATGAATAGATATATATAGAGAGAGAGACAGATAGATATGAATAAAGATAGATAGATAAATAGATAGATAGATAGATAGATATGAATAGCGATAGATAGATAAATAGATAGATAGATATAAATAGACTGTTTTTTCCTTTATTAAACCTTTAGTTCATCTTTCTTTTCTTCTTTTCTTTTTTGCTCTCAAGTCCTTAAATATTTTACAGCAGGATCTTCAGTGTGGCATTTTTACAAATATATACAGCATATACAAATAAATAGATATATAGATATATAGATAGATAAATAGATATGAATAGAGATAGATAGATAAATAGATAGATGGATGAATATATAGATAGATATGAATAGGCTGTCTTTGCATTTATTAAACCTTGAGTTGCTCTCAACTCCTTGAATATTTTATACCAGGATTTTCAGTGTGGAATTTTTACAAATATATATATATATATATAAAGTCGTCGGGGTGGACCAAGGAGATTGTTTTGGCATCTGAGGTGGAGCGCCACATTTTACTGCACAAATCCCTGTGCTACTCACACACTGAGTCAGCTTGGGCTGGTATCGAACACGAAACCTTGTGGTTCCTAGTCAGGCACTCTATTGACTAAGCTAAATCGGCCCTTACAAATAAATAGATAGATAGATAGATAGGTATGAATAGAAATAGATAGATAGAAACAGACCGAGATAGATAGATAGATAGATGGATATGAATAAAGATAGATAGATAGAAACAGACTGAGATAGATAGATAGATAGATAGATAGATAGATAGATAGGTATGAATAGAGATAGATAGATAGAAACAGACTGAGATAGATAGATAGATAGATAGATATGAATAGAGATAGATAGAACAGACTGAGATAAATAGATAGATAGATAGATAGGTATTAATAGAGATAGATAGATAGAAACAGACTGAGATAGATAGATAGATTTGACAACTCCTCTTGTAAAGTAAAAGACAGAAAATCTGTTCTATTTATTTGTTTTTGTATTTATTCATTAATTCATTGTTTTATTTACTGATATCACTGAAAACTATTAAGGGGGTAACACCCACCCTAAAAAGGTGAGAGGTGATTGGATATGACACTAAAATGTATTCGATGGGGAAACTTCAGTTCTAGAGATCAGAGGTGTGTGGAGTACCCTTTTATTGCCATTACTCCCAGGTCCACTCTGATCAAGAGTAGTACCTGTTAGGGTCTTATCTATAGGTCAAATAGATATGTTTAAGAATTATTTGATAGGAATACTTGATGCCATATAACTGTAAATTATTTGTATTGAGAAGAGTTTCTTGAAACTATAATTGTTTAAAGTTAAAAAGTCGACGGGGCGGCCTAAAGTCGGTATCCCCTTTTCAATAGCGCTAGACCAAGGAAATTGTTTTAGCATCTGAGGTGGAGCGCAACACCTAACATCAGCTCCTTACTTTACCGCACAGATCCCTGTGCTACTTATACGCTGAGTTGGCAAGGACCTGTATCGAACTAGGAACCTTGTGGTTTCTAGCCGAACGCTCTACCGACTGAGCTAACCCGCCCCTTATTATTACTATTTTTCTAAATTTTTGAGATGAGGCTTGATAATTAGTATTATTTGGATTATTCAGACTATTGTCTTCATCTTTATTGTTATCTGTACAACGTTTCGGACGATGTGCCTTCGGTATTTCTTGTCAGACTCGGGAGTCTCATTGAACTCAGGAGCCTTCTTTTGAAAGGGCACATCGGCCAAAATGTTGTGCAGATAACAATAAAGATGAGGACAATAGTCCTAATAATCCACATAATACGGAATATTATTAGTTATTTGAAAGAATATAACTGTGTGTATACAAATGATTATTATTAAATAGAAATAATTACTTGAAACCATATAATTATTAGTATTATATAAGACCATAAGGGCCTGGTGTAATGGTTATCATCATACAACAGGAACATGGTTACCCAAATTTAAATCCTGGACAAGACTGCAATTCACATAGTGCTAATACCCTTGGGAAAGGTATGCATTTAATTATTCTCCCTCCAGCTCTGGGTAAATAGTAGGACAGACTGGGTTCTTTAACCTTTGTTAAATAACCAGTTCAGGAGAAGTAAATCTCTGAATTCAAACCTGTTAAACTTTGTGTCACATCTTACTCATGCAGAAGCGTGTGTGTGTGTGTGTGTGTGTGTGTGCATGTGTGTGTGTGGTTGGGTGTATGTGTGTGTGTGTATATATATATATATATATATATATATGTGTGTGTGTGTGTGTGTGTGTGTGAGAATTGTTGAAACCATACAATTGTGCACAAATTATTTGTATTAAATAGAAATACTTGATATTATTTAACTGTGTGTAAAAAACTCTTAAGAAACAACTACACAAAAAAATTTAATCTACACTGAACACAATTCTCTAACCTCTAAGCATAAAACAACCCTAAACAGGTTGACATGCTGTTGAAATCAATGAATCAATCAATCAAATCTGTTAAGTTAATCTCCTAAATAAATTCCACTCTTTTCTCTTAACTTCATCTACCCTGTCGGCTGGGGCTGTAGAATGTGCCGACTGCACCTCTGCAGAGGAGTAAGACACCCCTCCCCACCATGGGGCCACCTATTGACCATGAGTGGCGATCCGTGATGCTTAAGGACGGAATCCTGGTGGCTGAGCAGTCCATGTCAGGCAACTCCACTTTGGCCCTTATTTATGGATGGTCGGAGAAGCCCCCTTCGATCAATCAACCAATCAAGTCAAGCTGCAGCACCTATATGATTGCCCCAACCCTATTGTATTTATGGCACCCCCAACCCTTTTTATCATATATTTTAAACTGTATCTAATGGTGAAGTTCCAATTTTGGAGCTCTGGAGAGTGGAGAGTGGAGAGTACCCCTTCATCGTCATTACTCCCAGGTCAACTTTAACCTTGAGTGATAGTACCTGTTAGGGTCCCATCTATGAGTTTTAAAAAAATTTGTATACCCATCAAAAAGGAATAAAACAAAATGTCTTCGGCATAAAATAACCCAGAAAAGGTTGACATGCCGTAAAATCTAACCAACCTTAATTTCATACTTTTGTCATCATAAAAGCTTCAAAGTAAGACCTGTTGTATAACCTTCTTCTTCTTCTTCATCTGTTACTGCCTAGTTAATGAGGTAAAAAGCAGCATATCATGTGTAGGTGGTGATGGGGGGACAAATTTTCAATTTGAATTCTAGTTATAACATTTTATTCGTTTCATTTTAATAAAATAAAATAACATTTCTGATTTAAATATTTAAAACGGTAAATTTTCTAACCAATTTCTAGGCCAAATGTTGTAAAAACAAGGATTTTTTTGTGAATTTTAGCAAACGATCTTTGATGCTATTTCCTCAAACAATGGTGCAAGTAAAAGATCTCATTTTTGTTATCAGCATTCTTTGTTATCAGTATTCTTTGTTAAGTTTTAAATGCTATCATTTTTCAATTTTCTTCTAAGATTTTCCTCAACAGGATTTAAAGGAGGAGGACCAGTTCCCCTAACACTATCGACTACTTCACTTGCTTGAGAATCAAACTAACTTGTCTCTTTTGTCTTCATCCTATCAAATGATATCTATCAACCAATGAGTGCACAGCAACTAACCTTACAAACCTTTATTTCTTGCTGATCTGTTCTCATAGTTTGATATAACTTCATGACCTCTAGCCTGTCAATCAGAGCCCCTGTACTTTCTCTTGCCTTCCTGGAGGTGTTGACCTTCAATGATCTGCACTTAGCAACATCCATTAAACTATTATATAATATTAATGTTTTTGGGTTTTTTTGTTTTTTGTTTATTAATTAGCATAAGATGAAGTTGATTCAGAGATTCTGATAGGTACACATCCTGCATCCCTGATGCACAAAAATCTAAAAGGACACACTAAAATCATATCCATGCATCCCAGTGTTTTTCTTTTTTCTTCCCTCACCATTTCAAGCTAACTGTAAATACATATCAATAATATCTTAGAAATGAATTATACATGATAGGTTACAAGGTAGGAGTTAGATGGCTTTAGTTGTTTCTCCAGATCATAAATAAAACCCTACAATCTATTAAGAAACTTTAGTTGGGGCTCATTAATTTTCCTGGGGACTCATTCAAAGCAAATGTGTGTGTCCCAGAATGCACTAAATGAAAAAGTTATCCGCATTACTGTTGATTATAATCTTTTTTTTTTGTTTTGTTTTTTTTGTTTTTTTTCTCGATATTTTAGCAGGATTCATAGAAGTGTAACCATAAAGAAACTTTTCATCAGACAAGAGCTGAACTGAAGAATCTCCCCCCCCCCCAAGAAAAACAACCCCCCCCCAAAAAAAAAAAAAAAAAAAAAAAAAAACGAAATAGCAGGAATATTTTTAAGCAAAGAAGGTGCAACAAAGATGGAGGGTGATAAAAGAATTTCTTTTTTTTTTTTGAATAATGAAAAAGAAAAAAAAAAAATACATTGAAATATTAAGAAAATTTATTCTTCCATTTATCTTTTAAGCAAATTTAAGTTTGTCAATTAGTCTTGTGATCTTTGGGATTGGCTGTAATCTCTTACCAGACACATTAGCTCCTGGGTTTGTCCATTTTCACACAGCAAGGTGAAAAATGGACATTCTTTGGTAGGCAGTGCTAACGCTGTCTACAGCAGATGGAAACTTTCTTCTAATTTGAAAAAAAAAAAATCAATATTTTGCCAGGTTTAAGAAAGTCACAATTTTCATGACCAAGTGATTTTCAAAACTGATTCTGAGTGTTGTACATACCAGCTATTTAAGTTAGCAGTAAAAAATGTAAAAGAATTAAACTAAAACTACCAAATGATCACCGAGTAGTGATAATGCTCTCTGAAGCATACTGAAGTATTCTATTACTAGCAGGACCTGTTAATATACCACAGTATGATAATTTAATTATTACAAGGTTTTATATGTTTCCTTTTATATTTTAGATATTGCTAAATAGTTCAATATGTAAAAAGTATAATGTACATACCAGCTATTTAAGTTAACAGTAAAAAATGTAAAAGCATTAAAATACGAGGGTGGGTCAAAAAGTAATGCCGTTTTGTTTAGGACAGATATAATTACCAACACAGGAACATGTATCATACATCAAAATGAAGCTGGTCCTCTGTGGATCACATCCCTACTTCTCCACATAGTCATGTTTCTCTCAATAGCAATGTTCCACCTCCGAATGAGAGCAAGTATCCATGCCCTGTAAAATTTTGTTGACTGTTCTTTGAGCCACCTCTTCACTACAGATTTCACTTTCTCGTCACTGGAATAATGTTTGCCTCTCAAACCCTCTTTCATGGGGTGAAAGAGATGATAGTCTGAAGGCGCTAAATGTTTAACAGGTTTGAATTCAAAGTTTTCCTTCTCCTAGACTGGTTGCCTCATCAATGCAACAGAACCAAGTGTTCTCTACTATTTATCCATAACTAAGGGAGTAGAGGTGGATTCATAACTTTCTCAAGGTCATCAGTGCAAAGTGAAACACAAACAGCCTCATCCAAGATTTTAACTCAGCTTGAGACCATCCTATCGCAACGCCAACTGCGATCGTTGGGTCACACCATCCAAATGCCTGCAGACAGACTCCCCTGTAAATTACTTTACAGTGAATTCACAGATGGCACGCAGAGGACAGGTGCCCCCCAAAAGTGGTTCAAAGACCATATTAAAACAACGCTGAAGAAATGTAACATCATACCTTCAGGCGTGGAAGACAACAGACAGGGTTGGCGAGACGCCTGTCGCACAGGAACTAAGCAGCTCAATGATGAGATAAACAGGACTGCAGAGTGACAACGTCTTCTTCGTCGTCATGAAGAACCAAATGTAGATGGGAATTTTGCCTGCGATATGTGTGACCGCATCTGCAAATCCAGAATTGGACTAATGAGCCACCATAGGGTCCACAAATGAAGATATTGAGTGACGTCATTGTCGTCAGCAACGAACTTCCAAAATAAAGAAAGAAGCACACCACCAAGAATAAAAGTAACTCTACATCCTTTATTTTTAATAATGGCCATCTTAAAACTTGTATGTAATATGGCCAAGTACTATTAAAATAAATTTGCCAAATTTAATTTATTTTTTCTTGGATGTTGTGTTTATCAGCAAAGGGTCCTGAAATTCTTTCAAAAAATTTCAGAATTTTTTTTGGTTTTGCTATTTTGTCTTTGTCTTGGCATCAAAAAATGAATTTCATTTTTTGGGTTGAGTCAAAAGTTTTGCAATATTTTGGTAACATGATGCACAATTTTGACAAGCTCCTGAAGGTGATGAACCACATTGGACTGTGAAATGCTGAGCTCGCTTGATACTCTCTGAATGCTTCTCACCAGATTTGCCTCAATAGCTCAGAGTATGGCCTTGGAATCCACAGTTTTAGGCCTATCTGACCTTGCCTGATTGTCAAGGTTTTTTTCAAAACCAAACAAAATTTCTTGAACCATTTGATTATTACTGTACTGATATCAACTGCACCTTCACCTCATGCACAACAATTGGTTTTTGTTTGCTTCCACGGTTTTATTGTTACAATTTATGAGCAGTGATAAATTGTGAACCTACCTATAGTTAGAATTTGAATTTGGGCCGTTAACTTAAAATCATGGGCCCCATGGAAAATTACCTGGCAGTTGACTTTGACCCCTTAAAAGGCACGCGATTGGATGCATGGGAATAGTTTCTAGTTTAGAGGAGATTCAACCCAGATTTCAAGGAGCATAGACGTGCTGTCAGCTCCAGGGTCAATCTCCAGCTCCCCGCGACAGAACCAATATGGACAGGGTTGAAAATAAAAGCTTGATCAAGTACAACCAAGTCTTGTTGTTAATTCAATATTAAAGACAATGTCCAACCCAGCAAGAAAAATTAACAAAGAAAATCAACCCCCCAGTGAATAGAAGTCATCCTAAAGAACATAGCGAGCAAGGTAGAGTCAACAAGCAGAGTAACAAGTAAGAAAGACCATCTATCATCTCTAATCTAACTCACTGTCTCTCTATATTATACACCCGCAAGAAACTCTCTCCATTCTATACCCAAATCATGTTAGGGGTATATAACATTATGACCCAGTTTGAACTAATTCCTTAATTAGACTATATTACATGTTCATTTGTGCAGCTTTCAAATCACAACTCATCAGCACATCAACTACCAATGATACTAATAAACCACAGTGGGTACCTTCTTTAGCTTGAACTGTTTCAGTCACGTGATCTACACATCTCAAATTAGCATGTACCAAAGTATTTCAAAACTGATGACTCCCCCTTTTTATCATATATGTGCTATTAATGTATTTTAAAATCATGAATTTTGGTTTTTGGTAGGGACTAAGAAAATGTATCTTAAAATCGGGAATCTTAGTTTTTGGTAGGGACTAATGAAAAAGAGATTCATTAATTTCTTAAAAACAAGATGAAGCTATAATTTCCAGAAACATTATCCAAATTCAGTTTGGCAAGAAAAAGGAAAATTTTATAAGTATACAAGAGCAGGGCCGGTGCTTGGGTCTCATACCCATACACTGAATCTATAATATTACCCTCCTAATCTATGATATACATTTTACTATGTGTCAATTTTTCATTAAATAGTATTCATAGAAAATACTAGACAAAACGTGACCCATTGGGTCACACATTCAGCTCTGCGTAGATAATTGAGATTAGGGGAAAGGGAGTTAGCAAAGCGAATAAAATTTATTCAAAAAATAAATACGGCCGAACGAAACCTTAAAATCATTTTGTAAGCTAAGAAAATAAATGTTGACCTCATTTAAGCTACGGGTGCTGGTTGTGAAATACATTTCAAATCTTCCAGTCTCTCTCTCTCTCTCTCTCTCTCTCTCTCTCTCTCTCTATCTCTCTCTCTCTACTCCAGATAAACTAACATTATATAACGAGGAGGTAGTCAAGAGATACATAGAGGGGAAGAAAGAGATAGACACAGAGTAAAGTAAGACATTGGTCGGTTTTTGACTTAATTGCAAATTAATTAGAAGAATTAAAACAATTAAAAATTAATTAGAACCAATTAAAACAGAATTTTTTTCAAACATAATTCAATCCTTAAAGTAAGGAATAATTTAGTATAATTTTCGTGTCATTAAACTAAGTAAAAAAGCCTTTAATAAGCAAAAGTTGATTAACTCAGCTTTAGTATAATAATAGATATGACACCCGCCCTTACAGGGAGCCTGCTTGGGGAGCCTCAGAAGGATGGGTTTCATACTTTTTATGAAGGTTTGCTGAAAAGAAACAAGTAACACGTTTTTCCTCGCGTGATGTAAGGGTTAGCAAAATGGATTAGCAGACCATTGTTAGTGGGTTCGATCAAAGACCAACTAGAATTACTATATCGGTGGCCTCGGTTCGATTCTCATTGGGCGCTCCATACTTCTAGCCTTGTGCCGCATCTAAGCTAAGCTGATTAAATAACTATACTATAAGCTATTCCACACATATCTTGTAGTTAAAACACACTTGGAACATCGTTTTTCAAATTACTTTGGCCATTAAAAAGATCAAAAGATAATTTCTTTTAAAAAGTACCATTACTTTTTGGTTGGTCCTAGAACTTTTCAGCATAGTACAGCACACTTTGTATATGCAGAATACATGTTTTCCAAGTGAACAAAATCTTTGCAATTTGCGGAAAAGGGTGTCGTGTGTGGGGTTTCAGAGATCGAATCAAAAAAAAAAGTTTTTAAAGATAGTCGAAAATTGACAAAAATTATCGAGTGGAAAATGAAACCAAAATATGAGAGAGAGAGAGAGAGAGAGAGAGAGAGAGAGAGAGAGAGAGAGAGAGAGAGAGAGTAAATTAATCTGACCATTGTTGTTTAAATCATTGAGTTTAAATACATAACTCAAGAAGAAATCTGAAATATCAAAAAGAAGAAAGGCGAGAAGTGCCAGAAGAAGAGGAAGAGGAAGAAGTGCGAGAAGAAGAAAAAATGCGAGAAGAAGAAGAAGAAGAAGAAATGCGGAGAAGAAGAAGGAAGAAGAAAGAGGAGGGGGGAGAGAAGAAGGAGGAATAGGAGGAGAGGAAAAGAAGAAGAAATGCTAGAAGAAAAAGGAAGAGGAGGGGGAGGAAGAGAAGAAGGAAGGAGGGAGGAAAAGAAGAAGAAATGCGAGAAGGAAGAGGGGGGAAGAGGAGAAGGGGGAGGGAGGGGAGGAAAAGAAGAAATGCGAGAAGAAGAAGAAGGAAGAGAAGGGGAGGAAAAGAAGAAGAAATGCGAGAAGAAGAAGAGGAAGAAGTGCAAGAAGAAGAAGAAATGCGAGAAGAAGAAGGAAGTGAGGGGAGGAAGAGAAGAAGGAGGAAGGGGAGAGGAAGAGAAGAAGGAGGGAGGGGAGGGGAAAAAAGAAATGGGAGAAAAAGAAATGCGAGAAGAAGAAGGAAGAGGAGGGAGAGGAAGAGAAGGAGGAAGGGGAGGGGAGGAAAAGAAGAAGAAATGCGAGAAGAAGAAGAAGAAAGTGACACGTGTAAATGTGTTTGTATAGAGAACGAGCCGAAAGGCCAGTTTTATCAATAGGAATAAGCCGCTTCCTTCATTTGTGTTCGTTATGTTCGTTTTGCTTTAGGCTTTTTTCGTCGTCTCTTCTTAGCTTTCCTTTCTTCCATGATTGTTGTCCAGGGAAACAACTTATTTGAAAACAAACTGAACATGTGCATTCCAGTTTCTGTTTTCTTAGCATATTTCTTTTAAAAAGATAAATAAATAAATAAATAAAATAAATAAAACACGGGTACGCGATTAAAAACAAAAAAAGAGAGAGAGAGAAAGAAAAGTTTAATGGCTTCTAAAAAGTTCAATTTTTTTTTTCACGAGGAAGTAAAGAAACACTTAATTCTTTCTTTATCAATTTTTACAGGTTTAGACCGCAAGAAAGCAGCAACGTTATCTCCATTATTTATAAATCCAAAATTTTTTTTTTTTTTTTAAATTGAAAGACAAAACGAAATAAATATAAAAATTTGTTCAACAAACAAATTATTATAGGCCCAATTTAATGTCTGTTCAGCAGAGTGCATGTGTACGCCTTTCCTTAGGCTAAGCATGGAGAAGATGGGTTAGTGTTAAGTGTGTACATGTTATTATTCGCGCCAAAAAAGCAGTGAATGGAACAGATCACATGTGGACGTACGGAAGTGTTAGCTGTGTTTTTACAACTTAAATTCTCCATGTATTTTTTGCATAAATTTAAGCTAAGATTGAAGAAATTTACGTTTTATTGTACGACGTCCTGTAGATAGGCACTTTCTTTATGAAGACGGATTTACCCTTATTTATAGAGCACTTTTGGAAACGTTTAGTTTTATTTAAAATGGGTATTGGGTGGGAGGTATTTTTGATGCGGTGTCCAGATCATTGCTAGTACTGAATTACCTCTTCTCTATTTCTTTTTTTGATTTTTAAAATTTTTAAGTAATTACCAAAAATCAGGAAATTGTCCAATATTAATGGAATTTTCAGCATTCTGTTCATAATAAATGTTTATAATAAATAGCTTATATTATTTTTTAACTTTTAAAACGTTTTTTTTTATCAATTCAGGGGGTTTCACCCTTTGGTCATTTAAAAAAAAAATTCCAGTCCTTAATTTTTACATTTCTCGAAAGATTAAATCCTGAAGACCACATTTTTTTTTTCAAATTCAATACCGGAAAACAGTTATTTGAAATTTTAAATGTTATTTTCTTAAAATTAAAAAAAAAAAAAGAAAAAAAAATTGTAGCAAGTTTTTTTTCTTTTCGTAGTAACAATATTTTCTTTGAATTGCAAAAAAAAAATATTTTTCAATTTTTTTTTCTAAAAAATGTCAATATTATGACATTTTTAGCAGAATTCAGTATTCATGGCTCTTTTACTAAAGAAATCCCGTATAGAAACGTGAAAATCTTCTAATGTGATTATTCAGACTTATCTTTATAGAAAAAAGTTTTAAAATCGTTTTTTATCGGTTCATTTTTTCAGATTTCATAAAATAAAATAGGGAGGGGGCAGACCTCGTAAAAAAACAATTCCTTTAATATATTTAAAGAAAACCTTATTTTAAACATAATTTCATCAACAGGTGAATAATTACCGAAATTTTCCTAAAAATTTGACTGTTAGTTGATTTTTCATATATATATATATATTTTTTAAGCCGGTAGTCATAACTTGTTCTTGGCTACGTTAAATTTCAATTGATTTAATGGTTCGAAAATGTAAACATTGTTTTCCTTCATAATTTTCATTATTTCCGTAAGCTGATTTTAAAAAAAAAATCATCAAGAGGTTTTTATTTTATTTTTATTTTTATTTTTGTTATGTTTCTTCTTTTGAATGGCCCCAAAATTTTGAAGATAATATTAACCTTTATTCAAGTTTCATTGTGTTAAACATGGGGTGGTGTTAAATTTGACACGGCAGATTGGACATCCCTGCACTACGTATAACATGTACATGTACATTACAGACATCACTAATATCATGACGACAGATTATGATCAAGTTTATCATATGGCTATATTTTGATCTTGGGCGGGTCCAATTAATTTTTTGTTTAAGTTATAGGCATACATATATACATATATTACATATATCTAAATATATTACATATCTAAATATATATGTAAACACACACACACACACACACACACTTAGCTCAGTCGGTAGAGCGTTCGGCTAGAAACCACAAGGTTCCTAGTTCGATACCGATCCTCTCCAACTCAGCGTTATAAGTAGCACGGGAATCTGTGCGGTAAAGTAAGGAGCTGATGGTAGGTGTGGCGCTCCACCTCAGATGCAAAAACAATCTCCTTGGTCTAGCGCTAGTGACATTAGGCCGCCCCGACTATATATATATATATATAACTTGGTTTTGGCACAGTAATGGCTGACAAGCAGATCAATTATTATTGAGTAGTGAATTCGATCCTTACTAGGTGCCCCAAAGCAGCTGAGCGGCCACATACCTCATATCACACAAACAATTTAAATGCTTAAAGAAAAAGCTAGAAAGTTTTAAGTACTTGGAAAGTAAACTCGGCATGGTGGCCTGTTGTCGGTATCAGTGGAACAACGAGGGGGTGTATCCCGTTTTCACTAGCGCTAGATCAGGGAGTCTATCCCATTTTCTCTAGCACTAGACCAGGGAGATTGTTTTGGCGTCTGAGGTAGAGTGCCGCACCTACTGTTAGCTCGCCACTTTACCGCACATATCAAATTACCCAAGGTGTGCTACTCATGCGCTGAGTTGGCGAGGGCCAGTATCGAACCTTGTTGCTCTACCGCTAAATCGAAGTACTACTTGGCAGTAATTAGTGACTTTTTTGAATTATATTGAAAAGGTTTCTATTTGTCGACTTGAAAAATACGTCACAGTTTAATTCAAAATTCACTCTCTTGCGACTAAATGTGCATAAAACGGTTTCCATCAGTTGAAAAGTAGAAGGTAAGATGATATAAAAATTGAAAAGGATAAAGTTAATTTTTTTTTTTTAATTAATTTTGAAAATCCAAGTTTCTTATTTCGAAAAAGATCTCACGTTACCAATTCTCTGATAATTACAAACTATTGACAAAATCTTACGTACGTATTTCGCAGAAAATAAAGGAAGCTACAATTTTAGCTCAGTCGGTAGAGTGTTCGGCTAGAAACAACAAGGTTCCTAGTTCGATATCGGCCCCTGCCAACTCAGCGTATGAGTAGCACCGGGATCTGTGCGGTAAAGTAAGGAGCTGATGGTAGGTGTGGCGTTCCACCACAGATGCTAAAATAATCTCCTTGGTCTAGCGCTAGTGAAAAGGGGATAGGCTCCCTCGCTGTCTGGCTGATACCGACATTAGGCCGCCCCGACGACTTTACTTACTTACAATGATATCAGCAGGAATAGTTTTAGACAAGTTTAACAGATTATGAGCTTTCTAAATCATACATCCTGAAACATTCTAAAAACAAATTGCTGAACAAAAGAATTGAGCTGATATCAACATATACACAATTAAAATGCTTTTCAATGTACCCATTAGACAGAACTAGTGAACGGATTTATAAAAAATAAAAATAAAAAGATAAAGAGTTTTAGAAGACCTTTTTCCATCTTCACCGTTCCATTGAAATGAGTTAGTAGAATATAAAATAATAAAAAATCGCACCTCCTAGCGTCGGACCTGCTGTTAGAGTCCCCTCTTAGGTGAAGTAGATCTGTTTAAAAAATATTCGTATTAGATAGGACCGTGTACAAAATACCCAAGAACCAACTACATAAAAATGTAAATATGAACGCAATAATGGGCATAGTATAACTCTAAATGGGTTGACATGCCATTAAATTCGGGCTGAACTTGCACAAAGGTGTCAAAATTAGGGTGACCCAGAAAAAACAGAACCCACAAATTTTGTAATAAAACTGTTAATTTTAACTATGGGGTTCTAGGGTTAGAGTTAGTGTTAGGATTAGGGTTAGGGCTGGGGTTTAGGGTTAGTTTAATGGGAAAATGAATAAATAATTTGGGTTCTGTTTTTTCTGGGTCACCCTGTATACTGGTGACCCAGAAAAAAACAGAACCCACAAATTTTGTAATAAAACTGTTAATTTTAACTAGGGGGATTTAGGGTTCGGGGTTAGGGTTAGGGTTGGGGTTTAAGGTTAGTTTAATGGGAAAATGAATTAATAATTTGGGTTCTGTTTTTTTCTGGGTCAATCTAATTTTGACACCTTTGTGCAAGTTCAGCCTAAATTCGACCAATCAATCACTTCTTCCCTTAACTTTTTCTGGGCCAATATTAAATATGAGCTTCTTAAATTTTACATCCGCTAAAAACAAATTGCTGAACAAAAGAAACGAGTTGATATTAAAATGTAGACAATTAAAATGTTTGTTTTTTTAATGTACCTATTAGGCAGGACCAGTTTTAAGTCAATTAGACCGATTTTTTTCAAATTGAGCCCCACGCGGATGACGCTATGAATTAAATTTCTAAATAATTTCAAGACCTTACAAAAGGCAGAAATTAGGAAGTTAACCTTGAAGCAGCTTTAACTGAAGACACAC
>CM042153.1:26737933-26757933 GCA_023376005.1 Doryteuthis pealeii
TAGTTATTTAATCATCCGGAACAACTGTTACCATTAAATATGATGACATTAAATTTGAATATGGTATATTTTATTCTAATTAATGACAACAAATAAATAAATAAATAAATATCTTATAAAAAACAACAACAAAAACAAAAACAAAAACAAAAAACGAGTGATCACAAGATTGAAACTTGTTTTGAAAAAATATTTGATCCCTGTTTCTATGTTAATTGAATATCGATCAATAAAACTAAATTTATATTAGTATTTCAATTTTTTTTTATATTACATGTTAACATGCGGCTTACTCTTTAACTAGAGTTTGAATTACCGAGTGTAACCACCGAATATTTGAGGTGAATATTTACAATTGAGCCAACTTTGATGATGGCCATATTTGAATCACACTGGGAAGATGAAACATTCGGAACTTGCAAGCAAACCGCCATTCTTTAATAAATGTTTTTAGTTCTTCATTTATGTTTAAAATTACGTACGAAAACCCTTTTGTTGTTGTTCTTCTTCTGTCTTTTTAAAAGATATTTTAAAGTTATGTAGTTTCTATATATTTCTGTTAAAGCTGGTTTGCAATACTGAAAACTAAATGGGGAAACCTGGGACATATTTGCCGCGGATCAAAATTTTATCAAATACTGAATTACCTCCCCCTAAATTTTTTAATGTTTTAAAATAGCTTTTTATAAATGAAATCGAAGATTTATTTAGTTGATAAAGATAATAAGTATTATCACTTGTATAATATAATGATGTAAACAGTCAGAAATTTTTAAAAGATTTCTTAGCCGTCGCTTCCTTTGATCAGGTTATATAAAAATGAGAAAAAAATTGACCCAAACCTATCATTAGTTTTCCGTACCTTAATTCCTTATTCTACTTTTATATGAGGCTAGGTAAAAAAAAAAATTTTAAATAAACAAATAAAAATGAAATAAAATAAAAATAAGGGGAGATAATTTAGCATTTGTTAAATTCATTTTATTATTTTATTTTAATATCTGGTGTGTTTTTAAAAAAATCATAATAATTGCATCAGTTCATCCATTTCATTGACTGAGACATGGACTTCAAAATCAAATTCCCAATTCAATTATTGACAATGATTCAAACCTGTAAAATTTCTAAAGGTTTTAACCCTCTGACAAATGTAATATATAAACTTGCTAAAAATTAGAAACATGCTGCTTTTTAAAAAAACATTAATATTTTTAAGTATTTATTAGCTTGAATATGATAAATAAATAAAGTTAAGTATTTGAAAACAAAAACAAAAAAAACAAAAAACAAAAAATTGGAGAAGATAATCTTGAGACAAGGTCACCATCTTTTTCAAAATGATCATGTGAATATTTATGACTGAATTTCTGTACGTTGCCATGTGCGAACGAGACGCTTGGTTTGTTTTGTATTCAAGAAGTCCTCAAAAAAGGTTCATAAAGATTTTGTACGTAAACGAACATAACCTGTAAATTTTCATATGAGCAATATTTATTGAGAAAAAAAAAGTTAATTTACTAATTAGATATCTTTATTTTATTTTACAAGGAGCTGGAATTGCATTACTCGAAACAAACTTGTTTTCAAAGGCTTCTGTATTGTTTACTGCGTTTAAAAAGACCATTATGGATTTATTTGTTTTTTCAATGTTCGTAGCGGCCCATTGATTAATGTAAAGGTTAAAATTAAACGTAACATTTACAATTAATATAAAATTGCCTGAATTAAATGAATTAACAGTAATATTTTTCTGTTAGCTGAGTAATATTCTCTCCAGTATTTTACGTAATATGACTTCACTCCCTAGTAAACAAATAAACATTTAACAGGAAATATCTCTACAAGTCTGGTAATAAAGACATGATATAAATTTGATTTGATTCTTTTGAATGTTTTTATTTCTTATATAGAGATTTAAAGTTGAGATCGTTCGCCATAACACTAGTTTATTTATTTATTTATTTATTTTAAGTTGATGCTGAACATTAACAATAAACGAAACAAAATATCCAAACGCGATTTGGGGGCAGATAATGTTCCATACTTGACATGAATATGAATAAAAACACAAATTGTCAGAGAGCTAACTTTTAGAAAATAATTTTGCCTCAGACTGATTGATCTTCGTTTTAATGAGAATTTCATCAAATGTTTATTATCAATGTGGCTGACACCATCTGCTTAAGTCATAAAAAATGTATGACCAAAATAAAATTAAATGTAAGACGACCATAAACACAATTCATGTTGGCCAAATAGATAAATGTTGGATTGGAGGAAAAGTTACAATTAAATTATGATCTTTGTGGAGGGGAAATGAAAATTGGGCAACTTTGTTTTTTGCAGTTGGCCCAAATGGCGTCCATACAAAGTAGGTCATTAAACAGTTTAGGAACAAGATGTCATAAAGAAAATGGCGGAAAGAGAAGCATAGTGACTGTTAGTATTCCCATTGAAAAATACAATACCCCTAATAGGGATAACAATCCAATAATTTGATTAAATAAGAATTGCAGATTCATAAAATCTAGTCGAATAAGAAAAAAGCAAATGTAAACAAATTGCAACTAATTTTAAATGGCTTTCTTTTTTCTTCTTTGTTAAGGATTATCTTTTTTTTTTGTTGTCATTGATGTCTTTATCAGTAGCAGTTCTTAAGAGTTCAGCTTTGCACAGACTTCGATTCCTTGCATACAAAAAAAAATGCTTAACTTAAAATGGTTAGGTATATCTTGAATTTGTACTCAGTTACACACATTTCCTTCTCACGACCTTTCTTGACCTGCAGTTCAACATTTTTGTCATCGGCATGTTACTTAGTTATAAATAATACATATTTCATGTCTTTATGGACATATTTTCATTGCAGTCGTAATTTCTTTTCCTTGCTACATCAACATCTTTTCTATAAACAAAGTGTCAGGGGAAAATCAAGGTCGTTATTGTCAATAAAAAGTCACAAACGAAACGTAACCCAAAACAACAAACCATTAAAACTAAATCAGTTACAGCAGTGTATATCTGGATAAGTTTAAAATTATGTAAATTAAAAACAAATAATCGTTTTTGACTTGTTTCCATTAATTAATTAATTAAAAAGGTTTCTCTCAAATATTTTTGTTTACAAGACAAATAATTATCCTTGGGGCCAAGAAGAATCGGTTCTTTTCTTACCTACAAGACTAATTAATTATTAGCCTTGTTGCCCCCGAAAATATTTACGTTTACAAGACAAATAGATTATTAGTAATAGTAATAAAAATAAATTATTAGTAATAATCGATTACAACAAATAGATTATTAATAATATATTACATGAAACCAATATTCCAGAAAACCATATTTTAACATCAATTTCGTGTAAACTGGTCAATACATTGATATACTCATCAACGCTCTTCTCCTTAGTCAAGAAAGACAGCAAGTTTGGAAATAATGCTTAAGCAATAAAAACGGTTTATTAGATCATCATCGACCCCCTTGAAAAAGAATACCCCACTACCACCGCTTTTATTACGAAGAATTTGTTTATTTATTTATATTGTTACGGGGAAGGTAAGAAGAGAGGTTCTAGCTTGCATCAAATAAACAGTGTGGATGGTAGGGAGGGCAGAATTTGTAAAAGAAGATATCGATAAAATACAAGCAGGCAAGGAAGCAAGCGAGCGATTGAGTCAGCAAGAAAGAAGAAAAAAGGAACGAAAGAAGAAATAAGTACTAATTAAACAAACAAAAAAAAATAAAAATAAAACAAACTCGGGGGGTCTGTGAGAACAAAAAAAAAAGAGAAAGTGAGAGAGGGGAAAAACAGAATGAGAGAAGAGAGAAGAAGCTGAAAGACGAAGAAAAGAAAAAAGGACGAAGAAAGAAGAAAGGAAAGTGCCATTTAGATGAGACGAATAGAAAGCGTGACGTCAGTCGGCCATCAGAATAATAATATTGTACGTAGCAAGCAAGGCTGCTACATATTATCATTATCAGCAGCCAATGTGACCTAGATTGGCGCTCCCAGTAACTTGCTGTTCTCTTCATTTTTTTTTTTTTGCCTAGCATTAAAAAGCAGGCGAGCCACCACCCTCATTCACTCACTCATTCATTCGTTACTTCTTCTTTCTTTCCTCACTTCATTCGTTCTCGTAACTCATTCTTTCTTTCACTCACTCATTCACCAATTTTTCTTTCTCTCCCTTTCTTTCTCCCTCTTTGTCTGATTCTACCACTCCTCCTCCTCCTCTCGATTCTCCTCCTCCTTTTTCTCTACTCCTCCTGCCCCCTTACTCCCAGTTACTTCGTCTGTCTTTCTTTTTTTTAAGTCGCATCGGACGTCATCTAGCGTCGTCACGTTGGTTGAGGCTACAATAACGTTAAGAACGTCAGAATATATTAGCATAATGGCTGACTGAATCGTTCATTTTGAAACGACTCACACACATACACTCACATATAACATATATAACTACTAAGACAAACACACGCTTAACTACAGGCTCATTAGCTCATATATACATACACATGCACGCACACACGCACACACATATTTGCCGGCACGCGGATTAAAAAAAAATATTCCCGCTTTAGTATTACAAATTTTAAAAAAAATTTATTTTTTTAAATATTAACAAAAAAAAAACAAGCAAAAAAAATGTGAAAGACCAAATTAACAACAACAACAAAAAAAACAATGTTAGGTGTTAAGACTAAGAAAAGAAAAAAAAAAGTACCGACTACGTAATAGTGGCTGTAATATGTGAGCTTAGCTTCTATATTTTCAAATATTTCATTGTTTAAAAGCTTTCAGAAGAAAATAATCTAAGTTCGTTAGTTGGTTTATTTATGCTGAGCTTTGTAGCAACTGAGCAGTGAGCTTTTTTTTGAGTGTGTGAAAGGTCATGGCAGCCGAAAGGTCAGTGTTGGGATTACCCGGATGTAAACCTGCCAAAGCCTGGGGAAGAAATGACGCCATTTTGCTTGTGCACAGATCAGATCTTGGCGATGGATGCTCGACTCCAACCATCTCGACATTTGGAGCCTAACGAACGGATTTAATTGCTACCCGGATGTTTCATTCACGCTTAATATGGTATGTAATACTTTATTTATTCGATTTTGGTCTACTTTTGATTTGTTATTCGATACGATCGCTGTCTTATGTATGAAATTGGGAGTTTTTGTAATCGTCGTACGTACGGTTCTTTGGACACTACAACTCAAGGTGGCGTATTATTTACAATCGCAGCCTTCTGAGACGGGGACAGGTTTTGGTGGGGTTTCTCTATAATTTTTAAACTATAAATGAATGATCACAAAGGTCTACTTGCTGATAAGGTCTTATAGCCGTTGCATGTCTTTGATTCTTGCTGCTTGCTTATTTTTTTTGTTGGAGTCAGTCTAGTGTCAGCCATGTTGGGATCTTGTTGTGTTGATGATGGATTAGGAACAAGACAAACGGACACTCATCAGCCCATGTTAGCCTTAGACAAGTCTTTCAATCGGGATATCTGCAAAAATTAACATAGAAAATGTACATTAAAAATGTCTGAAGGGTCTCGTTGTTTTAAGAGCCGTGTACGTACAACTTGGCGTGCAAGGTTCTTCATCCACGTTTGAATATCTTTCTGGCTTACAAGACATCGAAGATAACATTTTTAATGAGCTTCACTCTTGGAATTTTCAAGACCTGGAAGACGTTTTCTTAATTTTGGTTGGCAATTTGAATTTTTTAAAAAGAATTGTTGTGATGTTGTTTTTGAACATGCCTTTTTTTTTTTTTAAATATTATTTTCTCTTTTTTTTTTCTTTATTTTTGAAAATGTTGTTTCCTTGTTTGTTGTTTTGCCTGACTTTAGATGTTCCTCGTTACCGGCTATTCCAAATAAATATCGATCACCAATCACTGTAGTAAACAATTACGATGGTGTATTATTTATTTATCTATTTGTGTAAATAATAATTCAATCGGCGTTTTTGTTCGTATTTGTTTTTATTTTTTTGTTTTTATTATTTTTTTATGGTCGCACTTTTTACTTATTGACATTGTTTTCTTGTACTTACAAAAACAATGTCAATGACTTTGACCATCCACCCTTTTTCTTCTAGCTTCGATTTTAACATAATCGTTTTATGTTTTTTTAAATCAGCACCCTTTGTCTTTGATCTTTAAAATTCTCATGAACATCAGCATAAAATAATTCTTTTTTGTATTATTGGTTTGATATAAGCTTAGCACAGGGTCAACGTAGGAAGAGTATATAGCGCCTGATTGCCTTCTTACCTTGAAAATCAACATTCGAAATTTTAGCTGTTACCTGTGTTCGAACGCCGATTATTGGCACCGATCGGATGTACGCAACTACCTCAGCCACAAAACAAGTATTGTCTAACGTCAAGGAGTTTTTATTGTCTTAATCACTCGGTGGTTCAAGTTTGATTATTACCTAAAAAAAAATTAACGACTTTTTTTTTTTTTTTTTCTTTAACCTCTTCATCTTTTGGCACTGTTTTATTCTGATTGAATAGATCCATTCATGTTTACCTGTGATTGAAACCTTGCATTCTTATTCACATTGTTTTCAGTAATTTGAATCCTGGTCCTTTTCTTGTATTCTGTAGGTTGCGTTTTCTTTGTCTCTCTTTTTAAAAAATGTCAATATGTGAATCAATATTTCATTATTTGTCGAAAGTCTTTTTGTTACTGGTTTGCATTTCAAAATTTTAGATATTGATTAGCAATGTTTGACCACTAAACAAGTCAATCAAGTTCTTACCAAAAACAAAACAAAAAAACACCTTTTGTTCACCTCTGTGTCACTTTTTACATCTATGTTCTTGAATATCTTTGTATGTGTGTCAAAATATTGTGTGTCCAATGTTGATTTTTAACTTTACTGTTTATACAAAATCATTGTCATCAATTTATTGCAACCCTTTGTTTGTTTTTATATAAACTAAGAAAAAATCACCTTACTAACAATTTAGAAGAAAAAAAAAAGAAAAGGTTATCTTATGTACTATTTTTGTTAGCTTAGCATTCGATGGTTAGAGAAAAGAAAGAAAGTAAAAAAATATATCTAATTCACCTGTCCATTTTGTTCTGCTTCATCAAAGACAAAAGCAGGAACACTGTTTTGGAATTACTTTTATCCTCTTGAAAGATCTATTTGAAAAAGTCAACATAGAAAACATTCTATCCTTTTTGAAGGAAATAAAATTATACCAGAGAATATAGACATAAACCTAATCAATACCATACAACATGATCCCCAATGATGCTAACACATTGTTAAAACCAATAACTACAAAAGTGTAAATATAGATACACAACATATAGTACTTCCTTCTGCTAGGCATGACATAACCTCAGACGGGTTGATATGCCATTAAAATCAACCAAACAACCATCTTCATTTATTCCTTCTTGTTTTCTTTTACATGTGAGAGGTGTCAGCAAATTCTGGTGCAAGTTTCTTTCCATCATTTGTATTGCTAGATTGATTTTCTCTGGTCTTCATCGATTGATTTCTCATTGTCCTTAGATATGTTCCTTCTTCATTCATTGGCATTGACAACAATAACATTCAATATTATCATTGTCTTTTTGTTTATTTAAACACAAATAAACACATTTATTTTGCATTGTAGTCACACAGTTTCATTTTCTCACATCTTAGCCTTTGATTAACAGATTTTCTATTCTGATTGCCATGAGAAATCATTAGCAATATTTGTGAACTTCTTCTCCAATTTTGAAACAAAATGGATTTTTTGAAAATTTATATTAAAATATCAAAGTCTTGACAGAATTATTTTGTATTGTCTGATAAAATGGATACATGGAGTTTTCATTGCAGACAAGAGAAGCTGACATTAAAAATTATTTTATATATATATATATATATATATATATATATATATATATATATATATATACATATGAATTTACTCTTTGATGTCTCTGCTTCTAATATTAACTAAATTTGGACTAATATATATATATATTAATATTAATAATATAGTTTTTTCAAAATAACTTATTGAAAAACTATATTATTGATATTATATATATATATATATATATATATATATAAAGTTATTTTGAAAAACTATATTATTAATATATATATATATATACACACACACACACCAATCACCAGAGAAGATTGTGCATAAGCTTTTTCTTATTTATATCTGTACATGGTTCATAATCACCCATTCATTAAATCAAAAGTGAAAATATGAAATTAAAAAATACTGAAATACTTTTACTTTTAAGTTCATGTTGAATAAGATTTTCAGAAAATTCATCTCGATTGCTAAAATGCCAGTAAATAATGTTCTACTTGTTTAGTTATTTCAAACCTTTTGAGGTCTGTTTAACTTTTAGGAATAAATGGTCTAGATTTAAACACACACACACACACACACACACACACATATATATATATATATATATATATATATATATATATATATATATATATATTATTAGTAACCAATTGCTGCTTTGACTTTTCAGTTGCAGTGGCATTAGTAAATTATCCAAAAGTGCTCAATATATAAAAAAACATAGCAATAATAATATCTCAGTTTAACTAAGGAATGACCTGAACTTCAAGTTTAAAGTAGGATCCTGATAAGATCATTGAGATCGAAACTATGGTAGACCCTTAATTCTTTTTCACCATTACTATTACTAGTATTATTTATATATATATATATATATATATATATTCTTTTACAATGTTCCAACTAAACCATCTCATGTCCATTCATTGGCTTTGTGCAATTTGCTCAAACCCTGTGTTTGTTTGTTTATTTTTTTATTTTATTTTATTTTTTTCAACTCTTAAATTCCAAACTCAAATATAGTACAGGTAACTGCCATCTTGATAGATACATATAAAATATTTCCCAGATCAAGAAACATTTTTAAAAGCTATTAAAAGCAAGCTTATTAAATGAATTGAACAGATATTTCAAGTTAGAATTATTTGTTAATGTTTTGCTATAATTATGAATAGAGAATGTTTTCTTTTTTTAGAAATTATTGGGCAACACAGATTTATCTGATGATCATATGTATTTTCTAAGATTTTTTTTGTGTGGATGCTTTTTTGATTGTAGAAGCAAATTAGGACACAATAGAAACAACAGAGCTTGATCATTAAATTGAACTATAGATTTACTAGTCTTATATTTTAATACCATCCTTAACTCTAATCTCTACCTAAAGGTTATTTGAATACAGTAATCATTATACACATTAGAAAGGAAGGTTAAAAAAATAAATTGAAGCATCAATTTAAGAAAAATATTCTTAACACAGAATTTGAAATTTATGTGTATATTTTTAAGATTATTTTTGAATTTTCTACTTGTCATCACTTCCATGTACTTTTTTCTAAGGTGAGATTTGATTTTTAAGGGAAAAGCTATTGGACTAATTTTACTATTGACCACTTACTGTTAGAATGTTATTTATCTTGTTCAAATAATACTATTTAGCATTTTGCCTTATCTCTGATTACCTCTTTTTTAGTTGGCTTAAAAATTGAATAATTTTAAAACAACCTTTTTAAAGATGAAATGAATTCATTAAGTATAAAATTGCTTATTGTCTTCTTTCTCAATAGATATTAACAGATTTTCTATTCTGATTGCCATGAGAAATCATTAGCAATATATGTGAACTTCTTCCCCAATTTTGGAACAAAATGTATTTTTATGAAAAATTACATTAAAATATCAAAGCCTTGACAGAATTATTTTGTATTGTCTGAAAAAATGTATACGTAGAGTTTTCATTGTAGACAAGAGAAGTTGACATTAAAAATTAATTTTTTTTATTTTATATATATATATATATATAATATATATATGGATTTACTCTTTGATGTCTTTGCTTTTAATATTTAACTAAATTTGGACTATATATATATATATATATATATATATATATATATATATTGAAAATCGCATCGGCAAGAAACTGAATTACCAAGCGCCATTGACTTTATGTATACACTGCTTTATAAGTGTTTTAAAATCTTGAAATTCAACTATTTAACCATGTTGATTTTAAGAAGAGAAACATTTTTACTAAAATTATGGATAAAAGTTTTGCCAATAACATTTTATTTGAAGAAAGTACTAATTTACAAGTGATTTCACAAACTGATTACTATATCTAATAGAAGGTCAATTAGAACTTTTATTTATATGGAAGAGGTCACTTGAGATTTGTCTGACATTTTATTTTGGAAGGTCAAGGAGTAAAAAAGGAGAATATTGTTGGCAGTATATGTCAGTATGGAAAGTGAGAAAACATTTGATTAATTTATAATTATGTTAATATATTCAGTAAGTTAATCTATTCAAATATGTTAATCAGAAAAGAGCATCATTGAATTTGGTGGTCATCTTGCAAGGATTTAATCTTACTCGTCTTGATTTTTATTTAAAAGAAATCAGTTTATAAAAATATGATTTTTTAAAGAAGTAAAAAACAAAACAAAAAAACCCTGGGTATATTTGGTGATCTTATTGCATTTTGAAAAATAATTTGCTATGAAAACCTATGCTGATACAAACTGATTTTGGTCTGACTTGCTGCACATAAGCTTTTAATTATAATTCAGAAGCATTATATAATATTATGTTACATTATTATTTTGTAGTCTTCTTTTCTTTTTCTTTTTTCTTTTATTTTATTAATAGTGCTTTGTAATTACATATAGAAGAAATGCTAATCTAATGATTTAGAACAAAACTGAATGAACATGTTAGCAAAGGATTGATTATCAATTAAATTGACATTGTTAAAATACAAAGGGCTGAAAGAAAGCATGCACTCTTCTATTGAATTTTAGATACATTAAAACATAAATATTAAAGAAGACACTTATATGTAAGATTGCTCTTTATATCTATCAACCTATTGTTTTTATCTCATGAGAAACATTAAGAATTGTACTAAGATGTTTATAGTATTGAAATAGTAGTTAGAAACACTAACAAAAACTCTTTTGATTTTCAATAGAATCATTTGTAAAGATATTGGAAGTTTTTAAGAACAAAAAATCTCAAGATAAACTATAAACTTAATAAAAATTTAATTGACATCATCAGATACTTGTGTCAAGATGCCAAAAATAATATTGTTCTTGGATAATTTAAAAAATACACCTACAATAGACTTCAGTTTTTCAAAAGTACAAAAATCAATTTCTTAAAAGACAAACCAAGAAAGACTTGCTCTAATGTATAAACATGAATTATTGTTATTATTCAACTCCTTGCAAGTTTTTCACACAAGCTTTCACTGGAGTCTGAGTGACAGTAAGTTTCCTTAGGTTTCCAGCACTCTTATGAGTATTCCAGTTGATCTTAACAATGTTGTGGTCTGTATGGTCTCAATTCTTCCTCTGATTTCCAATTCCTCCTGTTTCCTTTCCATACCTTTGGGGACTGTTCCAAACATGCCAACTACAATTGGTATCACCAATCAGTTTCACAACTTATCATCATCCAGTTTTTATTGTTTTGTCATTAAAAAATGAAGATTGTTTATAGTTTTGAGAAGAGTCATTAACATAATAGACAATTGAAACTATCTTTTTTTCTTTTTTTAATTGTGTGTGTTAATAGAATGTTTTAATTGATCCTTTTTTAGACATTTATTTTGCCACCATTTTGGTTTATCCTGGCAACTGTTAGACACTCCTTGATATTAAAATAACTTTTGTGATTTAGAGATTCAACTTGTTAAGCTTTATATGATCGTTATAGAGGAATTTGTCTATCATCAAACATAATTCTACTTAAAGATGTAAAAAGCTTTTCAAATGCTTACCAAAAATTGTTTGGACAATTGAAACTCTTTATATTCTTGATAATATTAGCATTTTGATTGATTCCAATCTTCAGCCTTTGATCAGGTATAAATAATCAAAGAGAAAGAAAATGAGAAATCTCTTTTTCTTTGGAAAAAAACCCAAAAGGTTTCTATCTCTATATATACCTGACGATGGCTGAAGAATAGACTTAGCCAAAACATTATATGCATTTACTTAACTCCCTTGACCATGGACAGGATGTGACAAAGGGTCAAATTTTAAGCTGAGCACTGCTGATTTTGAATTCAGAATTTTCCTTCTCTTAGACCTACTGCTGTATCAAAGCTAAAGGGTTTAGTCTGACTTACTATTTACCTATAGCTAGAGAGAGGGAAGAGATGGATTCATGCCTTTTCCAAGGGCAGAAGTGTGAAGAGAAAAGCAAACAGCTCCATTGAGGATTTGAATTTGGGTTGTCATGTCCATTTCCTTTGACAATAACTGCTACTGCATGAGTAACAAAACATAGAAGTTAAATTGTCTGAAACAATTTTTGATATATAAAAATTAAACTTGTTGGATGAATATGAAAAGTATCTCAGTACTATCAATTTTTAAAAAAAATTTTTTAAGGCTAACATTTTTAGATAATATTTTTATGTTGTTATGCAGAGATGCTGATAGGTACGTATTCTGCGTCCCTGGCGCACAAAAATCTAAAAGCATGCAGTAAAATCATATCCCTGCATCCTAGTGTTTTTCTTTTTTCTTCCCTCACCATTTCAAACTAACTGTCAATACATTTCAATAGTTTCTTAGAAATGAATTACACAGGATAGGTAGGAGTTAGATGGCTTTAGTTGGGACCCATAAATTTTCCTGGAGACACATTCAAAGCAAATATGTGCATTCCAGGATGCACTAAATCCAAAAGCTATGAGCATAACTGGTTATGTTTTATATTATGTTAAATATGCTGTCAAAAGATAGAAAATGATAACTGAGGAATTGAAGTGTATGACCCTCTCTTTCAATTTTATATTTTGATCATAAATAATATATGTTAATTGACCGATGGAAACTAAGGAATAATCTAAATGGAATTGGCTACTCTTACAACACCTGCAACTTTGAAGGAACGATTAGCATATTTGATAGTGAAATGAATGCATGGGCAAGCACACACACAGTCTCTCTCTCTCTCTCTCTTTCTCTTTCTCTGGTCTTATAACCTAGTTTGGTCTTGGGCAGGAATACCCTGTTGGAGCTCATCCAGTTACCATACCAAGGTTAAAGATCCCAGTCTGACCTACTATTTACCCATGGCTGGATGAATTCATACCTTTCCCAAGTTTATTTGCAGTAAGTGAAATGCAAACAGCCTTGTTCACATAATATATACCATGGACAATAATCTGGTTTCATATATTTTGACTGAAGTCAAAAGTTTCTGTAAGTAAATGTCCTTTAGTATTATTTGGATTATTCGGACTATTGTCCTCATCTTCATTGTTATCTGTACAACGCTTTGGCCAATGTGCCCTCTGGCCTTCTTCGGGTATTTTTTGTCGGACTCGAGAGCCTTCTCAAACTCGGGAACCTTCTTTTCGGACTTGGGAGCCTTCTCAAACTCGGGAACCTTCTTTTTGAACTCGGGAACCTTCTTGTCGTAATCGGGAGCCATCATGGAACTTTGAACCTAACCCTTTATTCAATCTACGGGGTATCTTGTTCTCATTCCGGTAACCATAGCTGGGGTACAGGTGTTAAGCTGTGTTAATCATTATTCTGTTATTGTTGCCTTTGACCAGGATTGAACCCGCAGCCTAGAGATAACTATCACTTATAACTGTCTTAACCCATTGCCTTTATCCACTATGCTATGTGTCCTTTGTTTTTATTACAAATTAATAGAAGTATTTTAATCTATATTGCAATGAAAATGTCTAAGTCTGAAGAGTTAGTCACAAAAGAGAGAAAAAGTAGAACATAATAATTCCTCTTGATAATTTGACATCAGCTTTGTCCTTGGTTGGAAAGTGCTGGTATCTGAGATGAACACTTGAAACTTTCTAATGCTCATCTTTGTTGACCCTGATCTTTAAACTCCCATGTACTAAGCTACACATCATCAACTCCTTACACTTACCAAATGACCTTTTACTGAGCAGCTACTAATAATTTCCAGCCACTTTTTAAATACTTACTCAGCACAAACCATTAGCACATAATGAATACTTAGATTGTTTGCTACCTGCTCAGATTCAATATTCAACTTAGAAATTTCTTTATTAAAAATGTCATTCTTTATGCACCAGCTGCTCACTAACAACTGAACCTTCTTTTTTTTTTTTTTTTTTTTCATTTTTCATTTTTAGGGGCGGGGGTATTCCTATCATGGTCATAACTTTCCTCATTTTGTATTGCATTGACTTTCTCTCTCTCTCTATTCAATGCTTTCATATTAACATTATTATAAAAAAAATAGAACATGATAATAAGTATTTTTTATTTGCAATTATTCTGTTCATTTTAGAAAGAAAAGTTTTTACATGCTAGTTAATATGAATAGAATAAACAATTGAATATTAAGCATTCTTTACTTTGCTTTTTCACTTCTGTACTTTAAAAATTTTATAGACTCCCACACCTTAACACCAAACTGTTTTTATGACAAATTTAAAGTTAATATCTTTGAGAGGTTAGCATGTATGGCCATTTGCATGTACTACAAATATAAACACAACTTGATTTTTTTAAAAAGTCATTTTTGGTGAAAAAAATGTCACAGAAAAAAAAAGACCATAATTTGGGAGATTTAGTTTAGCTAATCATTACTCCTTCGGTAGAGTGTTCGACAAGGGACCACAAGGTTCCTGGTCTGATACTGGCCCTCGCCAAACTCTGCATATGAGTAGCACAGGGATCTGTGCGGTAAAGTAAGGAGCTGATGGTAGGTGTGGTGCCCAACTTCAGATGCAAAAAACAATCTCCTTCGTCTAGCGCTAGTGAAAAGGGGATAGATTCCCTCACTGTCCGGTTGATACCGATTTTAGGTCACCTCGACGACTTTACTTTTTAAAAATTTTTAATCATTAAAAATCTCAAAAGTTATGGAATGTTTAAAGACTAATGTGTGGAAAATCTGCTCTGGGGTCCCATTAGTATGTAGAGAAAATTTGGTGGTTTTACCTTTTTACCATCCTTAAGTTATTCAACGTTAGACAAACAAAAAAGAAGACATTTGGTAAATTATAATAAGATATGCAGTCATATTGACCTATGTGAGCTAAGACTCATAAATAATTTTATACTTTTGTTGTAACCTAACAAAGGTTACTAAATGAGAAATAACCAAATGGAGGTTATAAATGAAATGGAATCTTTATAACAATAACAAAATACAATACTTGCCATCAGTGTGAAGAAGATAAACCACTGCTAGTGGTATAAGACTACTCAGTCTGTTCCGTATTTATGAGGATTGAGGCATACCCTTTATTCATAGGTAGGGTATATAACACCCTTTCTGTTCTTTCTCACCCTCTCCCTCTCCCTCTAATAAAATAACAACCAACCAGATTAAAATCTCTCTCTCTCTCTCTCTCTCACACACATACACACACACTCTCTCAGCTCTCTCTCTCCCCCCCCTCTCTGTTGTGACCTAACAAAAGTTACTAAATGAGAAATAGCCAAAAGTAGGTTGTAAATGTACTGATTGTACTGATGATTCATGTACTTGTCCTATCAGTACACAAACATATTAATATCCCACTCAAAGAACATGGTATCAAGTCAGTTGTTTTTCAGTCCATTGCTTTGGGACCCAACAAAATGACACTCTTGATACATTTCCATTTTTCTGTTGGTAATAAGCTGAGTTTAGTCAGAAAGATCAGATCCACATTAAAATCTCGGCATTCAACTTCAATGGGAAATATATTGGTAGTCCAGACATTTCTTATACATTACTCTCACAGACCTTTGTACTTTTTGTTATAACAAAAGCTAATGTGCTGAAAACATGCTCTGGGGTCCCATTAATAAGTAGAGAAAATTTGGTGGCCTTACCTTTTACCATCCTTAAGTTATTCAATGATAGACAAACAAAAAAGAAAACATTTTGTGAATTATAATAAGATATACAGTCTTGTTGACCTAAGTGAGCCAAGACCCATAAATGATTTTCTACTTTCTAAAGGCTTCAAATTTCTCTTTTAATTCAAGATAGTTCTAATAAAGAATGAAAGAAAATATGTCAATTAGAATCTTGGAAATTTTATTTAGTTCTTGATTCTATTAATAAGGAAAGAACTACACGGTGTCTATAAAGTCCTTTTAACAGATTTAAAATGCAACAACAAAGCCGACAGTCTTGTTGAAATGCAATAATTAAAACGTACATAAAACATAAAGCCACAGGAGTTGAACTTTCATGTGGTTTTTATAAAAGGATTCTATCATTTGTACAATGCGAGTTTATTAAGTTTTAAAATTTAAAACTGCTGCAAGACTTTATGAACACCCTGATGACATTTAAGATCCTCTTCCCTTCTCTCCCTATTAAAGAATGACAAAAAATATTTTTCAGTTATATGTGAAATTAAAGTACATCTAACGTGATTACATAATACTGAAATATCAAATGTAAACCTGGGGATTTATATGATATAAAATAAAGAGATATCCTTCTATAAGTCAAAAAACCCATACAAAGAATTTAAATAGCAATAACCACTATAATAAAACCATTAATCTATTTGATTGTAACTAAATGCAAGATAACTGTACATTAAACCATGTACTACATTTCCAGTTGACCCCCCAAAAATGTATAAAACTAATCCTTAGAAAAAAAATTTAAAACCTTCAATTTAGTAATTAGCAGCAACCTGCTTTGGCAAAAATAACACCTACCAGCCAAATAAATGTTTTATACGAATTCACTTGTCCCTTAGGAGAATGCTTCTCCCATCCTAAATACCTATATAAGACAAACTACTACTACCCTATCTAAGACCTGCCGTCTATCAGACTAGAGTGTAATTAGAAATATTCTCAACAAACTCACCTCACAAAACTCCAATACACCAAATTTTTGTCAAAAACACCTGAGATGCCGATAGGTACATGTCCTGCGCCCCTGACGCACAAAAATTAAAAAGGGCGCAGTAAAGTATCCATGTATCCCAGTGTCTTTCTTTTTTTCTTCCCTCACCATTTCAGGCTTACTGTAAATACATTTCAATAGTTTCTTAGAAAGGAATTACACAGGATAGGTTACAAGGTAGGAATTAGAAAGCTTTAGTTGTTTCCCCAAATCATAAACAAAAACCCTACAATTTAAGAAACTTTTCTTGGGACCCATAAATTTTCCCGGTGACTCATTCAAAGCCAGTATGTGCATCCCAGGATGCACTAAATCAAAAAACTATCAGCATCACTGCAAGACCAATAGAAAAAGGAAGAAAAAAAATTCAAAATACTCCATATCTTAATTATAAAATCAGAAATCTCAACCCTCAACAAGGTCTTCTCACTGGGAGTTCTAAATATATTTAACAGAATCCTGCCCTGTGACATCAGCCAGCACCATATCATTTAGTACCATTCTCATTTGATCTGGGACTGTTATACAATGTCAACCGATGTTGTTTCATCGTGGTGTAATGGTTACAAACTAGTCTCGCAGATCCATTACTACTGAATAGCAATTTGGATCCTTACTGGATGTCTTATGCTTGCATTCTTGTATCACATCCTACTCATGGCAAATGGATTGGGTAAATATCTACAATGTCAATTGATGCTTCAATGGCCAATGCCAACTTCATTTAAAACAAATATGTAAAAAAAAAAGAAAAGCTAGTTCATATTTTTTATATGGCTTGAGACAATGAAAATTAACCTTGTCTAAATTCTATAAAAGCAAACTATTATTCTTGAAAATGGCTGAAGACACACCCAAAAGCGCTTGGATCCCTGACTCTTTAGAACTATATTCACATTCATTCAATCCGAAATTTAGGATTTAAAAAGAAGCTTCTTTTTTTTTAATCTTAAATTTCTCCTTGTCTGTTTTTTTTTTTTTTTTTTTTTTTTTTTCTTTTTAACCAAACATATGACGAAAAATTGCTGTGTGAATATACAGTGTATAAGTTAGTATATCTTATCTGACACCATTTTGAAGTGATATTCAAGTGAAGTCTTTTTTATCATTATAGGTCACTGCAGTTTGGTCCACATATATTGTTGTTTCTTCTTTAATATTTTCATGTTTAAATAAGGTTGATTTGTTTCCGCTTCTTTCCCAAAACCAGTCTTCTGGTTTAGAGCGTTAGCCTGTTGACCTCAAATTCTGGCTTCAGAATGGTGGTCACAAATTGATTTAGAAGAATACTAATGATCAGACTTTTATCAATTTCTGGATTCCAAGAAACCTATTTGAATTTGTTATCAATTTAAAGTTAGTAAAAGCTGCTGTCAATTGGCAACTTTATTATCCAAGTCAAATAAGTAGTAACATAATTAATAAAGGACCGGATTATTATTATTATTATTATTATTGATCTGCTCATGTATTGGTCTGTGGGTTTAAGATGTTAGTATCAGTTGTGTTGGACATTTAAAGTGCTTTCAAATCATTAAAGTAAACAGAAGAAAGAACAAAAAATTGGATTGAAAAAGAGAAAAACCAAGAAGCAATGCAAAGAAGGGGAGAAGAGTGAAATATAAAAAGTTATAGTGAGAGATAAGAAAGTGAAAGAGCAAGAATTAATGTGGTCTATTTAGTTATTACCCATAAAAAAAAGATTAGATATAGTTTCATTTTTTTAAATGCTTTGTGTTACTATAACAATTGAGTTTCTCATTACTCTGTAGTGAGACCAGGTTGTATGGTATAAAATCCCATCTCGTCAGCCATTTTCTCAGTCCACTGCAGGACTCAATTTTTCTATGACATGATGAATAATGGACCTTACCCTGTCATGTATGATGTGTTGGTAGGGGGGGGCGGTGAATTCAGTTTTCTTTTTCTTTGACTGGTTGCCTTACCAAAGCTAGAGAACCCAGTTTGCCCTACATTTGTATGAAATGAAATGCAAACAATTTTGTGTGAAATTTTAACTTGACTCACCAATTTAATTTTTCTTGACAATAACCATGATATTACTCTTGGCTCCATATAAGTCATGTTGTGTTATTTATATATTTATATCAGAGTAAGAAATTTGAAAAATGCACAGATGTTGTTAATTCATGTAGTATTTTTATTTGCTGCTTATATTGCAATATTTCGATCCGTTTTGTACCATCATCAAAGTAGGACTATTATAAAAGATGAAAACAGTTTAATGAAAAATATGGCCAGTTCTAAGGGAAAATAACTCATGATGGACTTTTTAAGAAAAGAGATATTTAAATTTTTAAAAAAACATTCTTAAAAACATGCATGACGTAACGGACTTTTATAAGAAAGAGAGAATATTTATATTCCAATAATATAGCTGGTACAAGAGAAATAACCTTTGAAATGCGAGCAACTTACAATTATATTTAAAAAAAAAAAAAGCTTCTGGTGAACCTTCTTAAATCCACAGAGGCAAAATATTAATTGAATGTGATTCTTTGTGTTTCGTTATTCATTGTTTTCTTCAACTTTTCCTCACGTTTTGTTGGATTTTTCCTAATCTGTTATTTCTTTGTGTGTGTGTGTGTGTGTGTGTGTGTGATTTTGTTTTATATGTGAATAGATTAGTTAGTGAAAATGATGATTCATGCTTTTGTGGTATTATTTCTTGCATTACTTTGCTTTCATGCCTATTTGACAATTTTCTTTTGAAATTGGTTAAATTAAAGTCAATGTTCATAAGTATGTTTAATATTGTATTCAGAGATTTTGATGGATCTCATCTTTGGCATGGATGCTAAATTTAGTCTTAGAGCATCTTGAGATTATAACCGGATGAATCAGTTTTGCCATTTTTTACAGTTCCTTTTTCACAAGTTAACATGAAATACTATTTTCTAATTATAAGAAAGTAATATGGTATTTAGTTCTTGGTGGAATATTCTCACTCCATCTTTGTTCTGTTTTGACTTTGGTAACAGGTTTCCTTAGTTTTCAGATTGAAGCAACACCAATACAAAAGATGGCTTACTACC
>CM042153.1:26762933-27164445 GCA_023376005.1 Doryteuthis pealeii
GCTTTAGATGGGACCCATAAATTTTCCCCGAAGACTCCTTCAAAGCAAATATGTGTCCCAGGACGCACTAAATCAAAAAGCCATCAGCATCACTGATAATTTTTTTTCTTTTCTTTCTTTTTATGAGATGCAATCTTTCTGCAAACATGTTATAAGTTAGCCAACTCTGGTGACTAATTTATCTGGCAAAAACCTAAGTATGAAAAAAAAAAAAAAAGAAAACTTAAGTAAAGCTTACTTTAATGCATTCTATAAAAGATGGTAGCCTCCATCTCTGGAGCAGATTTATTCTTCAAAGCCTTGATTGAAGGAGGAGGAGGAGGAGGAGGAAATGATGATATATTGGGTATGGTATTATTATTAGTGGAAATGGAGAAAAGATAAGGATGAGACCAATCAACAAATATGCCAGTGCTTCATCAGAATCAAGTATTTATTTGATAGCTTTTTGTATTTGCTATTAAAAGGCATTAAAAGATTAAAAATAAGAACTATTTGACAGAGATGCTGATGGTTATGGTACTGTATCCCTGACACGCAGTAAAATCATATCCATGCATCCCAGTGTCTTTCTTTTTTTCTTCCCTCACGATTTCAAGCTAACTGTAAATACATTTCAATAGTTTCTTAGTAATGAATTATACAGGATAGGTTACAAGGTAGGAGTTAGATGGCTTTAGTTGGGATGCGTAAATTTGCCCCAAGCTAACTGTAAATACATTTCAATAGTTTCTTAGTAATGAATTATACAGGATAAGTTACAAGGTTGGAGTTAGATGGCTTTAGTTGTTTCCACAGATCATAAATAAAAACCCTACAATCTATTAAGAAACTTTAGTTGGGACCCATTAATTTTCCCGGGGACTCATTCAAAGCAAATATGTGCATCCCAGGACGCACTAAATCAAAAAGCTATCAGCATCACTGATTTGGTATATGAACCTGTTTTGTAATAGATCTAACTTTGTAGAAGTCATTTTAAATGGCTATTTCATTAATCTATTTAAGCTTGGTCAATTTTAAGATCTTGTTGTGCTACTTAATGCCAAGCTTAATATAATTTCTTTTTAATTGGAATGTTTTAAGAGCATTGAATTTGAGTTTAAAACCTTTTTTCTAAGAAACATTTTATTGACAGTAATTAATGTAATATTCTATATTAACCATGTATCCATTTTATTGTTCATATTTATGATGAAGATATATATCAAGATAAAGAACAATTAAATTTTGATGGAAGGGAGAGTAAAGAAAAATGATCCAAATTTTTAACTTGCTGTTAAAACATTTATAATTTAATGGTATAAAATAAAGTTTATTAATGATCTAAAATGTACTCCAAAATGATAATCATTCATTTTTTTTTAGTACTTTTTTTTTATTTTGATTTATGATTGGTTATTTATATTATCAAATTACAAGAGTGAGGTGTTAAGTTTGAAAGTATTCAATCATTAAACATTCATTTTCTTTTCATGCACCATTGCTGTTATTTAGAGTATAATTTCTATTTTCAAAGCACAGTTTTACTTTCACATACTTGAAGTGTAAAGTTGTTTTTAAGCTTAAAAAAATCTTTGATTATGCTCAGTTCTTAAGCAAAGTTTATTAGTTGTCTTTATCTAGATAATAATCCATTGAAGTACTTAGACTAGTGTCTTCATCTTGGTTGTTATAGTCACACTTAGTAGAAGAGACAAACAATATCAGGACAAATTAACTAGGAAAAATGAAATGTGAAATATTCTCTAAATATGGACAGCGGAAAGAAAAAAATTTACCCCCATGGATTAGATAAAAGGTATGTTTGAAATTCTCAGAAGGTTACCTACTATAACAGATACCTAAAGAAGGTCAGAGAGTACAACAACCAAGATGAGGAGGACTCTAATCTGTGAGTACACAAGAATGATAATTCTTCATCCCAAATTCAGATAAAAATATATAGCTCTAGCTTAACTTTTACATTTACAAATATTATTAGAAGGAAGGCAGAGTAAAAAAGATAATAAACAATTAAAATAAAATACCAAGACAACTTAAATAAAACCTGTCTTTCTTTCAGATAATTAATTGAAGAATATTGGAATATGTTCCCTAGGTAAAGCTTTAATAAGTGACGTACATCTATTAATAATAGAGATTCGGTTTCTATTTGTCTGTAACCAAAACTACATCACTGCTTACGTCACAGTCATTTCAGGAAGTAAGTAAGTTTATCAATGAGCATTTAATTTATAGTCAGTACATTACTACATAAAAATATTAAAATTCTATGAAAAATCAATTAATTGTCAAATTTTCATGAAAATTTCAATACTTATTCACTTTTGATGAATTTATGTTTAAAATAGTTTTTTCCTAAAATATAAGGGGAAATATTTTTTACTAGGTCGCCCCCCCCCCATTTAATTTTATGAAATACAAACAAAATATATTTTACTCATAAGATTTTTAAAATTTTTCTCTAAAAATAAGAGATGAATAATTAAATCAGAAATTTTTAGAAATGTCTTACTGTCATAAAACAAAACAAATATCTCAGTAAATATGATGCTTTTTAAGTTTGTAATTTAAAAAAATATTAAACATTTTATTTTATTTATTTAATTTTTCCACGCCCTCAGGCAATATCTTTCAAAAATTTGTATTTTCACCACCCAGAGGTCTTTCTTTTTTTTTTTTTTTTTTTTTTTTTTTTTTTTTTTTTTTTTTGCTAGTTTATTTAAAGATATCTTATCTTTACTGTTGAGTATATGTATATAAAAGAGCAAGTCAATAATTATGTATACTTTTTGTATAATAGAATAACAATACAGTGCAAATAATTATTGACTTACACTTTTATAACTAATTTGTATTGAATAGTATTTATTTCCCAAATTTTAATGTTCAATTGGCCTTGCAGAAATTGTTTAGATAATTAAACATCTTTGTATTCTTGATATTGTTAATGTTTCAGCCAATCCATTCTTCAGGTGTAATGATCTGAGATAAAAAGAGGACCAAAGAATAAATCAACCAAAACATGTTTAATACCAAGAATACAAAGAAGAGGTTCAGTCATTTAAACAACTTCTGGTATGTTAATGACTCTTCAAAGTTATCAATATTAACTTTATTAAAAATATTTCATTAGATTCCTGCAAGATCTGTTATCTAGGTGTGTGTGTGTGTGTATTTTGTAAACCTTTTTTTACTCTAAGTACTTTATTTTTATTAATTTATTTATCTACATTGATTCATTTAGTTGACTAAAAAAACTTATTCTCTTCCAGAGATGCTGATAGCGATGCACACAAAAACCTAAAAAAGACTCAGTAAAATCATATCCATGCATCCCAGTGTTTTTCTTCCTTCACCATTTCAAGCTAACTGTAAATACATTTCAATAGTTTCTTAGAAATGAATTACACAGGATAGGTTACAAGGTAGGAGTTAGATGGCTATAGTTGTTTCCCCAGATCATAAATAAAAACCCTACAATCTATTAAGAAACTTTAGTTAGGACCTATTAATTTTCCTGAGGACTCATTCAAAGCAAATATGTGCATCACAGGATGCACAAAATCAAAAAGCTATCAGTATCACTGCTCTTCTGTTACTCTGCATTGTTTGGAATTGGTTTATAGCCAAAAATTATTTTAATCTTATAAAAATATTTCTTTTGAGGCTATTCAAAATGATGGCAAATCCTGCAGTGCTCATGGCTTGAACAGAGGTATGTCATCATCGGACGATGTGCCCACCAGCCTTCTTCAGGTGTTTTTTGTCTGACTCAGGAATCTTCTTGGAAATTTTAACTAAATCCTTTATTCAATCCACCGGGGTAGACTGTTCTCATTCCACTAACCCAGACCGGGTACAAGTTTAAAGCTATGTTAAGTATTCCATGTTATGTGGACACATGGCGCAACGGATATAGGGGTTGAGTTAATGCAGTTCTAAGTGACAATCATCTGTAGTTTTGCAGGTTCAATCCTGACCACGGGCAATGAGAACAGTTTACCCTGGGTAAAGAATGAGTTCAGTTCGAAGTTCCATTAAGGTTCCCCGAGTCTGACAAGAAACACCTGAAGAAGGCCAGAGGACACCTTGGCCGAAATGTTGTGTATATAACAATAAAGATAAGAACAACAGTCCAAAAAATCCAAATAGTGTGTGATATGTACAGATAAGCAAGTTTTAGTAATAAAAAAAAAATATATATATATATATATATATTTACAAATAGGCTAAACATGGGTTTGCCACCATGAGCCTGAGTCAAAAAGATATCCATGCGGTGGAACTCACTGACTGACCCTCCGGTAAAGAAAAAGTTCTGAGCTCAGTGATCAGTAAAAAAGGTTATGTTGACAGTCTTTTGGGATCTGAAAGGACCCGTCACTAATCAATAGTGAACTAATCTTTGAAAAAGGTGCAACTGTAAACAAAGCTTCCTATTGTCTACACCTTGGGCAATATTCGCCTTATTTATTAATGATCCTCATATTTTCATTATTTTTTTTTTATTTTTATTTTTTTTCTTAATGGTGACAGCTGAAAGTATACAAATCAAATTTTTTCTTTATGGAATTTGGTAATGTAACCAAAATGAATCTAGTTTTATGGGTGGGTAATTAGGCAGAAGGCAACATTTTAATGACGTTTCATTTCATTTATAATTAGAATGTTTGCTTTCTTTTTCTTGTTTTCATTGCCACTATTCTTATTTTTTGTCTTTGAGAATGATATTTTAAATTATTTTAAAAATCTTTAAAGGAATTATTTAGTTCTTTGTGTTTCACCATGTTCAAATGTTTTTCCTCTGTAGTAGTAATTTTTACCCTTTCCAAATATTTTATATAATGGATATTCAGAGATGCTGATAAATACGCATCCTGCATCCCTGATACACAAAAATCTAAAAGGACACACTAAAATGATATACATGCATCCCAGTGTTTTTCTTTTTTCTTCCCTCACCATTTCAAGCTAACTGTAAATACATTTCAATAGTTTGTTAGAAATGAATTACACAGGATAGGTTACAAGGTAGGGGTTAGATGGCTTTAGTTGGGACCCATAAATTTTCCTGGGGACTCATTCAAAGCAAATAGATGCATCCTAGGATGCACTAAATCAAAAAACTATCAGCATCATTGGATATTCCAGGAAAATAATTGACAATGTTGAAAGAAATGTCCTGCATTAAAGGGAACTGGTTTTATCACTTTATTTTGATAAAACTTGAATGTGTTTTAAAAATTATGCATTCAGATAACCAGCTCCAAATGTGTGAATCTGTCAAAATAATATTTTATCTCTGTAATGGAGTTTTTCTACTTTATTGACTGTATTGCTGTGTCATCTCCATTGCTTTCAACTCTTTGAAGATAAAGACTTAATACTGAAAAAAAAAAGATATTTGAATTAAAACCATTTTCACTGCACTTTATTGAATTTATCTTTACTTTTTAACAACAGAAAAACAAAAATTGTTGTTAATAATTCAGTTCCTTTCACATTTTATCTGGTTTTGCTAACATTAGCCTATTCTGGGGAAATGATACATTTATAATTTATGTAGAAAGTGGTATTTACATCTGAGGAATATATTAGATGGAGTTTTGAAAAGGACAAAATAATGTGTCATTGATATCTACTTTGGATATATGGTATCACAAAAAAAATCTTATATAATTTGCAATAGTTTTTAAATGAAATCTATAGTCTTTGTGCTAAATATGTTTTTTATATGCACATTATTTAGTAATACCCAAATTTGCTATCAAAAGTGAAAATGTTGATAGACTATATTTGAAGGAATATAGGATATGCCTTTTTTTTTCTTTTTTTCTTTTTCTATAAAATGGCTGAAAAATATATGTAAAAATGAAACTTTTTTCTTTTCTTTTTTTCTTCTAATATTTAGTTTTTACTTCCATAGACTATTAGTATTTCCTAAATATTCCCTATTGAAATGATGAACTAGCTTTCTTTTTTTTGCACGTGCTCTTATTAATATAAATATTTCCCATTTGATTTCTGTTGTGATTTGTATTTGTCATTTTGTAGTTACTTTAGAAAAAATTATATTTCTTAAGAGATGCTGATAGGTATGCGTCCATGTCCTGCGTCACTGACGCATAACAATTTAAAAGGGCACAGAAAAATCATATCCATGCGTCCCAGTGTTTTTTTTTTTTTGTTTTTTTTTTGTTTTTTTTTCTTCCCCCCACCATTTCCAGTTAACTGTAAATACATTTCAATATTTTCTTGGAAACAAATCACACTATATGGTCTACAAGGTAGGGGTTAGACATCTTTAGTTCATAGATAAAAACTCTTGTTGGGACCCATCAAATTTCCCCGGGAACTCATTCAAATCAGATCTGTGCATGCCAGGATGCACTAAATTAAGAAGCTATCAGCATCACTGTTTCTTAAAATTCTAATCAAGCCAGAATTTAAACAGAGATCCAAGTTCTATAGTTAGACCTTCATAATTCCAGAGTCATGTCTGATTAACTGTTTGACTGGATTATCAGGTGTAGTAGGTTGGAATTATTCTGTAAAAACTTTGGCTCTCTTACTACTCACCTACAATATCTTTTAACACTCTGTTAGCACTATGTGATATACAAACACCATTAGTATTTTGAGGTGTTCATATATGCTGAATTTTGGAGGTGTGTGGTGTAATGGTTAGAGTTGTAGGAAATGGACTCGTTGACCCATGTTCAAATCCTAGATGCGGCTGTTTACATTTCACATAGCACTAATGCCCTTGTGAAAGGTATAGATCCAAATACTCTTCCTCCAGCTATGGCCAAATAGTAGGGCAGACTAGGCTCTTTAACCTTGGCTAGGTGACCTGTCTAGGAGAAGGAAAACTCTGAATTCAAACCTGTTAATCTTCATCTAAGAAATTGACCTTGTGCCACATCATGCTCATGAGGAGGTGTTGATAAATATATATTTGCTGAATTGGAAAGTAATAAACTATATTTTTCTATAGTGCTCTGAATATTACTCAACCATCTACTGGACATATTAATTCACACATGCTTGATTTTTTTTCTAAAGAATATGTATACATAGTATATATATATATATATATATATATATATATATATATATATATATACTAGATTAAGTATATCTAGAATGGGATTTATTTATACATGTTTGTATGTAGAAAGTTATAGGAGGTGTATGTATATAATTAATTATATGGGTTTATATAATTATTTTTCCAAGGAAAATAATTTTTATACCTGTAAATCCATTAGAAATCTTTTATAAAGCAACTATTATTGTTATATTCATATCATTCATACATTATATAATTTTAACACTGAAAAGAAAGGAAAAATACAACCTAGATTAAAATTTGACTTATTAATATACTATGGTGTTTTTTGTACACCTAGCATTACCAGCACTTCACTGAAATCGGTGTACATTGACAAGTTTGCATCTTAATCGGTTTAATTCACAATTTCTCAGGTATTTCTGTTCTAATGTTAAAAATATTTATATGGTTGGAAAGTAAATAAAATAAACTTTCTGAATATTAATTTTTTTTCAAGGCTAAATTTTAGTCATTAGTTTGTTTTACAAAATCAAAGATGGTAATCTTTATCAGTATTCTTGAAATTGTACACTCAATTACAAGAGATCTTAGACTACATCGTGTAGGTTTTTTTCTTCTTTGAACTTTGGAAGCGAAACTTCTACCAACGAAAGTTGACACAGGTTCCTTTAAAAAGTATAATAATAAGCGAAAATAGAGCACTATATCCTTAATAGAAGATAGTCTCAGAATTATTTTGATATATAATGTTATATAATTTTGTCAAACTTTCAATTTTGAAAAAAAAAAACCGAACTTACGATATAGTATTAAAACGTTAACAAAACACATAATCACACGCCGGCTGGACAGGCTTTGTCTAAAAAAATAATGATGTAAATAGGTATTCTATTTCTTGTATGTAATACAACATAGCAAGTATTTAAAAATGTATTTTTAAGTTCAAAGTGATATTTATTTGAATTAATACTGTATATGTGTATACATGCAGTATTAAAATGAAAATGCTGAATAATCTTGTGTTAAACTTTTTTTAAAATGTTGATATCCATACCTCTTATTCTGTAAATAATGGGTTACAGCATAGATACATACAATTAGAGTGCAGAATCAGAAAAAAAAAACAACATAATTTTACATAAGAATTTTAAGTTTTATCAAAATTGCTCCAAAAATAAAGAAATGGTGACGAAATTACTGAATTTCTTGTTTTGAATTGGTCCGTGATTTGATATATTTTTTTAACAAAAAAAATTTCCACTTTTGTACCCCTAATTTTTGGGTTTTTAAATTCTCATAACTTTTGAACTACTCTGGATATTTGCATAATTCAAACAGTTTTGAACTCCACTTATAGAGCTCTATATAACTAATGTGATTAAATAACAATAACCTCAAATAAAAAAAATCAACTGTGAATGCTAGTACACCACAGAGAGATAAAAACTTGTGCATACTTCACAAATCCAGGTCACAGACTTATTTAATTCTGGTGTTTCCTCCAATCATATATTTGGGAAGGAATGAGGAATTAGTTGCTATTTTAATAAGTCCAAAATTTATTTTATGCAGTGTTTAAATACACACTGGTACTAATGCAGAGATAAGTACCATGGATTATACTACTAATATTAAATGTGAATGAAAATCACTAAATAAAATACATTATAGAAAAAGTCATAATTGTAGGTAAAAGTCAACAAAATAAGCCAGTCATCTGAAGAATATAACCATACAGTCTGGTATAAAAATTAAATGCTGGCCTGGTACACCAACATCATCTGTTGCCACCCTGAGGCCTAATTTGGCGGCAACAGGAGTTTCAAGTATTCTATTATTCTGACCAGATTTTGGTCAGATTAAAAGAAGGTTGGATTTACTGAACTTGTATATAAGGTAGGTTCCTGTAAGCTTTGAATGCTATAATTTTCTTAAATCTGATGCTCTCCAAATGTTATGACATGAACTTTAGACTTTAATGTTTTCAACATTATCTTTGTCTTTATTTCTATCCATCTATTTTCTCTCAAAACTTGTATTAATTCATATTTGCATCATAAAGTTAAATCTGTGTTGTCCTTTTTCTCTGAACAATCACAACTTGTCCAGTTCTTTTTTCTTTTAATACTGAAAGATTTTCTTCACTTAAACTGAGAGTTGATCTAATTATTATTCCAGTTTGATGCCATCACTGAAAATAAACAATAATTGTAATGTTCAAAACAAATTAGACTCTGACTTATTAAGTTTTTTTTACTGTTATTTTAGAAAATAGTGTCATTTTATACTTTTCTCCAAAAACTTTGATATTAGAATCATATCCCAATGAATAAAGCAAAAATATAAACACTACTGAATGACCAAACAATATCAGGAATTTTAATGTTTTCTTCATAGTGTCTTAATTATTTTATTGCATTTCCAGTACTGTATTATAATTTCTAATTATTTGAACTAAAGAAACATATTGGTAATTAATCATCAGAAACTGTATTTATCTCTTTAGAATATTTATGAATCTACAACAAAGAGTATCAATAATTAGATATAAAGAAATCAATTTTCAATTAATACTTACATTCATTGGGACAGAAAATATGAACTGATAAAGAATTTTCTAAGAATTAACGATGATTATTTAAAATTTAGTGTCTGTAAATTTTATTTGTTATTGTCTTTTGTATCTGAAATTTTAATTTTGTTTTTGGGTAGTTTTTATTATTATTACTTTTTTAATCTGTTAAAATCAATTTTTATTATGACGCTTTCTTCTCAGTAGATGATTGTTTTAACCAAAATTTTCTTATGTCTTTTGTAGATTGAGAGTTTATTATAAGTCATAGACATAGACTGCACACTTAAAATCGTGGCACTGAGCAACGCGTCTGGACACTCTGCAGCCAGAGGATTAATTATGTGTGTATTTGAATATTTCATCAGTTTTAATACAAATAGTTTTTCAGCAGTTTTCAATCACTTAAACACATTTTATAATTTTACAAAAATTTAAATAAATAAACAATATTTGTTCATAACTGAAAGAATGTAATAATATATTTAAAAAAAAAAAAAAAAAGAAAAAGAAAAAAATGCTAACAAAACAAAAATAGATTGGTTAAAGTAAAACTCTTTTTAATCATGAAGCAAATTTCATTTTTATCACACATTGATAAGTTGACATTATTATTTTCATCTTTGTTGTTTTCTTTTCTCACTGATTACCATTTCCAAAGATCTTCAAGTACCATGTTTTGTTAAATATTTTACAACTGGTTTCTTATCCACTTGCTCACTACTTTTACAATATAGTACTTGAAGAAGAACAAAGATGAGAATCCTGTCAGAATATCAATGTGATCTTTTAAGAATAAACAAAATTGGCTAAATAAATTGAATAAACGTGCTAACTTTTGAAGTAAAATAACTTGTTAGATCATCTTTTATGTTAAAAGATAAACATTTCACATTGCTTTTTGTTTGTAAGTGGATTTTTTTTTTAATATATTAAATATTATTTTTTATATTTCACATTAAAAACTTTAAATTTTTATATTTCTTATTCTTAATTATTTTCCTGGCTAAAGTTTATTTTTTTTAATTTTTTATTTTTTAAATTTTTATAACAAAGTATCACGTCAATCCCTAAAATGATTCTGTAGTCAAAATTCTTTTTAGTTGTTACATCTTAAAATTAGATTAAAGTGCATGTAAAAATAAAAAATTTATCAAATTTATAGGTTTATGTATCTTTAGTATTGTGTTTGTGTTTTATCGTGAATATCAAATTTGTGCTTGAAACTTTCCCTAATTTTCTATATCTGCACATTAGACCAGAGAATGGGCAACCTGCCATATCTTTATATTGACTATAAATTCAATAAACCATTCAGATAATGCTGAGTTCAGTTTGATGTTGATTTGGAGATCAAATGACAAGTTACATTTCAACATCACATGGCCATAAACTGCATATTATATAAAACTGATGTAACCCTCAGACATGAAGATCACAAGAAAAAAACAATCAATATAATGCAAGAGAAAAATGCAGCAATGTTTCTTTATCTTTCAGCACAGTTTATCATTGCATTGATTGGCATATATTGATCTTCTAATAGTTGATTTAAATCAGAAATTAATGATTTGTCATGTCATATGCAATAGCTTGTTTCACCAAAAGTCAAAGATCTTGAAGCTGGTAATAGTTTGTTTTTGACTATTTCTCTGAATTTTTTTAGATGAGGCTTGATAATTAGTATTATTTGGATTATGCGGACTATTGTCCTCATCTTTATTGTTATCTGTACAATGTTTCAGCAAATGTGCCCTCCGGCCTTCTTCAGGTATTTCTTGTCGGACTCAGGAGCCTTCTCGAACTTGGGAACCGTTTTGTCGTAATCTTGTCGTAAGAAGATTCCCGTGTGTGTGCATAATTATAATTTTAGGAATATATGGATACCAGCCTAATAAGTAAAAGGGAATATTATTATTATTAACTTTAACTAGTATTTTTTTTTTTATCTTTGATTTTTAGTTGCTTTTCATTGCATCTCAGTTGGGTCATCCCTCTACAATGGAGGAACAGTACATATTAGAAATTATGAATTTTAAGCACTCAGTGAAATTAAAACTTGTGTTCCCTTTGTCTCAAGTAAGCCTTGTAAAATACACCAGTTGCTATACCAACTGAGCTATAAAGAGACATTGGTCTGCAGAAGCTTAAATCAAACCTATAAACTCATCACTTATTCAGATATCACCAAGATATCCATTTATTATTCCCAGTCCATAATGTTCCTCGCTGTCTTAAAATGACAACCTGGGTGAGTTACAATAAAAAGCAAGTCACTGGAGGTACTTGTGGTATAACAATTATCGTTGTAGGAAATGGATATAGTGACCCAAGTTCAAATCCTGGACAAGGCTATTTGCATTTCACATAACAAAAAATATGGGGAAAGTATGCATCTGACTATTTCACATAGCAAAAAGAATGGGAAAAATATGCATCTATTTTTCCTCCAACTATGGATAAATAGTAGGGCAAACTGTGCTCTTTAACCTTGGTATCAAAACTGGTCTAGGAGAAGGAAAACTGAATTCAAACCTGTTAAACTCTGCTTAAAAATTGACCCTGTGTCACATCTTGCTTGTGGCAGAACAGATGGGTAAATACATATAATAAAAAGCAACTAAAAATTAAAGATTAATAATGGTAATAATAATTTTTGATAGTTGAAACCTAAAAACAAATAGATGATGAAATTTTCATCTGCAGAAGTAAGTAACATTTGATATTGCTCCATCCTTTTGTCATTACCATATCAGAAGGTTTGTAAAATAAAAACAAAACAAAGTTTACCATTTGCTTGGCCCAAAGAGGGACAGAAATGTCTGAAGTGACAAGCCTTCTTCTATATTGATTCCCTCTGAGTAATGTGAACAGACAAAACAATTGTGTTCATTGATCCTCTATAAAATAAACTAATGAAAGAAAAGAACACACATCTGGCTCCCCTAGAGGTAATTGCTGCTGTATAGAATGGATAGTTCGGTTTTGTCACTTGACCAGAATAGAAACAATATAACCTGATTATTGCTTTGTGGATTTTTATATAACTATGAATGGAATTATCTAAATGTTGGTGAACTATTGTCATTTGATCTATTTTGAAATGGTCTTAGTGATGTAGCACTTTCTATAATCATCATTATTATTATTTTTAACTCCTATTTTTCCTTCATTTTAATATTTTGATTGCTTTTATTATTATTATTTTGTTCTCCAGAATGGTACTACTTGTTAAATAGATAAAAAAATATGTTTAAAAAAAAGATGAGTTTAAAAAAAACTGAATACCCAATAAGAATGAATAAAACAAAAACGTCTTTGGCATAAAATAACCCAAGGGTTGACATGCCATAAAATCCAACCAACCAACCTCACCATGTTCAGAGAACATTGTCATTGGACAACGGAATACTAGTGCTATATGGCCTGATCAGACAAGTCACTTTTCTAGCTATTTCAGGCAGATGATCAAGTTTACGTGTAGAATAGACTGCATGAGTCTAGATCAATCAGAAGGATGTTGCACAAGAATATGCGCCCTCCGGCCATAAGTATTTAAGATTTAATGTAATTAAATTAGAAAGATTAACGAAATTAGATAGGAACCCATATAAAAAGATTACTTATTTTAATTTTTAATTAGTTTCTATGTTATTTAATTGGTTTCTATTATAAAATCATTCATAGGATTGATTTTAATATGCTGGAGAATAAAACAAAAATACCAAGTAATTATTTATTAAACCCGCTTTTGTTAAAACCAGTATGCAAATTAACCGCACCGTATATTATGTAAACCTTTATTTCTTTATAAGACACATCGCACAAGGGCAGTTTTGAGGCAAATTTAACTCGGATTTTCATAGAGACCTTGTTAATAAATAAAATTCATTCTATGTATTAATGATTTTGACTATAAACCAAATACTCATTGATAAACTTAGGCAATTCCTGGGGGTATTGGGACGTAAGTAGTGAGGTAGTTTCGGTTACAGACAGACACCGAATCTCCATTATAATAAGAGATTATTATTATTATAATTCACTGGGGACATCAATATATGACAATGAGGATACTGCATGGATTGAAAATAATAAAGGATAAGCTCTTGAAACTCCTTTTGCCTTATACTGTTTCCTCGTTTCATCCAAAAATGAATAACAATATTTTTCTATTTATTATATAGCAATGTTAACGCACACAAAGAAGGCATGGACTGCTATAGACAGATTATCAATCATATGGAAATCTGACATATTCTTCCATGCCGTAGTTGTATCAGTGCTACTGTATGGCTGCACCAATTGGTCTTTAATGAAGCATCTAGAGAACAAACTAAATGAGAGTTCCACAAGAATACTGTGTGTAGTCTTAAACAAATTGTGGAAACAGCACCCCACAAGAAAGCAACTGTATGGCCATTTGCCCCCTATCATACAAACCATCTGAGTTGGACAAACAAGACATGATGGACACTCCTGGAGAAGAAAGGACAAACTCATAAGTGATGTTCTCTTGTGGAAACCAGCACATAGACACGCTACTGTGGGCCATCCAACCACAATCTATACTGATCTTTTCTGCACAGATTCTGGATACTGTACAGAGGACTTCCCGAGAGCAATGACTGATAGGGATGGTTGTCGAGAGATTGTCATACATATCTGTGCTGCTGGCACAGCATAATGATGATGATGTATTTAATTATAGATCCAATCATGAACCACCCTTTTGGTGGGACTTAGAATGTACTGACCGTATCCCTTGCAGAGGGCTACACCCCCCGCCAAGGGGTGCCTTGGGTATGACAGTAAACTTAATCTGTTAGCGAGGCTCCAGTTCTGATGATCTGAGGAGTGTAGAATATATTTTTATTGCCATTACTCCCAGGTCTACTCTGACCTGGGAGTGGGGTAGTACCTGTTAGGGTCCCATCTATGGGTCAAATGGATCTGTTTAAAAATTATTCATAATCGATAGGAATACTTGATGCCATATAACTGTAAATTATTTGTTTTAAAAAATAGTTACTTGAAGCTAAAATTGTTTACCAATTGAAGCCCTATAACTGTGCAAACAATGACTTATGAAATAGATGTATGTGATTCCTTAACATTTAGGCATAAAATAACTCCAGACATTGTTGTTAAAATCAATCAATCAATCAATCTAATCAGGAAATTCAGTCTATTTAAGTTAGCAATGAAAGAATATGCATTTCAGTTTTGCTTATTAACAGTTGTATATTGAAGTATCCAATTCTGGTTTGTTAGAAATAGTTGTATGATATCAGCATAGCGGATGTTAGCCAACTGCAAAAATTAACACTTTTAGTTTTTACCTTTACAAAGCACTATTTTTCAAAATAAAATAAAATATATACAAAGAATAGTGTGTTGTAATGGTTATTGCTAAAGGAAATGGAATTAGAGTTCAAATCTTGGGTGTGGCTGTTTACATTTCACTTTGCACCAATACCCTTGGGAAAGGCGCAAAACCATCTCTTCTGTTCCTCCCCTTAGCTATGAGTAAATAATAGGGCAGACTGAGTTCTTGAGCTTTGGTAAAGCAACCAGTTTAAGAGAAACAGAACTCGGAATTCAAACTAGCTTTACTCCGCTTCAAAATTAACCTTGTGTCATATCCCGCCTGTGGCAGATGAGTTAAGTAAATACATACATACATAGAAAATAGTATGCTTCTCATATTAGGAAGCACATTGATCATTGACAATTGGTAGAAGCAAAGTTAATAAAGCAAATTCTTTGGGCTCTTTTTTTTTTTTTCTTTTTTTACTTTATATATAAACAAAAAATGTAATCAAACAGTATGTCACTATGATCTTATTTATTCACAATATTTTTTTTATTATGACTTTTTGCTATCCCAATTATTTTTCTCCGTCTCAGAACATTTCCTACTTGAATATATTCATATTTGTATGAATATGTATACATATTTTCTATGAAATCAAAATTATTGTTTTGTTTTGTTTTATGGCATATCAACCCTTTTTGAGTTATTTAATGCCAAATCAAGTCAATTTTGATAAACAAAGGACTCCGGTTGCTTACAGTACCTGTTGTTACTTACCTTCGGTGATCTAGTGGGAAACAGTGCTTTCAGCATGACTTAACTGTAATAGATCAGAAACGGAGAAGAAAGAGAGAGATATAATCTTGAGTTTAATTTGGCATTTATTTTAAAAGGATCATTATTCTTAGTGTTTGCTTGATTAGCTTTAAAAAATTTCTCAATAAAAAAAAATTATTATTTTTCATTTATTTTTTATGAAACCTTTTCTTTTTATTCTAGTCTTATAAAAAAAAAAGAAGATAATGTTTCTTTAGATATCACTACTTATAAAAAGTTTTATGTCCTGTCAATGGGGCTTAAAATATGCTGACTGTATTCTCTACAGAGGGTTAAGATCCCCCCCCCCCAGGGATGCCATGGGTATGACTTTAAAATGCATCTAATGTTGAGGCTCCAATTCTTGAGCTCTGAGGAGTGTGAAGTCACCCTTCCATTGCTACTACTCTGAGGTCTACTAACCTGGAGTGGTAGTACCTATTAAGATCCTATCTATGGTTCAAATTGATCTGTTTAAAAATAATTAGTATTTGATAGGACCGTATGCAAAAAGTTTTTTTTTAAATAAACACTTAAACAACTAGACAAAAAATGTAAATATGAGTGTGCAATGAACACAATTCCCTAACCTAATCATAAAGTAACTTAGACGGGTTGACATACTATTATTATCAATCATCATAAAAACCTTTGGGCATGTTTTATATTTAAATCTTTCCAAATGATTTAAATCAATAAAACAAATTTAATGTAATTTTTAAAAAATTCCTGTTCAGGTGATAAAATGTTGTTTGGAAAATAATGACCCATTTTATTATACATTTAAATGTAAAATCAGACATTGTTTTCCAATCAACTCAATATTTGCTATGTTTTGTTTTTTTTATAAACTTTTTGTTGATATATCAGGCACGTGGTCTAATGGTTACCGTCGAAGGAAATGTACACGATGAACCAAGTTCAAATTGTGGACAAAACCACAGTTTACATAGCGCTAATACCCTTGGGAAAAGTGTGAATCCAACTACTCTTCCTCCAGCTATGGGTAAATAGTAGGGCAGACTGGGCTCTTTAAACTTGGTTAGGCAACCAGTCTAGAAGAAAGAAAACTCTGAATTCAAACCTGTTAAACTCCGCTTAGGGTGGTCACTACTAGAATAGGCTCAGTCCTAATTAGTGATCTATTTTTCACTCACCATCACCTCCTTAGAAATTTTCTCCTATTAAATTGATGACTAGAATATACATTTTCATTTTTTGAGAAATTTACATTAATTATATTTTTATATATTTATGAACTACATTTGCTTGAAAAATGAACCATTGAAGACGCTCCCATCCCCCAAATAAAATTTTTTTTTAGAACCAGTGCATAATCTTTAGCAAGAGAATTGTCTAGAACAACAAAATCTCCAATGGTTTATCAGGTCAAAAATCAGGGTCCTTGGTACAATCAAGCTATTTCATTACTTTAGCCTTTGTATAGCTTCCTATCTGAGTTATCAAGATAGTCATTTTTAAGTTGTTAATCTATATAATTAGTTATCTTCTTTTTCTTCTTCCATCTCCCTCTCCCTTTGGAAGATAAAACTAGGCGGACTGGCAGTTGACTATTTCAAGAAACTTTGAAAGCAGAGGCTGTTTGTAGACTTCATATTTAGAATTTCCAGCATTCTTGTTGGACATTAGTGTAGGTTGATTTTTCACTTTAAAAAAAATACCAAATTCTCTCAAACAGCGAAAGTTGTGTTGGTGTAATGCATACTAATACCAAATACTAGATCTTTTATTTGCACCATTGTTTGAGGAAATAGCATCAAAGATTTTCTGCTAAAATGCACTAAAAATCCTTGTTTTCACAACATTTAACCTAGAAATTGGTTAGAAAATTTAGCAATTTCAATATCAAAACAGAAAAGGTTGTCATTTTAGATAAAATGAATAAAATATTATAACTAGAATTTAAATTGAACATTTCCCCCATCATCGCTGACACCTCCAATATGCTGCTTTTTACCAAATAATTAAGCTGTAACAGTGATAACATTTTAAAAGATTGAAATCTATTTTCTTAAACGAAGGCAAAGTTTTGAAGAAAAATATTTTGTGAGGTAATTCTTTATGTTAATTTGCAACTTTCGCTACATGGGAGATGTTACAGTTCTAAAATCGATCTACCCTATTGGACATCCCAGATGATATTGTTATCCATTTTTGTCTGCTTTCTTTATCATCCACATTATATAACTATTGTTTACTTATTTTAATTTTTAATGTTATATTCTAAGTGTTAAGGACCATTTTTCTGGGATGGGGTTTCTATGGTGTTGTGGCTAACATACTGGACTGTGTGTGACATTGTTGTGAGTTTGAACTCCATTCGTACTGTTACATTCACTTTTATACTAATATCCTTGGGAAAGGTAGGAACCCTCTTATCCCCCCAGCTATGGGTTAAATAGTTCCACCACTGTTTTTCTGCAAAGGTGGCTTTGACATTAAATAACCCATGAAGGCTGATATGCCATTAGACAAAGAAACCAAACCAAACCAAACCATTTTTTTCAGTATAAGACTAAGAAAATTGAGGAATTGATTTTTTAAAAAAAAGTCACTCACTTTTCAAAAGAAAAATAATGAATTTTTTGATTGAATTTTCAAGCACTTCAGTACAGCATAACCTTTGTAGATTTTGAGGGGTTGTCAGAATTAACCTTTGAAAGTTTAAGGTGACTTTGCATTCTTGACCTTTTCATATTAGAAGGAATGTCAAAATTAATGTTTCAACCCATCACAAAGCATGAAGTATCATTTTCTAAGGTGACCTTTTGGGGCATAATTAACAAATCCCATATCTCATAATATTTATAAATATGGGAGAAAAGTTAAGAATTAAAATGGGCTTCTTTAAACAGAACAGTTTTATTTGTTTTACCATTATTGACTTTTTCATCTTACTAAGCACGCGGATTTCATGATATGGGCACAAAGATAATTTTTTTAGAAGTCATCTATAACCTGAATTAATTCCTGAAGATGTGATAACTTTTCATTTCACAATGTATAAAGTGCTGTTAAAAGTACATAAGATATCAAAAGCATTTGCAGAATATGATTACTCTTGTTTTTCATGTAGTTTTATAGCTTAGTCATTGTAATTTGACCTTATGTAAGTTTTCAAATGATCTATTACTTGTCTTTATAATAGTTGGATTGGGTCTGTACTAGGTTTATTAATCTATTTATTCTTTTTAGTGCTGATTTTAGATTTGTTTGTACTTGAGGTGAATATGACCTTTATGTTTACCATAATACAGTTTTATGATCTTCTCTTGACTCTCCTGAGTCCTTTGAACTTTTTGTCTTTCAGATATTCTCTACCTGAGCTCCTTACATTCATAAAGACTTTGAGCACAAAACCGTCTCAGGATGCAGAGATTGTTGTCTGTGAATAGTTTATTTATTAAGCCTTTTATTAGTTATATATTCCTTATATTACATTGGGTATATAATAGAGAGAGAGAGTGACAGGCAGGTAGATAGGGTAGAGATGATGATGATGGTCTTACTTTTTACCTCTGCTTTTGGTTCTTCGTCTAGGTTAGCCACCATGTTCTCTGGTTGGCCACAGTTCTTAAGGGTTGGTCTTCTTTTTTCTGTTGATTCTTCTTCATTGTTTTTAATATTCAATTAATAAACAAGACTTGGTTGTTTTCTAGATCAAGCTTTATTTTGCAACCCTGCCCATTTAATTCTGTCACGGTGAGACCGACACATCGTAACTGATAATAGCGTCCGAGCTCCTCAAAAATCGAGTCAAATGTAAACTAAACTATCTCACGCATCCAATCGCGTACTTTCAAGGGGTCAAGTAAAAGGTTAGTTCCCGTCATCAACTGTCTGGTAACTTTCCATGGACCCCATCAATCTAAATCTAATGGACCCTAATTCAAAATTCTAACTACAGGTATGTTCATGATTTATAAGCTGCTTATAAATTATGTAACATTAGTAGTATTTGGTGTGGATTCCTCAGGCTTATGTTGTATATTAAGATAGCACTTGGCTTAAAATACAGAGCCTACCAATTCAAAGTGTTTAAGTTGTTGGATGATTTTCATTTTCTTGATGATATAAACAGTATTATTTGCATAAGTTGCATTGTTAACTTTTTTATGACAAGTCATGATTTTTTTTGTTTTGTTTTTTTAATTTAGCTGTTTCGGGGGTGGGGGTAACCTTCCCCCTTTTTATAAAATCTTTTATTTATTTATTTTTTTTTCCATCCTAATTGTTGACTTTTGGTTCAAAGCTTTGTGCAATTGATATTAAAATGATTCAGTCATTTGATATTTTTTCATCATAATTAATGGCCTATTTATTGAAAGATTTCTTAAAGTCTAAATCTGCCAGTTGTGAGATGCCCTTAATAATATTGGCTTGGCTTCTTTTTTTCTTTTTTTTTGCATGAAGTGATGATTTTAATTTTATGATAACTTTTAGAAAACTAAACCATTTTTAATAAAATCTATGTCATCTTGTACAGAATTTTTATGTATGAAAATGTTGATTATCAATATTTGATCACAAAAATAAATTTTATTTCAATATTTTTATAAATATTTTTATAAAAACTTAAAAGGTACTGAACAAGAATATACAAAAGTATTAATTCAGTTACAAAATGAAACTATCTTATTTTACCTACATGTAAGTAAACTTAGTAAAATAAAATTGCATTCATATTTTTGTCTAAAAATATTCTTTTTTCTTTTTCTTTTTTTTATTTATTTCTTTTTTTTATTTCTTTTTTTACAATATTAAGACATTGTGCAAATACAATTTTTTCTGAATAGTTTAGAATAATGAAGTTTCATAATTTGTTTTCTATAATAGTCCAATATTTTTTTTACTAAACCCACTTTTTCTATTGTCAACTTAGTTTACAACTGTAGCATTAGTCTTAATACATTTTTGAGATTATTTTACTCTTCTGATGATCAAGAGTCATTTTCTAGTACATTTTTAATATGCATATTATTATTATTATTATTGCCTTTTTCTTTTCTATTTCTTCATACATGTCAATAAAGACATAATAATCTTTACCATTCCAATCTTTTCTCTTTTTTTTATTAATCCGAAAGATATTTATATTTCCAGTGATTTACTAAGCTCAACTTATGACACAAAGCCAGAAGTATGGAGCATCCATTGAGAATCAAATACACTAGCTAGCTTTGCTTGTTAACCATTACACTATGAGAGTTGCCTTTAAGCAAAGTTTGACACATTTGAGAGTATTGATCACCTAGTAAAGATCACTTACCACTTAGTAGTAATTGATCTGTGAGACTAACTTGGTAACTATTACACTATTACAGGGTGTTCCTTCCATTACTAAATTTAGCTAAGTTGTGGCACAAGGCCAGAGGTTTTGGGAACTTACCCAAGCTTAATAACCATTACACTGCTTGTGGGACCCAGTTGAGGGTTTTATGCTTTCATACTAATTTCTATTAAAATGTTTTGTCTTTTTCTATAACAGTAAAACCCATTTACACATCAGATGCTGATAGGTATGTGCCCTACATTCCTGATGCTCAAAAATCTAAAAGGATGCAGTAAATTCATATCCATGTGTCCCAATGTTTTTCTTTTTTCTTCCCTCACCATTTCAAGCTAATTGTAAATACATTTTAATAGTTTCTTAGAAATGAATTACACAGTATAGGTTACAAGGTAGGTGTTAGACAACTTTAGTTGGGGTCCATAAATTTTCCCGGGGACTCATTCAAAGCAAATATGTACATCACAAGACGCACTAAATCGAAAAGCTATCAGCATCACTGACTCATTTCACTTAAAATGGATTTTTTATTTGTTTTTATTTTTGGACTATTTCTTCTGATAGTATTTTGGAATTCAACATTTCCTTACCTTTTTTCCCCAGTGCCTTATTTTGACATAATATTTGTTTCCTTTGATAGTCACTCTTCAGTTTTAAACAATGTTTCTTTTATTTACATTTTTTTTTTTAAATTATTATTAACTTCCACCTTGGAGAATTTCTGACTCACTTTGATGTCTAATGGGATTTTATTGAGGGAAAATTTCTCGTCTTTATTTGAATACTTTCACCTAAAGCTCAAGGCCAATATTGCAGTTGATAGTTTTGGCAGACTAAAATGTAATTCTGCATGTTTTGTTGCCAAGATCTGTTGGATTTCAGTGATTTGCATTGGTGCGTCTGTACTTTCCTTTGGCATTTTATTTGAATAGAAACTTGGCTATCTGTGAAAAGTGAATCAAATTTTCAACTATTGTCTTTTCCATAATTATTATTATTAATTATTGGTTAGTATTTTCTTTCATCTTAATTTTTTTAGATGCCTTTTTATTGCAACTTTATTCAGGCTGCCAATGGGAACTCTGCAACTTAAGTTGGAGGTGCGTGGTGTAATGGTTAGAGTCGTTCAAATCCTGGATGAAGCTACAGTTCACATAGCGCTAATACCCTTGGGAAAGGTATGAATCCAACTACTCTCCCTCCAGCTATGAGTAAATAGTAAGGTAAACTGGGCTCTTTAACCTTGGTTAGGCAACCAATCTAGGAGAAGGAAAACCCTGAATTCAAACTTGTTAAATTCGCTTGGGGTGGTCACTACTAGTATTCTAGCAGCTCAGTCCTAATTAGTGATCTATTTCATTGATATCTAATTGATAATAATTCCTTACAAAATATTTTGGAGCATCGTGAAGATAAATGTGGGTTGATGGAGTGTCTAATTTTCAGTGATGAGCTGATTGTAATTTACAGTAAAAAATTTTTCGACTGTTTCTCTACAAAACTGTGTATTGTGAATGTCAGTATCTTAAATACTTAATGAAGTTTTGAAACTCTTTCTTTTGTAGACATAAAGTAGTATCCTAACATTCATCTAATGGTGGGGTTACAATTCTGGAACTTTTGAGAGTGTGGAGTACACCTTCATAGAATAGGCTCAGTCCTAATTAGTGATCTATTTCACTATTTTTTTTTAAAGATCAAATCTTTTAAACTTACCATTCATTTTTACCTGATCTTTTTTAGCACTGTTGTTTTTTACACTAGTAGTATTAGTAACAACAATATTATCCTTTATTCATTTTGTTACTGAGGCTGATTTAGCTCAGTCAGAACATCTGCCTAGAAACTACAAGATTCCAGGTTTGTTACTGGCCCTTGCCAACTCAGCGCATGAGTAGCACAGTTTGGATCTTTGCTTTAAAGTAGGGAGCTGATGGTAGGTGTGGTGCTCCACTTCAGATGCAAAAAAAATTCCCTGGTCTAATACTAGTGAAAAGAGAATAAACTCCCTCGCTGTCCACTCCGCTAACTTGTCCTGCATCTGATGGTGAGGTTCCAGTTCTGGAGATCTGGGAAATGTGGAGTACCTTCCATTGCCATTATTCCCAGGCCCACTCTGACCAGAGTGGTAGTACTTATTGGTGTCTCATCTATGGGTCAAATAAATATGTTTTAAAATTATTCATATTTGATAGGAATACTTGAATAACTAAATTATAAGGGTAATCACAAAGGTAAGATCTCCAAAATATTTAGAAATCACAGAAACGTTAATTGTTTATTTTCAATGATGTTTACATCATTTTAAAGTTTGAACATGTATTTATTTTTCTGCATAATCATTACTCAGTAGTAGCATCAATTGGGAGCTCCATCAGAAATGGCTGCCAAGCCAAGATTGAACTTGGTAGAAAGGCATGCAAGGGTGTATGCATAACAAATACAACATTATTACCAACAACTGCATGAACAATTTTCCTGCACCCCCAGCACTTTGGAGACCTTACTTTTGATATTACCCCCATATTTGTATTTAGAATAGTTACTTGAAGTAATCAGTGTTTGCTAAGGATTATTATTATTATTATTGAAACCATATAACTGTGCAAACAAATGACTATCATTAAATAGAAACAATTTCTTGAAACCATATAACTATTGATATTAGATAGGAATATTTGAAACCATACAACTTTATGTAAATTATCCGTATTAGGAATACTTGATATCATATAACTATAAAAACTAATTAATAACTCTTAAGAAAGAGATACACAAAAAAGGTAAATGAATGCATATATAAATGCCTAATGAATGCAATTCTCTAACCTCTTGGCATAAAATAGCCCTAGACAAGTTGACATAAGTTTTTAGTTTCTTTAACTCTTAACGTCCTATACCGCCTCATTCCGCCCGACTGGAAGTCACATTCATTTTCCTAATCTACCCCAAATGATAACCTTTGTTTAAATATAATATTAAACATATTTAGAAGTCTTTGATTTAAGTGAAATAACAGGTAACATGAAATGAAAAGGCCATTTTTAGCCATCTTTTGATAAATCCTTATAGGAATAGAGCTCTGGACTCTGAAAATTCTCAACAGGATGTTAAGAGTTAAGGAAAAAAAGTTTTTGGTGAAACTCAAACTTGCATCCCTTTTGGCCTCATAAATAGAAATAAAGATTTATTTTATTTATTTTTATTTTTTTCAAATATTTTGACCCAGGGTTCTGTAAGTGGGTGTGGTTGAACGTTGCAATTTCTCTATTTGGGGTATCTTACTTGTTTCATTATCAGCTTCTGTCCTTGAAGCATGTCTCTGTTCACTATGCTTAACATTAATTAGTTTGTCATTGCAGCCTATAACTGATTTTGCTCTTCTTTTTGTAATTATGGCAATTCCAGTATTTTATTTTATTTATTTATCTATTTTATTTTTGTTTTTTTATTTTTTTTGCATTCACAATAGTTGTTGGGGTAGTTTTCACCTGGGAATGCTCTCATGTATGTCCACTTTACTTTATTTCATGTCTATTCATTTTATTTTTATCAGTTTTTCTGAACTTACTGAATGCATTTCTTTTGTAATGAATTAAAATGCTTCATTCACTTATTTCTTTTGTGGTGTTATTATCCACTGCATTGCAAAATTGTCATATCTGTGTTACTTATCCTTGACATAAGTCCTGCTTCACTTGTATTTTGGACAGTCATGTCTGAGTGCCTCAATATTGCTTACTATGTTTGAATTAAGGAGTATTTGTCCACTTATTCTTTTTTTAGTGATCCAGTATTGTTAGTTCTAGTTCACCTACTATCAGTTTACTGCCAAATTGAACATGGTATTAATGACTGATCTGCTCTGTCTTCTCTGTGTGTGCATGTGTTTGTTTGTTTGAGAGAGCGAGAAAAAAGCATTTTATTCTAAAAAAAAATTCCAGCATCCATGACAATATCTTCAGATTTTCTTCAAATTCTTTTTAAAATATCACTGCTTTTTTATATATCCATGTTACTATTCAACTGAAGTGTTAACTCCATTGAAATGTTTTGGATGTGTGTTGAGAACACGTTTCATGTTTATTTTAATTCACACATTTCAGTTCATGTTTCCATTTTTGAATTTTCATTTCTGATCTGGTGTTGCAATCATTTCAACAAGCAGAGCCTTTGGCATAGTAGCACTCCTTGGAGACAGTTGAGTTTGCAGTACTGATGCAGCTCATTGTTGTAGGTGTGATTGTGTGAGCAAACTTTCAGGATGTGGTGGAGGCAGACATTGTCAAAGACCTCAAGGTCTTTGAGCGGCATGGGCCAGGACTCACAGCTGTGAAGCAGAACTCTTTAAAAATTCATTATCAGAGACAAACTTCATTCTAGTTGACAATTCATTTGCTTATTGTAGTTCATGATTCGTTATCTGTCCTAACCATAATGGTCTCTCTTAATTACATAAATCTCAATTTACATATTACTAAATGGGTGATGCTTTGAATTTGTACATTATTGTCTGAGAAGGTTTGTCAAAACTGTTTTTTCAGTGGATAGATGACCCTTAGGTTAAGATGTATGAATAAAAACTAACTTGTTTTATTTCCTACTTCCTCTATAAATTTCTTTCATAAGTGTTTAAGTCCTCTTCTCTGTGAAAATGTAACTCCAAACTGAAAACACTCTTGAGAATAAAACAAAAAACAAGTTTCTTTTAAATTGCTTTTTATTAGCAAAAGAAGAGTTGCAAAGTTCCTTTCTAATTTTTCTTCTATTTCTGAGCACACAACTTTTAAAAAATTTAATTTCATAAGCTCTGATGACAATATTATAAGTGTTGCAGTTGTAATTTTAATATAAAGAACAAAAGAATATTTGTGATGCAATATTTTAAATTTTTTTTAATATGATGGTTAGAATGATAAAGGAAATAACCAGCACACTGTTTTACTTGGATTCAAACCTCAACATGAGCATGATATACAGTAAGATTGAGTATTACAAACTTTTGTGAGCTATTTCCAGGATCTGGGATGGTTGATTGTTCAGCTGGGTCAAAGAAGACCGCCATCTGCTTTGTGTAAGAATTTATTTTGGCCCAAATTTTAAGTTAGAGGATTGGGTTGATAAAATACATTCTTTTCTAAACAGAATGAAATAAGTTAAATTTAGATATCAGTTCAGCTTTTTGATTTACTGCATCCTGGGACACACATATTTGCTTTGAATGAGTCTCCGAAAAAAATTTATGGGTCTCAACTAAAGTTTCTTAATAGATTGTAGGGTTTTTATTTATGATCTTGGGAAATAACTAAAGCCATCTAACTCCTACCTTGTAACCTTTCTTGTGTAATTCATTTTTAAGAAACTATTTAAATGTATTTACAGTTAGCTTGAAATGGTGAGGGAAGAAAAAAAGATTTTTGGCTTCTCATTTTCTAGACAGAGATGTAAAACAGTGTTTCTCAACCTTTTCTTCCTTATGGCCCATTTTTTTTTCTTTGGGGGAGGTGTATCAAAAAATATTTCAGGCCCACATAAGCACAAATAAAATTCCATGTAACAGTAAATACATTTTATTTACAAAAGCAAAATGTAGTTGAAAATATAAATCCTGACTAATGACTACACTGCTCCTCGTGTCTATCTATCAACTTGTTAAGTTGGACTTCCAAACTTTGGTTAAGATTTAAGTGTAAGTCTCCGCTCTTTACATTATAAAAGATTATTTAATTACAAAATGCTACAATGTTTGTTAATAACATTTTTGATATTGAAAATGAGAACAAACCGGAATTTCCATGTTAACAAAAAAAAGTGTTCCATTTATATATCTGTTATCTGATTGTTAGTATACCCTGAGTTTAGGAATGTCCACACCCAGATTGTATAGGCTAATGGTAAATGACATAAGATCTTCATATATTCGTATGTGTGTGATGGGATTTTTAGACTAGTAATATGATGTCCAGTAGTACAGACGAAATTCATGCCCTTTGTAATAATTCTTTGACAGTGCCTGGCTGAAATATGAACTCCAATCAACAAGTTTGGTTTGTTTTGTTTTACGGCATATCAACTTCAGTGGGTAATTTAATGCTGATAAAGTTTTGAAATAAATTCATTTTATATAAATACTCAATTTTTTTATCAACACATTTTCCTATTTAACCCATAGATGGACCCTAACAGATACTACCACTCTGAGTCAGAGTGGACCAGGGAACAATGGTGATGAAGGGATGCTCCACATTTCCCAAACCTCCAGAACTAGAACCTCACCATCAGATAGAGTTTAACATCATTCTCAGGACATGAAGACCCTCAGTCACCACCTTCTAGCACCAATATGATAAGAAGGGTTGGGGCTTGCCATAAGGGCAATAGGGTTGGGGTAATCTTATAGGTGCTAGGGCTTGACATGACTAGCCGATTGATTGGAGGGGGCCTCTCTGACCGCCCATCTAGCCTAAGTAAGGGTCTAAGTCAGCTGGGGATTTAGAATACACCGACTGCACCTCTGCAGAGGGGTAAGAACTCTCCCATGGGGCCACCTGTTGGCCGTGGGTGGTGACCCGTGATGTGTTAGGATGGAATCCTGGTGGATGAGCAATCTATGACATGCAACACTCCAATCAACAGGACTGTATCCCAAGTTTGTCTCCCTCAATCTACTTGTCGATATAAAAAAAAACCTTCTCAGCACAGCTTGCTCCAACTTGCCAAAAACATGGATTCTTTTGATATTATCTTCCACTTTCCTCAATGTATTCATCTAACTTAGGGATCATCAAACTTTTTCCACAATGGGCTGGATAATTAAAGAAATAATGAGCACGGGCCACATTATTATTGTGTTCAATACTTGCTAGCCACAATCAAAGATATAAAACAAAATTTATCTTTCCATGTTATAATCATGGATAAGTGGCATCAGATGCACAAAAACAAATTTAACCAACATATTTATTTTCAAAACATTATCAAAGAACACAACATTAGCAGAAAGGTTTAGTGAGATTTGTGAAACTGAAGTTTGCCTTTCAAGATATCGTCAATGTTTGGTTTGGAATTGCTACAACCAATTAAGAGAATTACTTTTTAATGTTTATCAGTCAATTTTGTTCGATTGGTTGATTCCGTAGTCAAGTCCATGAAGATTTAGTAAGCTTAACATGATATTTAAATTTAAATGGTATCAGAACGTCTCACATTCCATATTTTTTAACAAACAAATTCAAGTACTGTCGGTGAGCCTGATAAAATGCCTTCGTGGGCCGTAGTTTGGTGACCCCTGATCTAACTGCATACTGTAATTGCTGAATAAACAGTATTTTCTTGCTTAAGACACTTGTCTTCTATTCTAGTGCTTGCCTACTTCTCACTATGTCTCACTGGTCCCATAACCTGTTTTGGTTGTGAGAGTACTATTCATATAGTGTGTCTTAGGCAGGAATAACCTGGTAGAGCTCATCCCTCTCCAGGTCTGCAGCAAGTTTAAATTAAGAGTTTTCTCTTAGACTGTTTACCATACCAAGGTCAAAGAGCCTAGTCTGCCCTACTATTTACCCATAGCTGGAAGGAAAATAATTGGATTAATACCTTTTCCCAAGGGTATTAGCACTATGTGAAATGCTAACAGCTTTTGGTAGCTGAGTCCACTTCCTACAACAATAACTGTTACACCACAAGTGCCTCTACTATAATGTTACTAACCCATCAGAGTTTCTAAAAATCCATAGAACAATGGTTAGGCTACACTCAATCATTTATATTTGAAAACATCTATTCTTAATGGGGTACTCATTAGTTTTAACACAATTAATTTTTAAAAAATCAATTGAAAGAGTTGATTTTATATAACCCCTTATCTTTCAGCTAAGTCTACATAAGACTCTCCCCTCTTCACTATATGATGCTGATTGCAGCTGAGGAGGTACATTTTACTTGGTCCCTGGGTATGATCATCTAACTAAATTGCAGGGTCTGTTATGCATCATTTTTCTGAATCTCTTCTATGTAGGACTTTTCCTTTTCTGCTTAAGTGGAAGTCACACACCAAAGTGACTAACATAACCAAGTTGATGCAAATGTTTCTCAATGCTCGATTTAGATATTTTGAGTATGTTGGCACTCTCTCTATATATTGATTATTCTTGAGTAATGTCTTTATTTGATCACTATCAACTTCAATTAGTCTATCTGACCATCTTCAGCATGGGACTTCACAAATTGCTTTTAACATTTAGTTATTCACAATACCTTTGCTATAAACTACATGATATCTTAGATACATTTTTACCTTAAAGTAAAAAAATGTATAATATGCTGAAAATGCTGAATGTTTTCAATAATCAATAAACAAAAATGTTAATTTTGACAAATAAAAAAAAATTAATGCTGTTATGACAACTATTCTGATACAATCAAAAGTGATTTTTTTTTATTTAAAATTTTTATTATTTTTAAAAAAATTTTATGTAGTTAAAACCAAACACTCCTAATGCCATCTAACAATACAGAACAAACTTTATGTTGACCATAAAGTTTGTTTAGTATTGTTAGATATAATAATTTCTCTTAAAGTGCTAAACTTCAGTGTGGAGTCAATATACATTTTCTTCAGGTAATTAGTCATGTGATACTTTCAACAATGATTACATAGAAGCCAAGTTGGTGTCATTGTTTCCAAACAAATTTTATTACAAAAAAACAAACTTTATTGCTATTTGTATGTGTTTTCTTTTTAAACAGTTTTGTGTAAAGAACAATTTTATACAAGGATCAACTAATAAAATTATCTTTTGGTTATTTAAGTAATCAGTGGGATTCTTTCTTTTACTCTTGTTTTAATCTCTATATATTATTATAACGCAATACATTTAGATCGTAACATGTAAAACTCGCGCGTAGTCTAATGAGTTCAACTCCTGGACAAAATTGTTTGTATTTCACATGGCGCAAATACCCTTGGGAAAGGTATGAATCAAATTCTCCCTCTAGCTATGGTAAATAGCAGGGCAGACTGGGCTCTTTAACCATGGCTAGGTAACCAGTTTAGGAGAAGGAAAACTCTGAGTTTCAAACATGTTAAACTCCGCTTAAGAAATTTACCTTGTGTCACATCCTGCTTGTGCGGAGGGGTTGATAAATATATATATCGTATCTGACAATTTCTCAGGTCTCAATACATTTTTAATAAGTTGGATTAATTGTTCCCATTCATTTGTAACGAAAATAATCCAATATTTTTTGTGCTGATTGATAATGTTTACAAAGTAATAGTGTACACAACCTGATTTTAATAGTTTTATTAATATTACCATTGCATGTAATTAATCTTTAAAAATGTGATAATAGGGTAACTTACTAATATGTATCTTTTGTGTGTCTTCAAAAGATAAATTATATTACATTACAGTGATGCTGATAGCTTTTTGATTTAGTGTGTACTGGGACACACATATTTGGTTTGAATGAGTCTCCAGGAAAATTTATGGATCCCAACTAAAACCATCAAACTCCTACCTTGTAACTTATCCTGTGTAATTCATTTCTAAGAAACTATCGAAATATATTTACAGTTAGCTTGAAATGGTGAAGTAAGAAAAAAGAAAAACACTGGGCACATGGATACAAGTTTACTGCGGCCGTTTAGATTTTTTGTGTATCAGGGATGCAGGATGCATACCTATCAGTATCTCTGACATTATAAATGCCTAATCAATCATTGATTTTCCTCTCATTAGTTACCCAAGTTAACCTAGATTATTTTATTAGTAGCCTAAAAACTCACAAGTAGCAAAAATTAAGATTTAACTGTTGTGGCTTTCAAAAATAGCCCAATTTGATACTTGTTGCTCAATCTGGTAAGTTTAGTTTCAGTATTGAATATCATTAGGAAGAAAGCTTTAACTTGATCTTGAACTCTGCAACAACTTTACCAAAAGTCTTATGGGAACTAACATGGGTGAATTGCTATCTTTGTTGTTGGTTGATGAAGCTACAGCCACTTAGAACTTTTTAAAAAAATTATTTATTTATTTTTCAAATTTTTATAGCTTTTCTCAGTCAATGAGATTCACCTGTAATAATCTGACCTTTTGCTGGTAGTTCAGATTATTCTTTCTTTGTTTTCAAAAATCATATTTATATGGTTAATTTAAATCCAACTTTTAATATAACTAACATGCAAGCAATAAATGTCACTGAGTAGTGATAATGCTCTCTGAAGTATATTGAAGTATTTTATTACTAGCAGGACCTGTGGATATACCACAGTATGATAATTTAATTATTACAAGGTTTGATATCTTTACTTAAGAGCTATTGAAAAATAGTTCAGTATGTAAAAAATATAATCTTGATTTAATTCTCACACTTTTTTTTTCTTTCTTTCCTTCCTTTCATTATGTTCAATTGAAACAGATTAGCATTATCGCCTCCTCTCTCAATCTTTCTCCTATTCTCTTTCTTTCTTATTATATTTTTTCTGTGTAGCATGTCCTTTTCTTCCCTTTCTTTATAATAAAAACGGAATGGTCTATTATTTAGCTGAGGTGATGACGCTCATAAGAAATAATAATTACACAGATAAGCAACACCAGATACTCAGGATTTACATTTTTGCATTTCTTCTCAATTGATTTTGATTGTCTGATTTTTAACCTGAGGGTATTACAAGATGATAATGGTCGGAAGATTAAGGAACAAGTATATTAATATATAGATTATTATTATTATCATTATCATTGTAGTAATAGTAATAACAATAGTAGTAATGATAATAGTTATATAGCTTATAATAACTGTAAAATGATTGCTTAATTTAGTATTGATGGTGAACTGGTAACTGTTGTTTGTATTGGAGTCAAGTTATATGAAACTGAAGAATATGTAGTCCTCAAAACATCTAGAAATTTTGTAAAAATACAGTGGTACCATGACTTGTGAGTTTTCTGAGTTACGAACTGTTACTCAGTTGATTTTTGCTTTGTGTTGAGAGCTAAAATTTGAGGTACAAGCAAGCTTCAGATACACTTATGTTAATAAGTTCCCTAAAAGTATTTAAGTTTCAAAATTTATTACTCCAAAGAAAAATTATTTGCAAAAAGATAAACATTAAAACATATTCATATTAATTACAGTCTATTTTGTTATTATACAATACATTTTTCTTATTTATAAAATATAATTAAAAAAATTAAGGTATTTGGGGAGGGGCTGAAAAGGATTGATAGCATTTCAATTTATTTGAATGGGTAAAATAGATTTGATATACAAGGAAATTAAGTTATGAGCAAAATGAATTAAACTTGTAAGTCAAGGTACCACTGTATTGATAAATGAATTTGTAGACATCCGAAAGGCATCTTCAAACAATGTATTTTTGATAAATTTTTCAGCTTTGTTCAAAATGGAGATACATTGGGCTACTACAGACTGAATGTTTAAGAATTTTAGTTATGCTGTAGTTAGATATCTTTTTATATTGAGGTAAAACCAGTGATTTGTATAACTATGAAATAAAAACATTTCTGTATTTAAAACATTTGTTATCACTATTTTTCCCAACTATGGTATATATATATATATGCTACATTTATTCTTTTGTCTTTGCTATGATTCTACTGATCCGGTCTCCTATATAAAGAAAACTTGAAAACCCTTTTACTTATTTTATTTTTTCTAAATAGTATCTATTTTACCATCTTTGTTGTCGATCAAAATTTTTTTCTACATTAAAAAAATTATCCTGGGTTCAATTTGGTAGGCCTATATCAAACCATTTGGCTATGTACGGCTCTCAATTTTCTGTTTCAAATTTTTCTTAATTCCATTTCCACTTTTGGTAAATTCTGTTTTTTTTCCGTTTCTACGTTTGGTAAATTCCGTTTTTTCCATTTTTATAGTATTTTATAAGAAAATTGCAATAAAATATGCTATAATTATAAAAACTAAAAACATAATTCAAAGTTTTATTACATTTAAATAAATAGCAAATATCTACAACTTTTTTTGAAATCTTAAAATCTACATCCAAAAATATCCAAATATCCAAAAATAAATTATATATAAAAATAAAAATGTAACATGATTAGACAATAAAATAATTGAATGTTGCAGTGCATAATTATCTTTGAGGTAGAACTTCCTTTTCCATCCTCTATCAAGTTATAAACAACACATGCAAACGGGGACTTAGTTTCTTCAAAAATTTTAGATTAAATGGGTGCAGTCCTCATTTATAAAATATAGATTCAGGTGCAAATTATGGTAAGAGGCATGATCTAGTCTACCATCATCTACTAATTCCAGAATCCTATCAACTGCAAGGCCATGGCTCTTTTTCTTGCTTAAAGAATCCTTTATAAAACTGTACAAAGGATGAGTGATATTTGGTCACATTAAACCAGAAATTCCATCTGGTTGCCACTGTCACTTGTTCCTTAGGTAAGGAACCTTCAAGCTATGTTAGGTATTGCTGACAATAATAAAGGATGACTTGATAAAAGTAATGAGCTTGGTAACATCATCCAATGCTGGCCAGTGTAAAAATAATTCACCCACAAGATTTAAAATGTGGGCTAAGCACAACACATGGTAACTGTTAACTAAGACATTTGACAATACTTCCATATGAGCTTTTTTACAATCAGCTGCAGAATCTGTTACAAATGCAATTATATCCTCAAATTTAATATCCACATGAGTTAAAGTTTGGATGCATACCTGACTTATAGTTTGATGATTGCAATTTCCCAATGTTATACAACATCAATGAGAAATGAATCCACTTAAATGTTTGCAATCACATTCAAAATATTGTGGTCATGACAGTCAGTTATTTCATCTGTTATGATGTTAACTGATTGATTAACAAGCTTGGGTTTCAAAGCAGCAAAATGAAAAGCAATTTTGGCAGATGAAGTTGCCTAATACTATTGACACTTGGAATAGCACCACCTTCCTTAAAGTATTTTTAATAGGAATGACTCCATTTTGTGTAGGGAATGTCAGACAAAGTGCAGTTTTTTTTGGGTTTTTTTTTAAAATCAAGAACAAAATCATCTCCTACTTCTTTACACTTCAAAGTTGTAATTGTCTTCTGTTTCAGTTGAGATTTGTTACTTATTCATCCAACTGGTTTTGAACAATGAATAAAATATGAAAAAAATAATCATTGATAGTTAATGTTATTAAAGTATTTTTGTTCAATTTAAAATTGTTTTACAATGGTTAAGATGGTGCAATTATGAATCTGGGAGAATTCCTGTGTGATGGTAAGCTTCGGAGTAAGTATTTTTCTGAGGGTCGAATTGACTCCAGGACTTTTTAACGTGAGGAGTCACATACAAACCAAAACACATGCAGTGGGCAGTGCAAGAAGTGTATGAATCCCTTTGGCATTCTCCTTTTGGGGCACTTCAGACACTGGGCAATAAACCCGGCCCTGCCCCTTTAAGGTACTGTCGGGGGGGGGGGGCTCCCTGTGATCATGCAATTTATTTATATCTTGCTGGTCCAGAAGCTAAAGCTACTGGACATAGAGCACAAATGCCAGGTAAGCTTCTAAGTAGATAGCCAGTCATTTCATAAAAAGGTGTTTGGAAAAGTTTTTATTTTTTAATTTTTTAAAATTAATTTCTAAATTGTATGGTTACATGATTACTTTTACTTTTCTTTCATCATTCATAAAATAAGGTTACAAGTTGTTTAGAATCTTTTACTTATAAATTTTGTAAAAATCTGATGAGCCTTGCGGAAATGAATTTGCTAAATTTTGTTTGATCTTTGCATCTCCTCCTTCCAATTTCTACATCAAAATTATTGTCATACCCTCTCATTTCCACTTTAGCAATAATACTGACCCTGCTTGGAAAAATTTCTATTTAAAAATACACTAGTCAAGCATTTTCTCAGAAAATTTATGACCCACTTTTCTTTTTATGTAAAAACTTTTGTTAATTCTTTTTCGGATCTTAAAAGGAAAAATAACTAATATATATAAAATCAAATTATCAAAAATCAATGTTATTATATTCTACTTATTCAAATATTTAACAACAAAATTGAAGAGACAAAGTTTTGAAAGAATTAAAACAAAAATCAATAAAAAAAAATTCATGATTGAAAATTACATTAAAAATCCCAGATTCCATTTACAATTAATGATTCCGCAATTCTATCATCACAGACAATTGGTTCCCCTAACTATATATAAAATGCAGTTAAACTCTTACCAATTATTAATATAGGTGCGTGAGACAACTCAACACAATACTTTCTTTTATAAAAGCTTAGTGTTTATCCCATACCTTCCGTTTTGTTTGGTTCAATGTCCATTTAGTGATAATTCTCAATGTTGTATATAGTGTAATAAGGTTTTAAAAAAGAAAAGGGCTATTGAAATCTGTAGTTTATACTTATATTACATAAAGAACCAAGAATAGGTTTCATGTTGTGAAGTTATTGAAATATTCTTATTCTTGCTGTCTATTGATTAGGATATTATAACCTGACATTTAATATTTCATGTTTATGGCCATCAGTGTCCTACATTGATATTTAAGGGCTAAAAATCAACAAAATTTAGCACTTTTGAAATTTTAACAATTAGTTTAGTTACATGTTCAATGGAGCTCAAAATAGCAGCACCTTGTAAATCTTGTTTGACTTCTGACTGCATTAGCTTTTATTTATTTATTTATTTTATTTTTTTATAAAGTGCCTTTTGCCATCTTTGCCGTCAATTAAAAATGTACATTGTAGTCATTTTTACTAGAAAGGATAGATCCACATAATGGGAAAATATATTTTCCAGTTATGCATTTATATTAACTTATGAAATTAATATTGTTCTGAAAAGTTTTATAAAGAAATATTTGGCAGTTTCAGAATAGGCACACACACTAGGCACCACCAAAATACGTCACGTGATCAATTTATAGAAAAGAAAAAAAATTGTTTTTTGTGGGTTCAATTTTTCATATTTCATAGAATAATATAGAGGGGTAGACCTCTTAAAAAAATATTTCCCCTAATATATTTTAGGGAAAACCTATTTCAAACATATTTTCATGAAAAGGTAAGTAATTATGGAAATTTTCGTGCAAATCGGACCATTAATTGATTTTTCATAGAATTTTTTTATAAGCTTCTAGTCATAGCTTGTTTTTGGCTTTGTTAAATTTTAATTGATTTAACATTGTGAAAATGTAAACATTGTTTTCATTCATAATTTTCATTATTTCCGTAAGCTGAAAAATTTTTTTTAATATCATCAGTTTTTTTTAATGTTTCTTCTTTTGAATGGACAAAAACTTTTCAAGATAATATTAACCTTTATGCAAATTTCATAGTGTTAAACATAGGAGGGGGGGGGGTAAATTTCACAGGGCAATATTATTGATTTTTTTTTTTTTTTCATAAATGTTTTGGATTATTAAATAATGAACCACTGAGATTCAAATTATGCACACTTTTTTTTTTTTTTTACCTTATTGTTTTAAGGGCTTTGAAATGTATATTCATGCTTAAAACAGTCTCTCACTTTGTTTCCAGTGTCAGAATTTGGCATTCCCTTTCAAATAATGCCTCCCTCTCTCCCTCTAAAAAAGAAAAAAAAAAAAGGAACATAACTGCTAATGTGAATTATTTTTCACCTGCTTAGCCAGTGAGGGGTTTATTTTTCAAATGGAATGTTAAGATCTGACACTGGAATCAAAATCAGTGTCTAGTTTTACCATTAATGTATGTTGCAGAGTGATCCTTTTTGTAAAAATTTAACTTTAAAAAAATTTAAAAAATAAGAAAATCTGAAACTCTGTGGTCAATTAATCTTAAGACATTCATTTTTTTTCTCTTGAGGGGATAAACAATAATACAAATTTTAGAGGTGGAAACTCAAATATTTTCTTGACCTTTAAAAAGATTTATCAATTTTTTTAAAAACAATTTTTTAGATTTTTTTATCCAGATTTTTAGTCCCTAACAATGCAATAATGCTATCTTATTATTTTATATTTCTAGCTTAAAGAATTACATATAAACTTAATTAGTAATATTTAATTAAATTTGAATTATTTTAGTAAAGCAGTTTATTTTTATTTATTTATTTTTTTTTTTTTTTGATGTTTGGAAATTTAAATTCTGTATGTGTATGATTAGTTGTATCTTACCATAACACGGCTGCTCACTGATTATTGTTAAAGACCTCCTCTCAATTCTCTCTCTCTCTCTCTCTCTCTCTCTCATTTTCTCTCTCTCTCTCTCTCATTTTCTCTCTCTCATTTTCTCTCTTTTCTTCTACATTAAAAAGCTTTCCCTGGGTCCAAATTTGGTAGGTCTACATCAAACCATTTGGCCATATATAAAGGACAGATAAACTCTTACCAATCATTAATATTGATGTGTGAAACAACACAATACTTTCTTTTATAAAAGCTGAGTATTTATCCCATGCCTTCTGTTTTGTTTGGCTCTGTCGGTATAGAGATGTATTCTAAATATTGTATATAGTATAACAAGGTTTTTGAAATCCGTACTTTATACTTATATTACATAATCTTATTATAATAGAGATTATGTAACTGTCTGTCTCTAACCGAAACTACGTCACCACTTCCTTAATTATTTAAGTTATATTCTTAATAATTATAAAATAGTCATTATTTATTCTTAATTAGCATCTTATTTATTAAAGATGTCTTTTAAAGTTTAGCTTAGTTAGATTTGCCCAAAATTGCCCATATTATTAATGCAAATCCGGAAATATGTGTTATTTCTCTCTAAGAAACCAAGATTTACATAATATCTGGTGGGGATAATTTGTGTAACGATTTTAACAAAACTGGATTTAATAAATAATTATTTGCTGTTACTGATTTCTAATACTATCATGTTATTCTCAAACATATTAAAAGGAATCCTATGATAATTTTATATAGAAATCAATTAAAATAACATTAAAATGAGTGTAATATTATTATATTTGTTCTTATTTAGTTTCATTAGTCTTTCTAATTTTAATATATTTTATTACATTAAAACTTAAATACTTGTGCCCAAGAAGCACATACTTTTGCTAGTCTATGTAAAGAACCAAGAATAGGTTTCATGTTGTGAAGTTATTGAAATATTCTTATTCTTGCTGTCTATTGATTAGGATATTATAACCTGACATTTAATATTTCATGTTTATGGCCATCAGTGTCCTACATTGATATTTAAGGGCTAAAAATCAACAGAATTTAGCACTTTTGAAATTTTAACAATTAGTTTAGTTACATGTTCAATGGAGCTCAAAATGGCAGCACCTTGTAAATCTTGTTTGACTTCTAACTGCATTAGCTATTGTACAATATTTATTCATTGGCCAAATATTTTTCAGCTACAAAAACAAGTATACAAGAAACTTGAAAATATTTGCATAAATTCAAACATATTTATTCATTGTTTTTCTTCTCTGGAGAAATTTAAAATTCCATTTAACAGACAACTAAAAACAAATGAAGAATTACATTTTAAAAAGCAGAAATCTCTCTCTCTCTCTCTCTCTCTCTCTCTCTCTCTCTCTCTCTCTCTCTCTCTCTCTCTCTCTCTCTCTCTCTCTCTCTCTCTCTCTCTCTCTCTCTCTCTCTCTCTCTCTCTCTTCTCTCTCTCTCTTCTCTCTCTCTCTCTCTCTCTCTCTCTCTCTCTCTCTCTCTCTCTCTCTCTCTCTCTCTCTTCTCTCTGAATGAATGAATATATTTTCATTATTAGATTCCTTTTGTTATTTGTTTTTATTTTGGGAAAGGTTTGACAAACCTTTTTAAAAAAATTAAATAACAAATTTTTGCCTAGATATTTTTTGTAAGATGAGGTAGAATATTGTTTAGCAAAAATCCCAACAAAAGGTATCTATTTCATAAGGCTAGTAGTAAAAAAAATAATGATTTTGAGTTCTTGCAATACTTCAATCAATCATTAATAAGATTGTCACTAAAGAATCATCGAAAAATATGTATACCCAGACATATATAAAGAGCAGTTGTGTGTATGTATGGGTGGATGTATGTATGTCCGGAGGAAACTACGAAAATAAAACAATTAACAACAAAGTAAATATATATACATATTCACTATCATCGGGGCTTGCTTTTTGTGCAAAAATGATGAAGATTTTATTTATATTCCTAAAGATATTTAAAAATTAGGATTTGAATGTTAAGAGAAGGGAAAGTCATTTGTGGCGTTCATGATTAAAACATAAATCAATTATGGAAAACCAAAACAATCAGTGGATTTGAAAGACTAACTTTTTTATCTTCCCTTTACCCAGGCGGCGCAGAGTAGCCGCTTCTAGTTAAAATATGAAAAGCAGAAGCTAAGCAGAGAAAATGATATATCAACTTTAAATTAAGTGTCAATGCATTTCAAACAAAGCCGTCAGAACTAGATATAGAAATAAATTGTATTATCCAAATTAATCGCTAATTTTAGTATCAAGGATTTCTGATTTTATTTATGAATGACTAATATTTATGTTAACATCATTAGAATTATATACACTCATTTAAGGACACCAAATGTAGCTATTAAACTCTGTATCAAATCACTTATTTATATAGTTTATATTACAATTATTTGAAAAATAATTGGATTGATATAGTGATGCAACAGTGACAAACTTTTAAAAGATATGTTGCTCAAACCATCAACCTAAGAGAAAAGTAACATAATTACTTACTTTGAAAAATTTTGGTTCACTTCAGAATTTTATCATTTTGTTTGTTCAATTTTGAAAATTACTTTCAAGGTAAGTGTATGATGAGTGTTCAACATATTTTGTATTTTAACATTTTGTCCTATCATTTCAGTGTAAAGCAAAAAAAAAAATAAAGTAAATAAAAATAAATATTTTATGAAGTCATTAGTAATCTCTTCATTTCTTTTCCTCTTTTAATGCTGGTTTAATGATTTTCTTTTCAGATTTTAATTACAAGATTATTTTATTATATCACTTAGTCTATTAATGACACTTATCTTCAAGATTTTAAACTATTAGATTTTAAACTTCTAATCCTTTAGAATACTTAGAACATATAGCAGCTGAAATTAAAATTTCAAATTGAAAAATCTACACCTAGTGCTATGTCCCTTAGTTAGACATTCAACCATACAGAAATTGGATCATTATCAGGATGAGTGAAAACTGCTATTATTATTCAGGTGCAAATTGGGTATTTTAACAATATTTCACTAACGTAAATCTTTCTACAATGTAGTTTTTACTTTTATGGTGACATGTACAAAACCCAGATCGTTATATATTGCTCAAAAATAGTTTCTACTTGCTCTTAACTATGCATATCCCATCATGGTGTAATGGTTAGCAAGCTAGTCTTGAAGATCCATACTAAATAATAAGTTCAATCCTTACTGGATTCCCCATATTGGACTCTGTGTCACATTCTGCCCATGGCAAAGGGGTTGGGCAAATACCTACTTGCTCTTAACTAGATTTTTTATTTAGGGGAAAAGAATTCTCTCTCTCTCTCTCTCTCTCTCTCTCTCTCTCTCTCTCTCTCTCTCTCTCTCTCTCTCTCGTTGTAAAATGTCTCATATGAAAACAGTTATTTCAAGATTTAAATACTTGGGATGAATTTTCATTTATTTTACATAGAATGATTATTATAGTGAACTTGTTTTTTGTTATGGAACACACTAATCTCAATCTGAATACAAAATGACATGTTTTTACTAAAGGTTATTTCATTTACATACACACTCCCTTTTATCGCCAAAGAGAAGCCTAAAATATTTTTATAAGAATTGACATTTTTTATTCTCTAACTGGGAAATAGCATATTTTTATTAATGCAATACAACTATTCTGTTATTTTCTTGCAATTGCTTTTTTTTGTATCAAGAATAGCTAATACAACTTCAGAGATAGAACCTCACACTTTATGACCTTTAGACCACTGTGCTGTCACTGAAGTACTCATAATGTTGCAATTAGTCTTGTCTTTAAACTTTCAGAGTTGTTTGGTCTTTGTGGTTGTTAGGGTGCCATTTTGGCTGGGTTTCCATTAACTACATGGAGGTATATCTTGGATCTGTAATGGGACTTCTTTTTTTTTTTCTACTTTTTCTTTTTTTTTTTTTTTTTTTTTTTTTTCCACTTTTCCTTTTTCTTTTTTTTTTTTTTTTTCCTTTTTTTTTTCTTTATTATTATTGACATTTAATTCATCCTTTATGTTCAGTGTAAATTCAAAATCACATAACACAAAAGAACAATCATTGACCTTGCAACAATTGTCACTTTAGAAAATGTGCATGTGTAAATTCTGTGTGATATAATTGGTCAAGTGGCAGATAAATGGATTTGTTTCCACTATTACTTCTGAGGTTAACATTAATATTTCGAGATATAGTTATATGATATTCGAGTAGTTTTGAACAAGTCTTATGTTTCCATGTTTCTTGAGTCTTAAAAAATAAAAATAAAAAAACACTTTTTTAATGACCTGGTGAAAATATTAACATACTGCTTCCACAACTGTCTAGTACAGTGGTTCTCAACCCTCCCCCTTTCTATGGATCCCTTTGATTCCTATTTTACTCTGGTTGGCCCCCATGGCCATTTGATGTTTAAAAAAATCATAAGGGGGAGTCGCCATGGCGTAGTGAGTTCAAACCCCAGTCGTGCTATTACATTCAATTTCGAACTAATACCCTAGGGAAAGGTATGAGCACTCTCATTTCCCCAGCTATGGGTTTAATAGTACCACTACTGTTCTTCTACAATTATGGCTTTGACATTACCCTTAAGGTTGATATGCCATTAAACAAAGAAACCAAACCAAAAATCCTATTGTATTTTATGATTAAATATTATTAGAAATTGTATTGAATTGTTAAGATATTTTGTATTGTAGAATTATAACTAATTTATTGCACTTAAACTTTAACAACTAAATTCTATGGAAAATGTTCACAAATAAAATAAGTCATAAATATACAAGGACATTTATTTTAAAAAAAGATACTACTTTAGTTCTACTTTATTCAATGCAATCCTTGTGGTTTATGTTACTTTGCAAATTTTAATATTTGGCTTCAATTTTGTTAATGAATGATAATTGAAGATAACTTTTTTGTATTATGTTGAGTCAGTTGTGAGTTTTGATAGTAAGTTTAGAGACACAGCTGAAACCAAATTCAACATGGTGTAAGATGCAGAAAAAGCAGTAACAAAGCAAAAAATTTCATTGACCACTGAAATACTATTGTAGACTCCCAATTTACTATTTACAATTTTAAAATTTTATATGGATCCCATTTGAGAACTACTGGTCTAGTAGAAAAGGAATGAAAGAGTTTTCCTTTGATATTTGGTAAAGCTACAATTTAGTCTTAAAAATTGTGCTCTTTTTTTTTCTTCTCTTTTTTTCTCTTTTTTCTTCTATTTTTCTCTTTTTTTTTCTTTCTTTTTTATTTACATTAAATTTTAAAAGAATTTCAATGCAATCTATATTATAATTTGATTTTTGTATGTACCTTGTAACCTATCCTGTGTAATTCATTTCTAAGAAACTATTAAAATGTATTCACAGCTTGAAATGGTGAGGGAAGAAAAAAGAAAAACACTGGGATGCATGGATCCAATTTCACTACATCCTTTTAGATTTTTGTGTGTCATGGGTGCAGGACACGTACCTATCAGCATCTCTGCACAACATAGCAAAAATGGCACATTATAGAAAAATGTTTGTTAGGGCAATAGCATTAAAATGTTTTAACTTATAGAATAAAGCAATTTCTTATGAATTTGTAATTTAACGATATTAGTGCATTTGTTCTCACCCTATCATTATGATTTCTGGAGGGAGATAAGTATTAAATACTGATTATGGAGTACTTCTCTTTATTTGCATTTAATTATAATATAAAGGTAAAGTCTGCAGGGTGGCCTACTGTTGATATCAGCCGAGCTGTGAGAGAGTCTATCCCTTTTTCGCTAGCGCTAGACCAGGGAGATTGTTTTTGCTAGGGTGGAGCGCCACACCTACCGTCAGCTCCCAGATGCTTTACTGCACAGATCAGATTACCCAAGTTAAATTGGCAGGGATGTAATTCATCTTCAAGTTCAATAGTTTCAAAAGCAGCCTTTAAGTGAATAAATAATAAATCTGTTTATATTTTGTTTGAATATACATTTCTATCTGTGTGCAGATATAATTCAAACAAACAAATGAATTTTAATTTATCTCTTAGAATGTTTCCAAAGAGTCAAATGTAGAGGGAGAACAATAATCTAAGTACCGTAAACAATATACTAATCAAATATTTCATCCAATCGGTGATAGATAGGCAACTATTTTATCTACCACTCCCCCATATCTCTATATAGATAAATGTAATGAATTTTATTGGTTGATGATAAACATCTACAAGCTTGAGGCAGTAGGAAACTTACATCTTTATTTGTCTGAATTTTTTAAAATGAGGCTTAATAATTTGTATTATTTAGATTTTTCAGACTGTTATCCTTATCTTTATTGTTATATACACAACATTTCAGACGATGTACCCTCTGGCCTTTTTCAGGCTCCTGAATTCGACAAGAAGAAGGCTAGAAGGCACATTGGCTGAAACGTTGTATATATCTTATTATAATGAAGATTATGTAACTGCCTGTAATCAAACCTACGTCACGATTTCCTTAGTCATTATTTAATCTTAATTAGCCTCTTATTTATTAACGATGTCTCTATTAAAGTCTAGCTGAGTTTGATTTACTGCAAAACTGCCTATATTATTGATGCATTTAAAATCCTGAAATATGTGTCAATCTCTGAGAAAATAAAGATTTATATAGTGTATGGTGAGAATAATTTGCATAATGATTTTAACAAAACTGGGTTTAATAAATAATTATTTGCTGTTACTGATTTCTAAAACTAATAATCATATTATTCTCAAATGAATTAAAAGCAAATATATATATAATTTTATATAGAAATCTATTAAAATAACATTAAAATAAGTGTAATATTTTTATATTCGTTCTTATTTAGTTTCATTAGTCTTTCCACCAATTCAATATAATATTTTATTATATTAAAACTTTAATACTTGCGCCCAGGGGTTGCATACTTTTGCTAGTAACAATAAAGATTATGACCACAGTCTGAAAAATCTAAATAATACAAAATATATCTACTTCTTATGGACACACACACACACACCTCTATTTATTTATTAGCTTAAAGTCCATCTTTGCCAACCATTAAGTTGGTATTGAGACACATCCTATTTATAGAATTTATATTATAATTAATTGCAAATAAAGTGAAGTACTTTATAATTAACATTTATTAATTATCTCCTTGGAGAAATAATGATAGAAGTAAGCATAACCTATAATTATAAAGTTACAAATTGGGTTGAAAATTGCTTTATTCTCTCAGGACATTCTAACACTATTGCTCTAATGAATATTTCACTATGATGTGCCATTTTTGCTGTGTTATGTTTACAAAGATACAGAAACTGGATCATTATAGATACACCCAAGTTACTTTAGCTTACCTCCACTAAAAAGAAATAATTATCTGTTTTGTAGTCCAATAACCTTCCTCTTGATTGTTTTCTTCTTTTTCAAATTTAGAAAAGATATAGTTGAAAGATATGCAAAAATTAAAGAAATTTAAAAAAAAAAAGATATGAAAAACTGTGTTATGTAATGTTATACAATCATAGCTTTTCTTTCACATTGGTTGTAATCTAAACAGAGCTGTGGAGTTGGAACACAAAACCTTTGACTCTGACTCTTCTATTTTTGGCACCTCCGGCTCCTCTTTATGTAATTAAGTGATTATAGCCTACAAATAAATATGAAACCATGATATTTTATAATCTATTTATAAGGATTGTGCACAGTATAACTTTACAAAATAAACTAGGGCCATATAAAGTGTAAATTCAACTGGAATCGGGTCTGTATAATTTTACCGACTCTGACTTCATAGCCCTGAATCTGCAGAAGGGAAGTAACTGGACATGATAATAATAATGTTTGATGCTTTTGTTTTAGAAAACGCCTAAATTTAATCTTGTCTATAAAATGTATTAAAGTAGTTTTCTTTTGCAGTAGAAACAATCAGATTTAATCATTGCAAATATTTCTACTGAAATTAAAGATATTTTGAATCTTTAAAGTATAAAACTTATCTATAATGTAAACTCTGGTTTGTTTATAGGATGAGTTATTTTTAAGTACATTTCTTATAAATATTGACATTATATTTTTGTCTGAAAAGAAAAACTCTGTGAGCTAGTCTGCAGTGTATGGTTATGTATTTTGTTTGTTTATTTAAGCTAAAGGAAACTCAGCCATTAATTTTGGATTTGATGGTTTGATTCTAGGCAGCATAAATTAAATGTAAAACACAGTTGCTTTTTTAAGGGCTTGGAGATTAGTCCAATATAAAAGATATTTATTTAGTCAGTGGTGCTGATAGCTTTTTGATTTAGTGCGTCTTGGGACGCACATATTTGCTTTGAATGAGTCATGGAAAAATTTATGGGCCCCAACTTAAGCCCAACTCCTACCTTGTAACCTATTCTGTGTAATTCATTTCTAATAAACTATTGAAATGTATTTACAGTTAGCTTGAAATGGTGAGGTAAGAAAAAAGAAAAACACTGGGACGCATGGATACGATTTTACTGCATCCTTTTAGATTTTTGTGCGTCAGGTACGCAGGATGCATACCTATCAGCATCTCTGTTTAGTTATACTGTAAAAACAACAAAGATTAAGCACTATGCATAATTTAATCTCGACCACTCCCCCAAAACATTCTTCAGTAATTATGGAACAAATAAAATACAAAGCATATTTTTCTTGAGCAGGATTCTCCATTTGTCTCTTGATTAGTTTGTTTTATAAAATATCTTCACAGTTGAAGAATATTTGAGAACATTTTGGAACATGCACATGACTTACACATAAATTTTGATAATCTTCAGTTGACATCAAAGGTTATATTTTTGCCCTGTCAGCCGGATTTAGAATATGCTGACAAAAAGACCCTCACACCCCCACCCCACAAAATGGTGTGTCTCCAGTTCTGGGGAGTGTGGAGTATTCCTTTATTGCTGACCTGGAGAGGTACTACCAGTTAGTCTCATTATGGATCAAATAGATCTGTTTTAAAAATAATTAGTTTTGATAGGACCGTATGCAAAAAAAAAAAAAAAAAAAAAAAAAAACAGCTGCACAAAAAATGTAAATATAAACGTACAATGAACGCTATTCCCTAATCTCTAGGCATAAAATAACTCTAGACATGTTGACACGCCATTAAAATCAATCAAAGATTATATTTGCTGGTCGTGTCTTGATTGACAAAAGGAAAATATCTACTTAAAAATGCTGGCTTCCGGGATTGTTTTTATAGATGGTTTTTGATGGTTCTTTTTTTTTTTTTAAATTAAAAAGAGAAGAGGGGGGGGGGGCTATGCTCTCTTTGCCATTTTTCTTTTTTCTATACCTAAAGTGATGAGGACAACAATCTTTTGTGATTTTTTTTTTTTTTTTTTTGTATTCATTGCCTGCTTACTGCTGCTACTGCTTCATCTTTTTTTCAATAGCTCTCTCACGGCTTTTTATCCCTTCTCTTTAAGTTTTCAAAAAAATCTTCCACCTTTATTGAGGGGGGGGGGCTTTTATTATTATCATTATTGTTGTTGTCATGAAGTTATAGCCAAATGACATTCTTATGCTCGTGCCAATCTGACCAGATGACCGTCTCTCAAGATCAAGTTTAAAATCATTCTCGATTTTTGCATTAGCATAAAATTGCGAGCTGCAACTTGGGTTCTCCTTTTGTGTTTGGGCCTTTTCTTTTCTGTTCTTGTTCTTTGTTATGGTGAAGAGGAAGAAGAAGGATGTGTGGAATGCAACCAACCAATGAAGTTAGCCAACCAGCCGGCAAGGAGGCAGGCAGGCAATTGTAATGTATGTGTGTGTGTCCCTTCTCCCCCATCTTCGTGCCTAGTCGGTGGAGTAAAACCTTGCAGAGGCCATCAGGCTGAACTAACAAAGAAACCTATTCCTGCTATAAATAGCAATGTGTGAAGCCACCAGCACATCGACATCCCTTGACCTGTTCTGAAAAAAAAAAAAAATTAAATAAATAAACAAACAAAAAAAATAACTAAGAAATCTGTCAAGGTCCTATGTACTGGTATTCAGGTATTGCTTTTATAAATATGATTTCCTATTCCTCCCCCTTCCTCTTTTTTCATCTCTCCTTTCCCCTTCTACTTCCACCACAACAATCTCCTCCTTCTCCGTCTTCTTCTGTTATATTATCTTTTCTCTGACATTCTAATGAGGTTGCTACTGCTACTACTACCACCATTGCTGCTGCTGCTGCTGCAATCTTCGCCGCCGTCGCTGCTGCTGCTGCTTGTGGTGGTCTTCTCATGATGGCATATTATTGGTGCTGCTTGCTTCAAAGATGAACCACATGTGATGATGGCTCTCCACTCAATAAACTGTTGTATGAATTTTCATTAGAAATGGCTTGAGCTAACCAGTTCCTTGCTCTCGCTTTCGTGTTGGCGGCGGCGACGGTGGTGGTGGTGGTGTCGTTGTTGTTGTTGCCCTCCATGCCAACGCAGTTACCTTGTATCTATATGGCCCTCTTTTCGAGTTCTTCTTCCTCGTGCGTTGCTTTCCCTCCCGTGTTCTTGCCGGTGGTGAGTTGGATTTTGCTGTTTTTCTTGATTACCTGTAAAACCATTTCAAAAGGCAGACAGAAAAAAAAAATAAATAAAGGGAAAGTGGGTAGGGGGAGAAGTGGAAATGGTGGTGGTGGTTGTTGAGGTTAAGGAAGTAGCAGACAGAATTCTCAATGAGTCTCCCGTCCTCTTCCTCCTCTTTGTCTTTCTGTTTACCCTTCTGATTTACTGTGGATACTGTGTGTATCAGTGCTTCATAAAGAAAGTAGGCTGACAGACAGACAGGTAGGCCGGCTGCTTGCTTCAACCCCCCCTCCTCCTCCTTCTCCTCATTAGCAATTAGGACAGATTTTCCCTGATGTTTATTTCCATCAAACTTGCTACCTTGTTTGGAATGATTTTAAAATGTATATTCCCCGGTTTATTTATTTATTTATTTATTATCTTTCGCTATGTGCTGACTGAATTTTATTTTTTTGTAAACAATAAGGCCTGCTGATTAGTAAAGGGAAAAAGGCTCACCTCGCCTGAAACTGCTAATGGGCAATACAAATCTTATATTTGTTTCTTTTCGAAACACATGAGAAGATGAAGCTGTTGAGATTTCTATTGATTTTTATTCTGTGCATGCGTGTTTTAACTTTGGTGTCACTGTTTTAAATTTTTATTAATTTGCAGAATTCTTCAGAAAGACTTAAAATGATTGTTGTTGGTTAATTGGTCAAATATCTGTAAAATATTTACTTGTTTAAAATATTCAAATTTGTTTCAATTTAATAATAATAAAACCACTGAATTTTTTCTTAATCCAAAATCAATGCGAGTTATTAATTCACTTAGTTCATACAACTCGTACCTTTATTCACTATTTTGCAATGATACATGCTTTTGTTTGTCACTTTCAACAAATGTTCAGATTGATTCACTAATGATGAAAGTTCTTCTTGCAAGTCAGAAGTCATATTGTATGTTGTCATTATGAAGAGAATGCACTTTTGTTCAGCAAACACTTTTAAACCATTTCCATTATTTGCAGAGGATTTAAATATTAAATATTAGATATTAAATAAATTTTGAACTCTGGTCACAATAAATATAAATTGTGATAAGTATTCAATAATTTTCCTTATTTTAAAAATTGAAAAGTTTCTTTTCTGTTTTATGGCTTTTTTTTTTTTTTTTTTTTTTTTTTTTTTGCTTTTTTTCTTGAAACTTTTCAGTAATGTTTGCATTCTTTTTTTTTTTTTTTTTTTTTTTTTTTTTTTTTTTTTTAAAGTTATGATTATTTAAAAAATTGAAGTTAGTTTATTACACTATGTAAACATAATGGTCAGTTAAAGTAAAAGAAAGACTTAAAACTGATTCCTGGATTGAATTGCATCAAACAAACTCATGCAGGTAGTTTTTGGAGAATTGGGTGGGGGGTGCTCAAAAGTGCCAAATTGCCATCAAATCTTGCACTTTGCACATATTTTCAAATGTCAGTATATGCAGATCTGCATCTCTTGGATCAACAAAATTTTACTTGTCAACAATAACAGAATGGTTACATGCAGGGCTGTGGAGTTGGAATCAGTAAAACTATATCGACTTCCACTCTAGTTGAATTTATATTTTATATGGCACTAGTTTAGTCTCTAAAGTTATACAGTATACACCCCTTAAAAATAGATTATAAAAAAATCATGGTATCATGTATAATTTGTTGGCCATAATCACTTAATTTCATAAAGAAGAGTCGGAGGTGCCAAAAATAGAAGAGTCAGTCAAAGGTTTTGTGTTCCGACTCTACAGCCCTGTTTAGATTTCAACCAATGTGGAAGAAAAGCTATGATTGTATATCATTACATAACACAGTTATGCCAAAAGAGGCGCCGGTATCAAAGGTTTTGTGTTCCAACATACAGCCCTGGTTACATGTCTATGAGGAATATCTGAGTTAAAAAAGAAAGTCATAATTTTAAAAAAAAATTTTGTTTATTTTACAAATGTAAACTACATTATGAACTTTTGTATTTGGAATCTGAATGAGCAAATTATTTATCTTTACAGAATTGTTCCAAGATGCCTGAAGCAATCGCAGGTGGTAGCCATCCTCCAGATCCCATGATTATGTCAGAGCTTCCAGCCATTTCCCTTGAATCTATGACACCGGTAGGCTAATGTTATTTTGTTCTTATTTACTTGTCATCAGTGTCTTGAGAGGTTAACTTCCTTTTATTTAATGCTTTTATAACAAAACTGTAAATTCAGAACTGCATTTTCAACCCCCAAGAAAATAAATGAACACAAATCTAATCCCAATCTACATATTTAACAGAAAATTACTGTCTCAAGTATTAGAAAGTTATGACCTTTGGCACAACATGCATCAACTAACTATATATTATAGGTTTTGTATTAGCTCTAATTTGACAACCTTTTATCTATACTTCTGAAAACAAAATGTCTTTTTTTATGGGGTGAAAGCCATTACTATATACAATGTACAAGATTTATTTTGCTCCAATCCGACTTGACCCATTGCACACAGCTGTCAGGTACCACTTGTGTTTCTACACTCTTACAGTTACCAAGTTTTCTTTTTTAGTTTTTATTATTATGTTATCACACAAAAAAAAAAAAAAAATCCAATATTTAGTCATTATTTTTTCTCCAACTATCTATGAATATTTATAATGTTCACCACAAAACTGTATGTTTGCATGCCGGATGCTGTCATAATTTCAAATATTCAAATTTTGCATGGAATTGATGAATATTAGTGATATGTTTATATTAAACATTGTATTAACAAGGGAACAATCAATTTATCAGAATGTTGACCTGATTCAACTAGAAATGCCGAGTAAGGGAGGCTCATTATCTTCACTAGTGCTTACAATGTTTTTTTGTTTAGCTTGCAGCTTTCACTAAAACTTGTTTCTTTTGAATGCCTGGATTTCTGGGAGGGTCCAAGTAATCTGATGCTTGCATGACAAAGGTCACGGAGGGGGAACAGGGATTTTTTTTGGCCATGCTGATGAATGGGACATCTGATTTTTTTTTAAACTATGGGTCACATACTACAACCAATAGGATTTCTGTAGTAATGAAATTAACCTGACACAAATATTCTATCTTTTGGTTTAGTTGCACAAATTATTTCCAGTACCTGATATTTCTAATTAATCACCCATTTCTGCACTTTTTATTCATATCAATATTTGATCCCAACTGTTTAAGCAATAATGCTTAAGTATAAACTTTTCTTTTGATTTTGAGAATTTTAAAAAATAAGTGTGTGTGTGTATGTGTGTGCACCATTTCTTCTTTCAAACATATTTCATTGAACTGTACAGCCATTTTGAGTCTGCAAATTTTGTTCATCGTCCTTTCAATTTGCCAAATAGATGTAATGATATCAGGCTGAAATTGGCTACCGAGTACTTTCTGCCCCGTCACAGACCATATTTAGGGCGAATGTAAGAACAATACAACAATGTTGTATTGTTCTTACATTCGCCCTGAAGATGGCCTGTGATGGGGCAGAAAGTAGTCAGGTGTAGATAAGCTATGGCAAATACATCCGCCAATTTCAGCCTGATATCATTACATCTATTGGCAACTTGAAAGGACGATGAACAAAATTTGCAACATAAAATGGCTGCACAGTTCAACAAATATATATATATATATATATATATATATATATATATATCATAAGTTAGAGTGACTTAGATATAAAGTCAATGGCACTTGATAATTGTCAGTTTCTCACCTATGTGATTCTCAGACCAAGGGAGAGATATATGCTTACCAATGATATTGAGCATTCATTACTTATAAATATAGCAAACTATATTATCAATATTAATAAAATTATATATATATATATATATATATATATATATATATATATATATAGGGTGTTTCAAAAAGTTTAAGATGTACAGCATGTTTCAGAAAAATTTATGTCATTTCGTAATCTAATAACTTGACCTATTTTCATTTAAAGGATCTCAAATTTTAACAGCATGTATAGAAACATCTAAAAAAAATTGTTTGATGTTAAAATGTCTTTTCTTTTCCAGTGAAGGTTATTTATATACATGAAAAGAAAAAAAAAAAATTAAACATAGAATTTTGAGTTGTTTTTAGGCATGCTGTTAAAATTTGAGATCATTTGAGCAAGAATTGGTCAAATTATTAGATTATGATGAAATGATATCAATTTTTCTGAAACACCCTCTGTGCGTATATGTGCATATATGTGTGTGTCTTTATGAATTTTTCACTTACAAGTATACTTATTTTATATATCAATTTCAATACATATGAAATTTATAGAATTCTGTTTAAATTTTATATTCTTGTTATATGTAAGTGGATGATACATGCAACCATTCTCCTAAATCTTATTTAGTAATTAAGGAATAAATAAAATACAAGACATTTTTTGTGCATGGTTTACATTGATTAATTTGTTTTATAAACTATTGTTTTACCTATGATAAAGAAATTCATTTACCATAGATTTTATTTTTGAATCTAAAACCTTGTTGACTAGAATTTTAAATCTATAGCAAAATCATTTAACATTGCCCTGTATTAAGCAATCTCTTAAATTATCACTAACTTTTATTGTCTAACTGTGTGTACTTTCATAAACTAAAAAAAAGATAAATGACTCCTGATTTATAAGAGAAATTTTGTTTGTATTCAAATAATTTTTCTTAATATCTGAAGGAGAATTATTAAATATTTCACCTTAGTAGTCCCTTTGATTTCCGTGTGATCATTGATAACTTCAATAATCCATTATAAAAACTAAGTTTGGATCTCCAAGTTTTTTTTTCATAGAATTTCAGCTCAGATTTTTAAACTTTGAGTTTATGCTTTACAAAAAGAAAACATAAACAAGATCAACTTCTTTTAGGAGTTGATTATTTGTTGTCTATATATATATATATATATATATATATATATATATATATCAGTCAGTAGAGTGTCCAGCGAGGAATTACAAGGTTCCTGGTTCCTTGCCAACTCAGCGTATGAGTAGTACAGGGATCTGTGCAGTAAAGTGAGGAGCTGATGGTAGGTGTAGCACTCCACCTCAGATGCCAAAATAATCTCCTAGGTCTAGCACGAGTGAAAAAGGGATAGAATCCTTGGTGTCTGGTGGCTGTTATTGACATTAAGCTGCCCTGCTGACTGACTTATATATATATATATATATATATATATTTTTTTAATTCATATATATTTCCAGAATGAAGAGATGTTTCCAATAACATTTTATGACATTGATTGTTCCTTACAAATCTACTTTTTGTGAGTGCTCATAAAAAACCTTTTATATGAGTGTTTTATTGCTCGAAATATTATATTTTGGAAACTCTGTTTTATTCCCATCTCCAATATGACAGCAAGCTGTCTAAATTATGTAAGATGAATATTCCCAAAGTTGGTAAATTAACATAAAGTTTTATTTCTGAAAGTTTTTTCTGCAATAAAAGAAATATCTTAAACTCTTGTTAATCTTAAAAGAAGATTTATTAAAAACTATTTATTCAATTGTGATGATTTTTTTGTCTTTCCTCGGCTGCCATTTAATTTGGTCAGCATAAAATCTTGATACACTTTGAAATTCTATCTTTTAGCAGGATTACAATCTTGGACTTGTTCTCTTCAAGAAACTAATCCTTTATTCTACTTGATTAGGAAGATAAGAACCATTCCTCCAATTTTATCTTTTATATCCATCTGGATAGATTTTAAAAATGTTGGCTTCTGTACTAATTAATTAGCATAGTTATTTTATCTATCTTTGTATTGCTAAAATTCTCTTTTGTAAATGTGTGTGTGTGTGTGTGTGTGTATAGCGTATATAATTATAATCCAGCAAAGATAGCACATCATAGCATAGCAATATTTTTTTTATTAGAGCAATACACTTAAAATGCTCTAACTTTGAGAATAAGGCAATTTCAAGTCCAATTTGCAGCTTAGTGGTAATTTTGCGTGGTCTGTATTTTTAATTGAATATTGAAATAAATATTATAGAAAATGTAATATTTATTTACATATTTATACTTTAAAAATGAAATGTATAAAATATAAATGAATTCAGTTCTATTTAAATATGACTACTGTTTTCTTTCTTTTCAAATTGCTCACAAAATTGTCTATGAAACTTTTTATCAACTGAACTTGTGCTCATTAATAATAGGGATGAAAGTCTATATTACATATTATTATTAGAGGGCAGGTTTACTTTTTGACTTATTTTTCTTTTGAAGTGTGTTTTACCAATCTAACATATTGGTTTAACTATTGAGCCTGAGAAATGTTGCAAAAAGCTTCTATTGGCATTTCACAAAAAGGTCTCATTGAGAGACACAATGTCTGATTGACTCAAAGCAATATATCTGACACTTGTTTTTGTGGTGGGAGTAAATTTCAAAAATCTGTGCTCCCCCCGCCTCTCTCTCTCTCTCTTTCTCTCTCAATATATATATATATATCCACTATCAATTGTTGACCAATTCTTATGTACTCTGGTGGTAGGGCATCATGCCCCTACCACCTTTGATATGCCCTTCCCCTCTATACTACATGTCAATTGTCTTAAAGTTGTATTGATAGAAAATATATGAAACCTGCCATTCCAGAGGGCCGCAAGCAGGATTCATGATATGCATCGGCCCTGCTCTTGTGTGTTTTTACTGACCAGCAATAGTACGAGCTGAGCATTCCCTATTTCTGTTCTATTTCAGTTTTTATAGTAACAGAAGGGAGTTCAGTCTTATCAATACAACAAAGATTAATAATTTAACTTTTTTAAGTTGTTACTGAATGGATTTTCTCATAGAGATGTGTGATTTTTAAATAAAAGTCTAAGAGTATTTTTGCTCTCTACTCTCACTGACATTAAGTATTCATCATTGATCACAAAAATCAGAGATGAATTCAATCAAGTTTATTGTTTGATATGTATCATCTCCCCCAATTTAATTTCCTCTAAATAGTTTCCATATAACAATGCACTCTAATCTGATACCAGTTATCAAGCTTCTATTAAAACTATTGTTGGCTATGTGGTTTGCTATGCAGATCAAGACAACAAAAACAATGCAGAAACTGAATGAGGAAATAGCAATGCCAAAGTTTATGAATCTGAATTCTTTTTTAAGTTTCATGCTTGAAAGAGAAAATCATTTTGGAAAAGAAAAAAAAAAAAAAAACTTTGGCCATAAATTTGAAAACCAGTCAGCCACATATGTGAATGCGTCTGGTAAATAAGCCATATTACTTTTAGTTTTTCTTTATAGTTTTTTTTTTTTTTTTTTAATTTTTAAAATCATATAACATTTTCTATGAATGGTGTTATAACTGCAAACTGTATTTCTTTGCTCGGTTGCACATAGACTTACAGATTTGCAGGCTAACTTAGGCATTCATGTGTGTTGAGGCATATGAAGTATTTATTTCTGTATTTATTGCATTGTATTTGTTTCAGCCATCTTGGACAAGTGACATGGAGAATCTAATTAGGAACTGCTACAATTATTTGGGGAGTGAGCGCTTACTGCATGAAGATACATATTCGCCCGCTCAACCTAAAGCACCAACATCTACGATACCACTCAGTTTTCTACCTTGTGAGCTTGTTATTAATGAAAGAAAAAGTTGGGTAAGGGCTGCATGTTTTTTCTGACCAACAATCATTTTATTGTTAATACCCTGTACATTTTTTCCCTATTCATTTCAATAAAATAAAAAATGTTCCTGTTCATAACATAGTGAGCCTAAAATAAACGGGTAGCTTTGTTGGTTAGGATTAAAAATCATAGCAGCTTTTATACAGGGGATAGGTAGAAACTAATTTTGCAATTGGAAATAGTTGGGTTTTTTTTAAATACTAACTCTATTTTCATTATTTTAGAATATTGTTATTACCTACACAGTGATGCTGATAGCTTTTTGATTTAGTGCATCCTGGGATGCACATATTCACTTTGAATGAGTCCCCGGGAAAATTTATGGGTCCCAATTAAAGCTCTCTAACTCCTACCTTGTAACCTATCCTGTGTAATTCATTTCTAAGAAACTATTGAAATGTATTTACAGTTAGCTTGAAATGGTGAGGAAAGAAAAAAAGAAAAACACTGGGATGCATGGATAACCTTTTAGATTTTTGTGCATCAGGGATGCAGGACGCATACCTATCAGCATCTCTGTCTACAAAAGAATTGCTTTCTTGAAAGTATAATCTCAATAGTCTTTGTATTAGCAACTATTTCGAATGAGAAAGGGAAGTAATTCAATATTTTAGATATTTGACTGGACATTTTAGTGCTGGATATTACAATTTATCATTTGCTGTTAAATGATAAAGAAAATATTTTAGAATTTTCAATTTTCTTTTAAATATTGAAGAAAAGAATTTAAAAAAACAAAAAAACAACATAGCTTTGAATTTCTTGGTTCAAAACTTTGTGTTTTTCTCACTCTTAATCGAACCTTCATTCTGGAACTATCATTTTTTAGTGGAATACAGATAGAAGAATTCAGTAGAATTTTTGAATTTAGTTATAGAATGTTAAATAAAAAAATTGAGAAACAAACAGCACTATTACAAGGAGGAGCTGTTTGTTGTGTAATGGTTATCATCGTAGGAAATGGAAATGGTGAACAGAGTTCAAATCCTGGACAAGGATGTTTGCATTTTACATAGAACTAATACCCTTGTGAAAGGTATGAATCCAACTATTCTTCCTCCAGTTATGTGTAAATAGGGCAGATTGGGCTCTACTGGTCTAGGAGAAGGAAAACACTTAAGAAATTGACCTTGTGTCACATACTGCTCGTGCAGAGGGGTTGAGAGACACTGTACGTAAAGCGGCCTAAATACATACATCTGAGGTTATCCCTGTGCTACTCATACGCTGAGTTGGCGGGACCGGTATCGAACTAGGAACCTTGTGGTTTCTAGCCGAACGCTCTACCAATGCATAAACATTTAATTTGCTGGTGTAAGACAGTAATAGCAAAGATGAATATTTGTAGGCATTTTATACAAGCGGCACAAATCTTGATCAATAGAGCCTTTTGGTAGGTCAGGGGGACAAATAATTTCAAAGAATCTGTTTATCTTAGCACATACTCTTAAGAAAAAAAACCTTTTGAAAAGAAGAGCTTAATTTTACCAAAGTATAGGTTTTGTTTCTCAAATCTATTCTGTTTTAAAAGTATCTTTTGAAACCTGGCTTCCTTTCTGGTTATATTCCATTTTGATTCACTAGGAAGATTGCTGTATTTTTGCTCTCTACTCTCACTGACATTAAGTATTCATCATTGATCACAAAAATCAGAGATGAATTCAATCAAGTTTGCTGTTAAATATGTATCATCTACCCCAATTCCATTGGCTCTAACATCTTTCATTTCCTCTAAATGGTTTCCATATAACAATGCCCTATAATCTGATACCATTCTGAAACTAGTTATCAAGCTTCTATTAAAACTATTGTTGGCTATGTGGTTTGCTATGCAGATCAAGGGGGTTCTTTTCAGATTAGCAGCAGTTGATTGTTTACTTCATTGACTTGATGTTTTACACTGCAACATTTGAATTATTTACTTTCTTTGATTATCTTACACTGCAAAGCTTTTGTATTAAATATTGATTCACCTTTTTGAAAAATAATAACAAAAATGCTTTAGTATTTCCTTTATAGCTTCTTCTTTCCTACCAAATTCTATTTCTGCATAAAATCTTCTCTTTTCTCAGAAAAGAATACACTCCCCCACCCCTCTTATATTTTCTTTCACTGTCTCTTCATAATTTCCTGAATTAAAAATGTTGTGTCTGCATGTCTATATCAAAAGAAATTATTGCTTTGTCATCATACTAGTTTTTAAAAACATCAGCTTTTATATCTAACACAGAGTATTTAAAAAAAGATGTTAACATTTCTATGAGAGTTCTTTTATGATATTATGATTTTAAAGTTTCCACCTGTTCACCATCCCTGTCAACACATTATTGGAATCTTCTCCGGGTGGTCTCCCTGGTGGATGAGCAGTCCATGACATGCAACACTCCACTCTGGCCCTTACTTAGGCTAGTTGGAGAGGCTCCATCCAATCAATTGCCTGGTTATGTCAAGCCCTAGCACCTGTATGATTGTCTCAACCCTATTACCCTGATGACAAGCCCCAACCCTTTTTATCATATGGGTGGTAGAAGGTGGTGGCTGAGAGTCTTTATGTCCTGGGTATGACGTTAAACTCTATCTGATGGTGAGGTTCCAGTTCTGGAGGTTTGGGGAATGTGGTGCACCCCTTCATCACTATTGCTCCCTGGTCCACTTTGCCTTGAAGTGGTAGTACCTGTTAGGGTCCATCTATGGGTTAAATAGAAAAATGTGTTTATAAAAAAAAAAATTGAGTATCCATTAAGAATGAATTTATTTCAAAAACTTTGTCGGCATTAATTGACCAACTGAGGTTGATATGCCATAAAACAAACCAAAACCAAATCTAGATGGTCTCCATAAAATCAATTCTTTTTTCTGATAAAGATACTCATTTTTTTTTAATCATCTATGAAAGATTTCAAGAATGTGAAGACTTGAATTATATCATAAAGCTTTATGATATAATTTAAACAAAGGGTTTAGAAACAAGATAATACAGATGAAAGAATCAGTAAAAATTTTGAATTTAGTTATAGAATGTTGACTAAAAAATAGACAAACAAACAGCACTATTACAGGGGGGGGCGTGTTTGTCGTGTAATGGTTATTGTCATAGGAAATGAACACTGTGAACATGTTAAAATCCTGGACAAGGCTGTTTGCATTTCACATAGAATTAATATACTTGGGAAAGGTATGAATCCAACTATTCTTCCTCCAGTTATCTGTAAAAAGTAGGGCAGAAGAAGGAAAACTGAATTCAAACTTGTTAAACTCTTTTATGAGAGTACCTTTATAAAGGTATTCCCATTTTTTTATTACCCTGTATATAAAGTTAGTTGTGTATGTGTGTGTATACACATTACTTAAAATTGTGACATCAAAGTTACCATGTTTTATACCAACGAGATTTTGTTTTGCAGAACACTTTTTATACCTTAGCAAACTTAGTGGCTTTTACTTAATGGGGATACATAGGGGCCAGTTTAGCTCAGTCGGTAGAGCACCCAGCCAGGAATCGCCAAGTTCGATACCAGTCCCTGCTAACTCAGTGTATGAGTAGCACAGATTGGGTAATCTGATCTGTGCGGTAAAGTGACGGTAGGTGTGGCATTCAACCTCGGCAATAACAATCTCCCGAGTCTAGCCCTAGCGAAAAGGAGATATACACCCTCACTGCCGGCTGATACTGACAATAGGCAACTTTGCCAACTTTTTTTACTTACATCTTATCAAAAATCTTGTGTGTGTAACTGTTTCCCAGGAAAAACAGAATTTTTTCTTAGAGAAATGCTCTTATAAAATAAAGCAATTCCAGTCCAATTTGCAACTGAATGCTAATTTTGTACTAGCCTGCATTTGCACTGAATGTAATTCTTTATCTATGTAGATTACTAAATTTCTCTTTATGTTTGTCTATATGTATTTGTGAAATTGTAACACAACAAAAACTGCACATCACTGCAAAAGTTTTATTAGAAAGCAATTTTCAATCCAATTTGCAACTGAATGCTAATTTTGTGGTAGTCTCTATTTGCACTGTCATTTTTAGTCATCCAAATTCTCACTATAAACGAGATAAACGATATGAAATGCTAATTAGATTCTTTCACTCTTCCTTAAATAGAAGCATTAATATCATGAATGCAATTTAAGGTTCACAGGTCATCCTTTTTGCCTTTGAACATCAAATTGTGACAACTGTATTTCTTTATTCATTTCCAGTCAGGTATTTTGGGATTTTTATAAATAAGACCCCCCCCCTCTACATACACACACAAGCTATAGTTTTATAATTAAAATGTTTAGTCAGTGATGCTGATAGTTTTTTTTTTTATTTAGTGCATCCTAGAATGCACATATTTGCTTTGAATGAGTTCCCAGGAAAATTTATGGGTTCCAACTAAAAGCTATCTAACTTTATGGATCCCACTTAAAGCATTCTAACTCCTACCTTGTAACCTATCCTGTGTAATTCATTTCTAAGAAACTATTGAAATATATTTACAGTTAGCTTGAAATGGCTGGGAAGTAAAAGAAACAGATTTCAGATTTTTGTGCATCAGGATGCAGGACATGTACTTATCAGCATCTCTGTAATAACATAAAATTATTCACTTTAATGATTAGATATATAGTGACAAATATTAAAGCTTATATAGGAAGTAAGCTCATAATAGTTCTTTTGCATGTGAACAGACTAGTTGATATTTATCATTTTTAAAAATGTTCTGATAAAATCTTTTCTATCTATTGCTAGAAAGCTTATACAAAACAGGAACCTGAAATTATACTAAAGGACTAAAAAAAACCTTAAAGAGTACAAATGGTATATTTTAACCCCTCGCACAGAAGAATTTGTTTTAGCCTTCTTTTAGTAATTGTTGGTCTTGGTGCAAGCAGAAGGTTGTTCACTATGAATGAAAATTACCATAGTATTATTAACAGCAGCTTCAGTGTCTGCTGTGTCTATAACCCCAGTGTGGTAAAAAGAATCATGTACCCTTTTTGAATTAATTATAAACATGTCAGTGAAATCATTTTATGTTCACTGCAAAAGACCGTTTACTAAATCTGATGGTCACCCATTAGGGCCTTTATGATTGCACAATGAAATGTCTGGAGAAAAGCTAGATAGGAACTACACAAAGATGCTGCATGCTGTTTTGAACAAATCAGGGAAGCAGCACCCTACAAAACATCAGCTGTACAATTACTTACCTTCTATGTTATAAAACATCTAAATAAGGTGAGCAAGACATGCTGGATAATACTGGAGAAGTAAGGATGAATTCATAAGCGATATTTCTGATAGACACCTATACATATACACACCCATGTTAACCAACCAGCAAAAACTTACATTGATTAGTTCTATGCCATCTAGAGGACTTAACAAGAGTGATGGCTGATTGGGATGGATGGTGAGATAGTCAAAGGAATCTGTGCTGTCAACACACCTTGATGATGGATGACCTAAATGTGACATTTGTCCCAAAGAGCAGAATGGCCATGAGGAGCTGATCACTTGATGAAATCTCTGGCATTGAAATAAGAAAAGGCCATCAATGAATTCCACTTTGTTCTTGGCAGCATCCAGGAACTATCCATCTTTGAGAAACCAGGAAATGACCGAGAAAAGTGTTTGACTGCGGCTTAATAAACATAGAATCTGTTAGCCAAGAGCTGGGAAACAAGTAAAAGATCGTCATATACCAGCATCAGATCCTCCCATAGATCCTGTGGCTGCTCTTGTTCTATGAGGCCCCATCAAATAAAATTCTTAATTCGGGGTGCCTATGGTTTACTACTAATACTAATATGTTGAGCTCAGGGAAGGTAGAAATGCTTGCTTGATTCGGGGTGCCTGAATAGAGGGGCTCTAAAGCATACCCTCAGCTTTTGTCAAAAGCAGTGAGTGAGGGGCACTATTACTGGTGCCATGATTAAGTCCACAAGGCTATTGTGGGATTATGTGTATGTCTCTGCTTGTTGAAGAAAAATGTTTACTTGGGACTGAAAAATTAATATCAGCTTGTTAGCTGTTGCACAAAACAGGGAAGTCTGCATTGAAGAAGCTAATGAGGAACTATACCAACTAGGTAGAACAAAGATGAAACAAAGGCACAGTGGTCTAAATTGGCCGTTTTGTGGACATTTAGAGTGAACATGGAAAATTTGTCAAACCAAACAAAAAACTATAAACCATACAATGGGTACATTTACGGGCCAGAATTTTACCAGGGATTCATTTATAACCTGTGAATAGTTCTGTATTGGAAGAAATTTGATATTTAATAGACTTTTGACACACATGTAAAAGCTCAATAGAATTACATCTAAAATCAGATTTTGAAGGAATATTAATGGCACATGGCAGTATCAAACTAAATGAAATGAATACACAGTTTGACTTGGATTTTTGCTTCTAACAATGGAATTATATATGTCATGTACCTAATATTTATACTGGAAATCAACATTGACAACAAAATATTAGCAATTTAAAGAAGACTTTGATTTTGGATGTTTTCCAAATAGCTAAATCAGGATTGAATGAAATCACTTTAAAGATATAGCATGTAGTTCTTTGTTTTAAAATAAGTAGTATGTTCTACCTTAGCATTTTCATATTTCCAGATATACAAAAAATATTTTGGTATTGTTTCCCCACCCACCAAATAGGCATTTTTGAAGGGTGATACCTTAAAATCTAGTTATAAAAAATAAATTTTACTGAAATAGTCATAAATATATATTATTAAACCTTTCATTCCAAAATATTAGTATTTCTGGAAACCATAGTAGGAGTATTGTTTTAAATTGCACCACAATCTTGATGATAAATTTGCACACAAATTTTACCATTAATTTTTTAAATAAATCTGTCAATTTCAAAACACTGTAACCTTTCAACAAAAGAATGATAGAAATAAAATTGATGATTTACAGTGATACTGATAGCTTTTTGAATGGGTCCCCTGGAAAATTTATGGGTCCAAACTAAAGCGGCCTAACTCTTACCTTGTAACCTATCCTGATTTCTAAGAAACTATTGAAATGTATTTACACTTAGCTTGAAATGGTGAGGGAAGAAAAAAGGAAATCACTGGGATACATGGATATGATTTTACTGTGTCCTTTTAGATTTTTATTTGTCAGGGATGCAGGATGCATACCTATCAGCATCTGGTTTAACTTTTACATTTTTAAAAATTACATTTTATTTACTTTTACCTAAGATAAGATTAAATTAAAGATTTTGAACTAAATTTGTATGTTGTGTATTGAAAATCAGGGATTATCAGTGATCTGTTCATGAATACAAACTCTTCCTCATAGAATAGGGCTATTGTATGTATAAAATTAAACTTTTTTTTTTTTTTAATTTATTACATAGTTTCTCCCATGTATTGAATGCATTTTAACTTTCTCAGATGAATGTTTTGTTGTTTGGTTTAGTTTCTCAACTCCTTGTTATACCTACTAATAAGCACCTCTTTCCCTCAGAAATTCCCTTTGCTTGTGTGTTTTGTGTAGAGATAAATGTCAGTTAAGTTTTTAAATGTTGCGCTTCATTTTTTTTCTTGGTCATTCTAAAGAGAAAGGCTTTGAAAAAAAATGCCAGAACAAATTTTTTTATGGCTAAACATATGACTAATTAATGAGATAATTAACATTTCATTATTGTCAATATTGTCTGGAAAATGATTTTTTTTCTGATATCCATATTACAGGCAGTTCTTCTACATTATTAGATTGATGCAAAAGTTCCCAGTGCCATGTTTTGCATAATGTTAGAGCAATCTTAGAAGTGTCTTTTAAGTTAGTCCTACCTTGTAATCTATCCTGTGTAATTCGTTTCTAAGAAACTAGTGAAATGTATTTACAATTAGCTTGAATGGTGAGGCGAAAAAGAAAAAAAAAAGGATAGGATTTTACTGCGTCCTTTTAAATTTTTTGTGCGTCAGGGATGCAGAACGCGTACCTATCAGCATCTCTGGGAAAGGCAGAACAAGCATTAAGGAACTTGGATTTTGTATGCACATGTTGCCTTTTGTTAGCCATTGAGGTGTATGGGCCTTTTGACAATTTTTTTTTTTTTTTTTTTTCAATATTTCAATAAACTGATAATGAAGTAAACATAGCTGAAAACAGTTAAGCAAGATACCGAGCTTTTATGGTGTTTGTCAATGGAACTGCAAATGGCTGACACTGATAACCTCAATTGTGTTAGATCACCACACATGGTCTGCATTCATTCAGGATACAGTGAATTCGTTGGGTGGAGCCGGCTCCACTGTCCCAGGGTGAATGTCGAATGCAGTAACAGTAGAAGTAAAGACTAGGTCTTAGATGATAAACTTAAAGAATTGAATCTTTTTCAGTGCTGTATCCAATGTATTGTAGCGAGATGGTGAAGGTCCTGAGTTTTGTGAGGACTACTATTAGAAAAGAAGGAAGAAAAAATAAGAGGAAGTAAAGGTTTTTTAAAAAAAGTGATGAACATAAAATGGTTTGTCATGAATTTGACTGGGGCGTGGCCCCCCGAATGGAGAATTGAAAGCCACCTGGAAGTTTCGGGTGTTGACCGGAACCGGAAGTTACGTGGTGACTTGGAACGACGAAGAAAAATACCGGTCTCTTTTTGCTTTCCGATAGCGTAGGATACGGACGGGCCTCTGGTCCCTAGTGGGGGATTACAGTAATTTAACAGTGTCCTCTCTCTCTTTCTCTCTGCTTTCCCTCCTCTCCAAAACAACCCACGAGACGAGCCCTGGAAATAAAAGCTAAGCAGCTTGTGATGATATATTTCTCGTGTTGTACTTTTTTATCAACAAGATGACCGCCACGTGCCGAACACCTTTTTAGTGTCGTGAATTTGGAGGAATGTTGACAAGACCCGCTATACAATATATATTACTATTAGAACGTTATATATCAGTTTTGGTACCGTGAACATATCACTACGTTACAATATGAACCTTTATTTATTTAATTGCAGTAAGACTTCTGGATACTAAACTACACTGTTCATTATTAAAGAATGTCCTTGGTCTGACACTAATCTAGAGTTCTGGACCTCTAACAAATATGGAGTCACCTCTTCATTGACATTACTCCCAGGTCCACTCTGGTCAGGGGTGGTAGTACCTGGGTCAAATAGCTTTGTTTGAAAGTTATTAGTCTTAGAGGGGAATACTTGAAACCATGTTAGTAAAGTCGGCTGAGTAGCCTATTGTTGGTATCAGCTGGACAGTAAGGGAGTCTATCCCTTTTTCCCTAGTGCTAGACCAAGGAGGTTGTGGTTCCGAGGCAGATGCTCTAGCAACTGAGCTAAATTATATATTAAGAATAGTTACTTGAAGCTATACTTACTCATCGTCGGGGTGGTCTAAAGTTGGTATCAGCCAGACAGCAAGGGAGTCTATCCCTTTTTCACTAGCGCTAAATCAAGGAGATAGTTTTTTTTCATCTGAGGTGGAGTACCACACCTACCATCAGCTCCTGACTTTACCACACAGATCCCTGTGCTATTCATACACTGAGTTGGCGAGGGCCAGTATTGAACCCGGAACCTTTTGGTTCCTAGGTGGACGCTCTAATGACTGAGCTCAACCGGAAAATTATCATTATTATTATTAGTAGTTACTTGAAACCTTTGAAAAGGGAGGGAGGAATCTGACTTTATCTTTGAATAACTCAACAAGGGTTAACATGCTGTAAAAACCAACAAAACTAATATTATTGAAAGATTATATGATATTATGCAAGCCAGATGTAATTATAGACTTTATGGATTACTTTTAAATGATTGATTCTGTTGTTAGCTTATTCAGGCAAAATAACCAGAGTAATACAGAGTTGCATTGAAATCTGATGATACTACCTGAAGTGATTTTATACATAAAAACTTGATTTTGGATGAGTCTATTAAAATTGACAACCTTGTTTAATTACCAATTTTTCTCTTTTAGTATTTTAGGATGAATTATCAAAAATTGATATATGATAATTCCTCTGGTAAATTTTACAATTACAGTCAAATTAATTCTTGGCACACACATTTAGATAAATTTGCTTACTTTGTGCATTGGTCTATGTGCAGTGAGGCTGATAGCTTTTTGATTTAGTGTGTCCTGGGACACATATATTTGCTTTGAATGAGTCACCGGGAAAATTAATGGGTCCCAACTAAAGTTTCTTAATAGATTGTAGGATTTTTATTTATGATCTTGGGAAACAACGAAAGCCATCTAACCCCCGACCTTGTAACCTATCCTGTGTAATTTGTTTCAATAGAAACTATTGAAATGTATTTACAGTTAGCTTGCAATGGTGAGGGAAGAAAAAAGAAAAACACTGGGAGGCATGGATACGATTTTACTGCATCCTTTTAGATTTTTGTGCATCAGGGACCAGGACGCGTACCTATCAGCATGTGTGTGTGTAAGTCTCTCTCTCTCTCTCTCTCTCTCTCTCTCTCTCTCTCTCTCTCTCTCTCTCTCTCTCTCTTTAATTATTTTGTTTTTATTGACACTGAATTGCTAGTATTTTTTTTTTTTTTTTTTATCAAAGCCATAAAGAAAGGCAGGAACCCAAATTTCACTGTTATCTTTAGATTTTCCCTTGTGTCATGATGTCATATTGAAAATTTAAGTTAACTCATGGTTATTCAAGGTAATCAATCTTCAATATTCAGTTCCCAATAGTTAAATTTCTGTTCTGTTGAAAAGAAAATTAAATGAAGTGTAAAGGGATTAATGATGACTAAATAAAGTTTTAAATAATCTGACAGATGCTGTTGCAATATGGAATACAAGAAAGTCTGGGAGATTTTCCTTGAGGTTTTGCAATCAATAAGACATTAATGAAGAGTATCATATTCAATGTATGCAATTCAACTGAAAAGTTCATAGACCGACTAAAATACTCAAATGGAATGTGACTAAATGAGGTTTATTTTCAACATCATCCCCCTTGTATTCCACACACTTCTTCTATCAGTGTTACAGTGCTTAAACCCCATTGGTCAAAAGGGCATCAATAGTAGATATGACATCATCATCATCATCTGAACTTTTTAGCCTACTCTTGTATGTGGGAAGGTATTTAATTATTTATCTAACTACCACTGTTTTGTGAACCTCAAAACACTTTTTATACAGCCTTGTGTGTGTGTTTGCCAATATTTATTTTTAATCCTTGAAAACCTTTGTCATCTCATTCTTGTTTGTTTGTTTGTTTATTTATTTATTTATTTATTTATTTTTACTGCTGTTAAGAATTTTTCATCTCTCTATTCTTCAGCCTTGTTTTACATATTAAAAGGAAATTTAAAATCATCTAACTTTATCGGTTTGTATCCAGATGGGCATTGTATCCTGTTTATTTAAGGAGTGCAAACTTAACTGAAAATATAAGAAATTATATAAACCTTTTAAAATGACTTTAAATTTTGATTATAAATTGCTATTATAATTTTTTTTGTATGAAGACCCTAAGGAAAGGCATGAAGCCTAATATCCTTGTACACTGTTATCTTTAGTTTTGTCCCTTGTACCATAATGTCATATTAAAAATTTAAGTTAATTCATTGTTGTTTAAGACAGTCAAGATTCAATATTCAGTTCCCAATAAAGGATTGACCACTCATCTTGTCAAACCAACAAAGAATGTTACTGTATATACTTGCATGTCATACAACTTACTAAGACCTAAACTGTGACTTTTTGCAGGTGGAAATTGTAGGCATACCAGTTGGCCTAGACCTGGCCTTGGCCAACTATTTACACACACATACAGAGATTTTGATTGGTACACGTCCTGCGTCACTGATGCATAAAGATCTAAAAGGATCCAGTAAAATCGTACCCATTTGGCCTAGTGTTTTTTTTTTTTTTTTTTTTTTTTTCTTCCCTCACCATTTCCCGCTAACTGTAAATACATTTCAATATTTTCTTGGAAACGAATTACACCATATGGGGTACAAGGTAGGGGGTTAGATAGGTTTAGTTGTTCATAGATAAAAACTCTGCAATTTATTAAGAAACTTTAGTTGGGACCCATCAAATTTTCCGGGGACTCATTCAAATAAAATCTGTGTGTCCCAGGATGCACTTAATTAAAAAGCTATGGGCATCACTGCACATAATTTGCATCTTGTGTATGGTGTGGCTTACTAATATTAAGCTAAAATTTAGGTTTCAAAAAATCATTTGGTTTACATGCATATATGGCAAATGAATTATCAGTTCTGATCAAACTTCTATAACTTGAGGTTTACTATTAATTTTGGATTCAGTAAATGAATCATTCAAAGATGTTTATTGCAGAATAACATAAAAAAAGAGACCACTGGGTTTGAAACCATTTTCTTGATATCACTGGCTGTCATACAATTGGCTATTTGAGTGAGAGGCTGAGAAAGTATTGAAATATTGTTTGGTTTTAGGTTATTTTACTTTTTTTGTGTTATGAACCAGGATTTCATTCTCTGCCCTTTTTTTTTTAAATTTATTCTCTGTATTCACACTTCCTTTTGCTTTGATTTCTATTCTGGGTAAGCATTTACTTAAACAAAACAAAAAACTTTTATAGTATTTAATTAAAGGAATCAATTAGCATCTGCACAATAATGGAGAAAAAAAGAGATTTTTTTTTTCTAATCACTTCCACTATGAAGGTGTTGCAGTGAGATGAAGTCAACAATTCTTTCTCCTGTTTTCTAAGGCATTTGTAATCTATTACCCTTATGGCAAGCCCCAACCCTTTTTATCATATATATGCTAGAAAGCGGTGGCTGAGGGTCTTAGTCTCTTGGGTAAGACATTGGACTGCATCTAGTGGTGAAGTTCTAATTTTGGAGCTCTGGGGAGTGTAGAGTGCCCCTTCATCGCCATTACTCTGGGTCCACTCTCAACCGGAATGGTGGTGCCTTTTGTTTTGGAGTCCCATCTATAGGTTGACTGGAAGAAAGTGAGTTTTGAAGAGGTCTGTTGGAAAAGGTTGAGTTTGAAAAAGGTTTTGAGTACCCATCAAGCGTGAATAGAACAAAACACCTTTGGCATTAAATAATCCAATAAGGGTTGACATGCCATAAAATCCAACAAACAGATTCCCTCGCTGGCCAGCTGATACTGATAATAAGCCAGTTCATCAATATTTTTTTTACTTTAATCAAAATTTTAAATAAAATAAATTTAGTAGAAAATGTTTAAAAAAATTGGGCATATTGAGGAGATTTTCTGTGTTCAATGAAATGATTTGCAAACAGAATATTGTCTTTTCTTGTTTAGAGTATTTTGTATGTTTATATAAACCCTTTCACTACAAACTTTTTTGTTTTAAGTTTTTCAAGATGAAAACATCAAATTTCTATGAATTTTTTAGATGATGCTTTGATTATTTGGATTATTGTCCTCATCTTTATTGTTATCTATACAACATTTTGGCTGATGTGTCCTCCGGATTTCTTCAGGTGTTTCTTCCGAATAATCCAAATAATCCAAAACATCAAGTGTCTTAAGGTTTGTAAAATGTATATAACTGGAAAAAAAATTATTACATATATTTTACAAAAAATCATCTGGAACACTAGTGTCCCACTGGTAGTGTAAACCTTTTTACAACAATAAAAAAAATAAAACAACTTTTGACAAAAATTCGACTTCGACATGAGTGTTCCCATGAGAGTGAAAGGGTTAATAAATATTATTTCCTTTTCATTCAAAATTTAATAAGAGCTGCTCTTTCTCTACTATTCATCTTTCTTTCATTTCAAAAGATTTCAAAAATCCCACTAAGTTTGCTGTCCAGAAAAAAAAAATGACTTGCTCGGTATTGTTTTTCTTTCTAAAAAGAGTTTATAACTTTGTATTTTTTTCTTTGTTTTGCCAGGATGATGTAAGCAACAAAGTGACTACTCACTGGGATACATCACCAGGGTACAATAATCAGGATTTATCTGGTGAGGAAAATTTGATTATTCTCTTCAATATAATAAATTCTTATGTGGAATTCCTAGAATATCTATTTCTCCCAGCTATTTTTGTATCTAATTCTTATAAACATTTATCACCTTAATAAAAAAAAAATTCTAAAATATTATCTCATAGAATGAAGAATTGGGCCTCTTGAATTTACAATAAGAAATATACAGGATTAATTTGCAATTGTGGAGAAAAATGGTTTGAAATTTTGTTTCACAATTGTATTTAATTCTATTACATTTAAAAACCATATAGTGTTTCCTAGTAATATGTAGATTTTTATAGATTTTTTGAGTATTATTGCATAAATGCCCTAAAAGATGCTAAGCGGTGCCTGCTGAAAATCCAACCCATGCTCCCTAGCTGTTTAAAGGTGTTTTTCCCAAAAAGTTAATGCAATATGAAAGCGATATTTTACTCCCAAAGTCTTTTCTCGACAAGTAAAATGTAAATATTTTAAACCTCCCCTCTTTAAAATATTTTTTTAGCGGTTTGAAGGCGTTTTTATCGACAAATAACTTTTTAGTGGTTTACTTTTAATGCCCACAAACCACTAAAAATACTTATTTGTCGATAAAAATGCCTTCAAATCGTTAAAAATATATATTTTAAAGAGGGGATGGGTAAAATATTTACATTTACTTGTTGAGAAAAGACTTGGAGAGGGGGGGTTAAAATATCGCTTTCATATTGCATTAACTTTTCAGGGAAAAACGCCTTCAAATAGCTAGGGAGTATTAGTAGTGTAGGTTGGATTTTCAGTTGGCATCACTTAGCATCTTATAGGACACATATATGCACCAATTTTTTTTTAAAGCCCAATTTGTTAATTAACTAAAACTATATTAATTAAATTAACTATTGAATCATCTGTTATAATGAGGTGGGTACTGAAAAATTCTTGGCCTGACCAAGAAGGAAATGACCTAGAGTCATGCAATGTGCATTGTTAATTTACAGTATTGAACAAAAAAAAATGAAAAAACTGAGCCCTTTTTTATTAAATCAAATTTTGATTAAACTTCAGTGGCTTAGAAGTCACATTGGAAGTAATTATTTTCCTTAGACAACTACTTATAGTAATTAGGAAAGGACTGATTACAAATTAGGATATCAAAGAAAATTTTTTTTTTTTTTTTTTTTTTTTTTTTTTTTTTGAATTTCCTTCTTCTTTTCTGAGAATTTTTCAAAGAAAATTATAGTTTTTCAGTATAACTATGGGAACTTTGACGACAATAATCAAGGGTTGGTTTAGCTCAGTCAGTAGAGAACTTGCCTAGGAATTGCAAGGTTCCTGTTTCTATACTGGACCTCGCCATCTCAGCATATGAGTAGCACAGGGATCTGTGCAGTAAAGTAAGGAGCTGATGGTTGGTGTGGCGCTCCACCTCACGTAAAAACAATCTCCTTGGTCTAGTGCTAGCAAAAAGGGGATAGACTCCCTTGCTGTTTGGCTGATACTGACATTAAGCCATCCTATCGACTTTACTTTATTAGTATCTAAGCCATTAAAGTTTCATTAAAATTTGTAGCAATAATTTAAAAAAAAAAAACAACTTTTGTCATTTCTCAGTTTCTTTAACCCTTTAAAAAAATTTTTTTTTTAAACTTGATAGAATTGAAATAAATAAAATTAAAAAGCTTCTTGGTTGGACTGAAAACCTTTCAACACTCCTTTACATTTAAGGCAACATAATATTCACACCCATTTTTCTCAATCTTTTTGACCCACTTTTCTCATCATATCTTATAGTTTTGTTACACAATGATAGCTGCTATTGATTTATACATATAATAATATTTCTCATGTTCATACTTGTAATTCATAATTCCAAGTCATCTTTTAATAAAATATCATACCTACCTATCAGCTTATCTATCAAGATAAGACATTAAGACTATTAAAAAAAACACTTTGTAATGCATAAAACAGAATTGATCTTTTTATTTATAATTTTAAAACTATAATTTCTATCCACAATGTGATATGAGAGTTACTTGTACATTTTTATAGACTTGAATTAATGCCATTGGAAAAAAGATTTTGTGCATCACCATTAGAAAGTACTACCAAAAAAAAAAAAACAGTGTAAAACTTAATTTTTGCCGCGTTCTTTTATTAAAAAAATGTGAACAGATCTTTGAAATCTTGTGTTTTTTAAATCATCAATATAAAAAAAAATAGTTTTGCTGTCAAAATTCAAATAAACATGTTTTCTTTCCAATAAAACCAAGTTTCTAAGATTTAGATTCAAATTAATTCAAATATTTAAATATAGATAGATAAAAAAAAAATGTTTGTTTTATAACAATAATCAAAACAGAACAGGTTTTTTGGGGTTTTTTTGGGTTTTTTTTCTTTTTCTTTTTTCACCATATAATGAAATATAAATTATTAATTAATATTGATAAGATTATATTATAATCTTATTAATATTAATAATTTTATTGCAAAATATTAAATTTAACTACTGAACACGTTTTTATTTTTTTTAAATCCCCTGTCATTGAATCTGAAGAAAAAAAAAGCAGAGGGGGTAAGCATGATTTAATGAAATTGTCATTAGAGGGAGTAAGTATATTTTTTGTTACCAAGTTTATTTTTAAGCAAAGAGGATAAGCATGATTGATGAAACTGTCATTAAATTTAAACTCGTAATAAAAAGTGGACATGTGAAAACCTAAACTGGATACAGTTAGATACACAAACATCTTAAGATTTAATGTAGAAAAATATTATGTGACAATTTTATGATTGTAAATAATTTTCTCATAAAATTCTACATTAGATAATTTCAAATATATATTAAAATAAAACAAACTATATATGAATCAATAATACTGAACATGTATTTATTAAAACTTTTTTTTAACAAACAATGTGGATAAAACCATATAACTGTGTTCAAACATTATCATTAAATAGAAATAGAAGGGTCGGCTTAGGTCAGTCAGTAGAGCGTTCACCTAGGAACCTCAAGGTTCCTGGTTCGATACAAGGCCTTACTAACTCAGCGTATGAGTAACACGGGGATCTGTACGGTAAAGAGCTGTTTGGCTGATACCGACTTTAGGCCATCCTGATGATGTTTACAAATTATTATTATTATTATTATTATTATTATTAGTTACTTGAAACCGAATAATAATGTGTTGATTATTAGTATTAAATAGAAATACTTGAAACCACATTTATTATTATTATTATTATTATTATTATTATTGATTAATTATTATTTACTTGAAACCAAATAATAATGTGCTAATTATTAGTATTAAGTAGAAATACTTGAAACCACATAACCGCAAATTATTTGTATTAGATAATAATGCTTGAAACCCAATAACTGTGTTCAAACATGATAGGAATAGTTACTTAAAGTTATAATTGTTTACAAATGATTATTACCATCAGTTACTTGAAATTATAATTGCAACCGTCCAAATACCACATTATCTTACAACCACCATTCAAAACGCCCTGTTGGCTGGGGCATTAGAATACACTGACTGCACCTCAGCAGAGGGGTAAGACTCCCTCAATGGAGCCAACTGTTGGCTGTGGGTGGCGACCTGTGATTCTTTGGCTAAATGGGCAGTCGGAAAGGGCCCCCTCTGATCAATCAGCTGGTCACGTCAAGCCCTAGCACCTATATGATTGCCCCAGCCCTTTTTATCATATGGGTGCTAGAAGGTGGTGGTTGAGGGTCTTCATGTTACGGGAATGATGTTAAACTCTATTAAACTCTATGGTGAAGTTCCTGTTCTGGAGGTCTGAAGAATGTGGAGCACCCCTTCACCACCATTTCTTCCAGGTCCACTGACCCAGAGTGTTAGTACCTGTTAGGGTCCCATCTATGGGTTAAATAGTAAAATGTGTTTATAAAAAAATTGAGTATCCATTAAGAATGAATTTATTTCAAAACTTTGTCGGCATAACAAACCAAACCACCATTCAAATCAGAAAAAAGCAGTAGTAGAAATAGTTTCTTTTTTACTTTCTGGCATTTAACCATAGTGAATATACTGAGGATCATAAAATGTAAACTGTGTGTGATTTATTGGTTTAATTTAGTTGCATATCAATTCCTTATTATTTGTTGAAAATATCTCAAAATTTAATTCACTTGGAAATGTTTGATTGTAACTATACTTTAATGTTCCTTTCTTTTTTTATTGCCCCTTTTTTATTTGTCTATAATTATTTGTTTGAACACAGTTCTATGGTTTCAAGTATTCACAAGTAATTTGCACACAGTTCTATGGTTTCAAGTATTCCTTTTTAATACATAATTATATGGTTTAAAGTAATTATTCCTATTTAATAATAATCATTTCTTTGCATACAGTTATATGGTTCCAAATATTCCTATCTAACACCAATAATTTGCAAGCAATTATATGGTTTCAAGTAAGTAATAATAATGATAATTCTTAGTAAACAATTATAGTTTCAAGTGACTTTTGTTAATTCTAATAATTTGCACACAGTTATATGGTATCAAGTATTCCTAATACAAATAATTTCCAAACAAGTCTATTTGACCTATAGATAGGAACCTAACAGGTACTACCACTCTGGGTAAGTGGACCTAGGAGTAATGGCAATGAAGAGGTGACTACATACAAGGTGTGTCAAAAAAGTATCAAGATTTTTTGTACTTTTTGACACACCTTGTATTCTGGGGAAAAAAGATAACGTTCCGTTCATTAAATTTTTTTTCAGAATACAAGGTGTGTCAAAAAGTACAAAATATCTCGATACTTTTTTGACACACCTTGTACTCCTCAGAGCTCTAAAACTGGAGCCAGGTCTACCGGATGCAGTTTAGTATTGTACTCAGGATACCCTTTTGGGTGAGAGATCATACCCCTCTGCGGTGGATGCAGTTGGTGTATTCTAAGCCCTACTGACAGGATGAGCTATTTATTAGTGTGGTTACTAAAAACTCTCCAATGGTGATGTACACGGTCCTCGATTTTATGTGCTTTTTTTTTTTTTTTTTTTTTCTTTCTTCTAAATTTTTTATTATAATTGTTATTATTTAATTATTTATTTATTATTATTTAATTATTTCTTTGATTTTTGCTTCAGGCTGTGCCAGCTTTATGGAGATTTATATTTGTTACCACTGTGAAAGGCAGTTCACCAATAAAGATGCAATGCGCATTCACCAAAATGCCTGCAGTCACCGTCCAGATAATCAACCTGGTATGCAAACGCCACCCCCTCCTCCACCACCTCCTCCTCCTCCTCTCTCCCGCTTCTACAAGACACTGCCAATCCATGGAGGAGAACGTGCACGTCCACTTACCCGTCACCCTATTGATGAGGTTCGCCACAGAACCAGTAAGGAGAGTTTCTTGAAATCTTTTCAGTTGGTCCAAATTCTCAAGGCTGAGAAACTAAAGTCTGAAAAGCTCAACTCAAGGCGAAACACAGATGTCGATTGTCAAATAATCGATGTTGAACCTCGTGATTCGGTTCAGCAAACTTCACCACGGACCCCAAAGTCGCTCATTTCTCAATTAAGTCGGGAGGGAGAGCCAGGAGTCCATCGCAAACGGCTCTGTTACTCAACCAGTGCAGAGGAGAGCAATGGATACAGCAGTGGCGGTGTTACCTGCAACAACGTGGAGGACATTGACACGTTTAAAAAGAGTTCAAAAACCAACTCTCTGCTTTGCATTGATATTTCATCATTGCTGGGTTTACGGATCCAGAAGCATGTTAAGGCAGAGACCACTTTGCAGGCACTGCCGGACATTGAACAATACTGTAAAACACCAGAGAAAAATGATGCTTTAGAAAGGTTGCGTACCAGACCGATTATGTATCCAATCACATTCAGAAACTCTAAAAAGACCAATACAAAATACAGCCATGAATACAAGTTCACCAAAGCCCAACAAAAGGAGTTTATGAAACGTGTGCAGACAGGACTTAATAAGCAAAGCCGCATGCTGAAACGCACACTAAAGTCATGCAGCGTTCGCCTCCGACGCTTGAATGAGGAGGAAATCAAAAAATGGACAACTCCAAAACGGGACGCTCGGGTTAATATCCAACCTTTAACTCATGATCAGATTCTTCTGTGGACATCTAAGCGTGAATACTTGAAGGACTCCCAAAATATCAGTAGCTTGTATCCCTGGTCTCCGCAGAAATTCCCCTCCAAATCTTTCCCCACAAATAATAGGCCAGCTGCACCTATGAGACGATTAGGGTATCACTACTACAAAATGGGAAGTCCTGTACATAAAAAAGTGCGAAAGCAACCACTTCCGATGACCATCTACAAGAATGTTTACTCTAACAATTCTACCTCGAAAGCTAAGCCACTTGCTGAGAGCCGCCAGTTCATTCCTTCTGTGAAGCATGCTTTGAATGATACATTCAACATGAGACATGCACCTGAACTTCCGAGATATTTAAATAATCGGGCTGCCCCTAAACCGGATCAGATGCCTCCACACTTTGCCAACCCCTACAGTTCATTGAACGCTGAACTTTTATCTACCCAGTTGCCCCCACCTCCACCACTGCCACCCCAGGCATACAGAAATCTTCCCAACCATGCCCTGACACCCCAGTTCCTGGTGAGGCATATGGAGAACAGAAGCACCATCTCATCTTCACCCCTTGTTGTGATCCCTGTCCTTGCTCCTTCACCGGACCAGGCTATTCCCGGTTTAGGAATGCCCGGTAGCCACGGATTGCCTACTCACAGCATCTTGCCCAGCCAGGAAGAACCATTAAAGCTTGTAAATAAGCCACAAGCCTCTGCCTCCAGGGAATCATCGAATGTTCATGAAAAATTGAGTGATGACAACGTGTCCATTCACACCATTTCTTCTGATTCAGAAGATGAAGACTTGTATGTGACTCGGTGCACAATCTGTAAACGTGGGCCATGTGAGTGCCCTCCAACTGAGTGTTTCAGATTCTTACCCTGTTTGCAGCCGAAACCGGCGCACCAGCCCCAACAATTTCACACATTCGATCCAAATCCCCGCATCAATGACCAAATTGCAATTGCTACCGCCAACAGCCTAAATTGCAGCAAAAATGTTGATGACTCTCAGTTGCGTGTGATTGTAAATTACAACAAACACAACAGCAACAACATCAGTGGTTGTAGCAACAACATGAGCAATAGCCGTCACAATGGCAGCAGCAGCAGCTTGGCCTCTACTGCAGGTGAGCTTGTAGATGGCAGCCGTTGCCTGTCTAGTCCTGGGGAGCAGCACATCAGTCCAAAACACGTTTACGCTCCCATCATAACATCTGTGGGTCACCGGGAGAAGCAGATGTTGAAGCAATACCGTGTGGCGGGAGGCAGCCCAGAAATGTGTAACTCGAGCCCATTGAAAGTGATTAACCGCGTTGAAGCAGCTCGAGGAAGCAAATTGTACAATGAGGAACTAGTAGATAACCACGCGGGATCCTCGTTGTCGCACAACAAGTATTACAGCAATCTACAGAGGACTAAGAGTTGGCACAATGCCTACACCAGCAACAGCAGCAACAAAATCAGAGCACAAAAGGTTGGACAGAGTCCGAACCCGAGTGAGTTAGACGATGATGATATTCAAATTTTAGAAGAGGTAATCTGTATAGACTGACTGATACTGTTATAAATTTATCTATCTACCTACTTACCTACCTGTCTATCAGTCTATCTTACCTACTACTACTTATTACATACTATTTGTAGAGATGGGTAGATAGATAAATACTGTTCCTTATGTATGTCTGTTTATGGACATGTGTGTGTATGAGGGTGTGTTTGTGTGTGTATATACATATGCATAAATGTGTGTGTGTTTGTTCAACCATGCTGAGGAGATGATTAAAAGAAGCGGAAGATTTTAAAATAAATGTAAATAAAAGAAAGTGGAAAAAAAAACACACAAAACAAAACAACAAAAAAAAACAAAAAAAACAGTTCATTCTGACAATTAAAAACAGAAATCTTCAGACTTACCAGACTTTTCTTCTTCTTCTTCTTCTCACTTTTCATCCTCATGTCTTTAAGTATTCCGTTACTGACATTTTGACCTTTCCACATAAGAATGTAGCACACACACCATCATTTTCAAAAGGGTTTGATTCAAGTTAGACATCAGCATCTCTTTCTCTAACTTCTTTTGATTGTAGCAAACATACCTACCCACCCACTCTGTATCTGAAGAAAGAAGAAAAAAAAAAACAACAAAAAACAGATGCATACACATTTTTTGTGTATGTGTGTGTGTGCATATGCATGTACATGTGTGTGAGTGAGTGCATGTATCTGTGTGTGCATGTGTGCGTGAGATATGCACACTAGTTCAGCTCTGATGAAATTATATATTCTTTTGTATATGTCTTAATTTTATGAAATTTATTTAATTTTCTCTCCTTTTTATCTCTTCAATTCTTGGTGAAACATTTTTTCAACTAGTTTTTAAGAACTAATTATTTTCATCATCTCTCTCTTTACCAAGTGTTTTTTCTTCCCCCTTCCCCCATTCTCCCATCCCCCTCTCTCTTTTTAACTATGTCTCCCTGAAACAAAAGAAAATAACAAACTGTGTATTATTGGTTAACAAAGCTCTGTGGATTAAAACAAAAAAAAAAGTCCTTAGTTTTCCTAAGGATGATATCTATTTGCACTAAGTGCAAGTTTCTTAATTTGACCAAAACTATTTTTTCTTTTTCTCTTTGTTCTTTTTCATTTATTCATTTTTTTTAAGAGATTGTTTTCATTTTCTTTTCTTTTCTTTTTTTTTTATAAAATTTTTTCTTTTTTTTATAATTTTTTTTTTTTTTTTTTTTTTTTTTCCTTATGCAGAAAAAAAGTATTTTCTAAATGCTCTTTTATATATTGGTTAAATAAACCTTCAAGTCTACATTGGAGTCGTTCTGGCTCTCTGAAGAAACCTTTTTATTTATATTCTATTTACTTGGATCTTGTCACTGTTCATGGCCACTGACAATGACTACAAGAAGAGCGGGGAGGGAGGAAAGGCAGAAAAAGAAAGAAAAGAAGAAAAAAAAGGTGATGTACAGTGAACCATTGAGACTATATCTCTCAACCACTGATTCCCTTACAAGTTCAGGGTTAATATGTGCTTCCATATTGTCCCCCTACCACAATTAGTTGTATCGTTGTAACTCTTTTTAACTGTCAGTGACTTTTAGTGGTGCATTTTTCTCCCCAGTTATCCTTTCTTTTTTCTTTCTTTTTTTCTTTTTTTTTTTTTTTTTTTTAAGAGCCAAAGAAGAAGAAAATAGGTTTGAATCAACTCAACCTGCCATGACGATTGTCTTTCTCCTCTATAATGTCATAACATTGTGTTTAGAAATACTATTCATTATCTATCCTGTGTAGCCAAGATATCACCAAAATGAGGGCATATTTCTCTCTCTCTCTCTCTCTCTCTCTCTCTCTCTCTCTCTCTCTCTCTCTCTCAGTGTATATGTATCTGTGTGGTTTTCCCAGCAACATTTGAAAACCATCACTGATTCAGTTGCACTTTCTGCAGCTTCATTACCTGCCCTTGGTTCACCTTTTTTTCTCTCTGCTGTCCTCCTCACCCAACTCATCACTGTTTATTGATTTCTACGTTTACTGAATCATTGCCCAGAAAAGTTGTGGCCAAGTCCAAACATGAAGCATCCACACACACACACACATACACACACACACACAAGTAGTGGACTCTTTAATTAGGCTGACTGGATCCGCATTGACAATTCTCTGATGTCTGTTATTGAGATTTTTTTTTGCTCAAGCCTACATCAAAATCTGACAAAGTCAGCGCCATTTCATTGCAAATCATTTTATTATCCTCTTCCTCCTCCTCCTCCTCGCATACACTGGTGCGTGTTTGTGTTTGGTTCCATTTATGACACATTACCTCCTCTCTCTCTCTCTCTCTCTCTCTCTCTCTCTCTCTCTCTCTCTCTCTCTCTCTCTCTGCATCAACTAGTCTCCCAATTTTTAAACTGCTGTTTAAATTGTTCCTACTTTCTCTTCTATTGAATGACAGGCATTCAATGAAACTTCTTTTTTCTTCTTTTTTTTCTTTTAATCTTCATACCCCCACCCCACCCACCCAACTTCTAAAAGATGTCCCCACACCCCCAGACCCAAAAATCCCACAAACGGATGGAGCCATGCCAAAAATAGATTCTTGTTATTGTTTGTTTATTAATTTCTGGATGACTTCTGCTGTATCTTTTATACATGAATCCGTTCTGATAAGGTTCCCTACTTTTCTTTGCGTCAGTCTGAAACACCAGAAACTTTGGTCCTTTTGCTCAGATTTTTCCTTTGTGGGGGAAATGGTTAGGGGGGGGGCTAATTGTTGGAGATCTACTCTACAATATGGAGCTGAAGTACATATTACTACAATCTGGTCAAACGCTGTACTCTATTCAGTGCCCTAGTCAGCAAAAGAAAGAAGCAAATTCAGGCAGAGAGAAATTTTAATACAAAAGAAAAAAGAAAGGAAAAAATAAGAAGAAAACTTTTGATTTATGTCCTCTTAGTTGATTTTTATGTGGGGAAAAATGGATTCCCTTCTGAATCGATGGATGACTTGCATTGGCTGTTAAACAAATCCAGGTTAACCTGCTTAGCAACACTGGATAACTCATCAGTTGCTTTTTGGTTCTCATCATTTATTCCATGTGTGTGTGTGTGTGTATATGTAGGTATGTGTGCACAAAATAAAATGTGTATGTGTGTACATGTGATCTTTTCAATCTCTTTCCAAGCAGTTTTATTTTTTACTTAACTCCCCACCACTACCACAACAACATCAACAACAACACCACCACCACCGCCCTATGGCAGTGGTTGTAGCTTTTTATGTAAACACTATTGACCGACAACTGACTTGGATTTTGTATGTAAGCAGACAAAAGTTTTGATTTGGAAAGTTCCCTGTGCACATGTGTATATTGGTGCATGATGTGTGAGTGAGTGCTTGGAAGAAAAAAAAAAAAAAGGAAGAAGTAGGAGGAAGAGCAGGAAGCTACTTCTCAATATCTGCTGTTGAATAAACGTCCAGGAATTTGTAAAAAAAATGAATAAATAAATAAAATAAAGATTAAAAAAGATTTGCCAAAAAAGGAGAAAGAGGCCAACACACACACACAAAAAAAATTTTACAAAAAACAGTACCACTGGTGGAAGGCAGATGCTTCCAAAGGACAATTTCTTTTCTACAAACAAAAGAAGTTTCTGTCTCTGCAGATCACTTCTCACCACATTGTGACCCCCCAAACTCACTCTCTGTCTCTCTCTCTCTCTGTCTCTTCTACCATCTACCTACCTAGATGTATCTTAACTAGCATCCAACCCACTTTACATTTCATCTATTCTGTGAGCAGAACTTGGCTATCACACATTGTGATTTTTTTTCCACTTGTGATCAAGATGACCTCATGTTGTGACTTTTGACCTCGTCTCTCTTGCCCTACTCTATGCAACCAAAACTTCTCTTTGACCAGATTTGCTCCTCCCGGCAGCAAATCCTTTGTAATCAATTCTCTTTTAGTTCAATATCAAAAGCAAGACTATCATCCTTTGAACATCAAAACTTTGGACTTGAAAACACTGATGATGATGATGATGATGATAAATAAAGACAAAACAAATGATTTCTCCATTTTTTTTTTCTTTCTTTCTTTCTTTCTTATTGATTTTCTTTACAGGTTTTTCTTTAAAAAAAAAAAAAAAAAAAAAAATACCATATTTGTTGGATTTGTTCAATTTGATTGACATATCTTTTGCATGATTTTCTTATGTGATAATTTGTTTTTCTTTATTCAGGACCGTCCTTCAAATCAAACACTGCAGATACGAACAAATACACCGACTCTTTTTGACCCCTGTACCTGTTAGAATTATTTGAAAGTGGAGGAGGATTTTTTACTTTTCTATAATAACTAACCTAGGGGTTTTTTGTATTTGGATTTTTCAGACTATTTTTCAGTCTTTATTGTATATATATACATTTTGGCTGATTTGCCCTTCAGCCTTTTTCAGGTGTTTCTTGTCAAACTCAGGAGCCTTCATCGAACTTCCCCCTACGATCAATCGGTTGGTCACGTCAAGCCCTAGCACCTATATGATTTTCCCAACCCTATTGCTCTTATGGCAAGCCCCAACCCCTTTTTATCATATGGGTGCTAGAAGGTGGTGGCTGCGGGTCTTCATGTCCTGGGAATGACGTTAAACTCTATCTGATGGTGAAGTTCCAGTTTTGGAGGTTTGGGGAATGTGGAGCACCCCTTCATCACCATTGCTCCCTGGTCCACTCTGACCCGGAGTGATAGTACCTGTTAGGGTCCCATCTATGGGTTAAATAGAAAAATGTATTTATAAAAAAAAATGTATTATCCATTAAGAATTGATTTATTTCAAAACTTTATCGGCATTAAATGACCCACTGAGGTTGATATGCCGTAAAACAAAACAAACAAATCATCGAACTTCGAACTGAAACCATTATTCAATCCACTAGAGTAGACTTTTCTCATTCTGTTAACCATCACCGGGTGCAAGTATTAAGCTATATTAAGTATTCTGTTATTTTCACCCTTGGTCAGGATTGAACCTGCAACTTACAGATGATTGTCACTTAGAACTATAACTCAATCCTTATATCTGTTGGGCCATGTGTCCAACTGAGTTCAACAAGAAATAACTGAAGAAGGCCCAAGGACACATTGGCTGAAACATGTATATAACAACAAAGATGAGGACAATAGTTAAAAAAATCCAAATAATACAAATTATCAAGCCTCATCTCAAAAATTCGGAGGAATACTAACCTTTTTTTGCCTTTTGCAAAATACTAAGACTACATAACTCAAAATCTGTAAAACATGGGGAGTAATGGCCTATGGTATGTTGGTAAGCCGGTTAGAATTTTAAGTTGCCCTACTAAAGCTGGGGAGTCCAATTTTTTTGTAAGTTAACCAAAAACTAGATTGGTGAGAATATTTATGTAAAAATGTGTTTATTCAACATCATTATACCAATCAATCACTGTGAATATAAACAAATACACTCTCCCTCCAGCTATGGGTAAATAGTAGGGCAGACTGGGCTCTTTAACCTTGGTTAGGCAACCGGTCTAGGAGAAGGAAAACTCTGAATTCAAACCTGTTTAAACTCCGCTTAAGAAATTGACCTTGTGTCACATCCTGCTCGTGTGGTGGGGTTGGTAAATATATATATATATATATATATAACAAATACACTGATGTCCCAACCCTATTGCCCTTATAGCAAGCCCCAACCCTTTTTTAAAATCATATATGTGCTAGAAGGCAGTGGTTTGAGGGTCTTGATATCCTGGGTATGACGTTAAACTCGATATGATGAAGTTCCAATTCTGGAGCTCTGGGGAGTGTGGAGTACCCCTTCATCACCTTTATTCCCAGATCCATTCTGACCCGGAGTGGTAGTACCTGTTAGAGTCCCATCTATGGGTTAAATAGAGAAAAAAAAATGAGTACCCTTCAAGAATGAATAGAACAAAATGTCTTTGGCATAAAATATCCCTCTCCGACCGCCTGTCTAGCCTAAGTAAGGGGCAAAGTGGAGTGTTGCATGTCATGGACTGCTCAGCCACCAGGTTTCCATCCTTATCACTATGTTGATGAATAATGTAATTATATGACACTTGATAAAGTGTTTAGTTTTCATGTGTTCTATTGTATAGTATGTGAGCTTTATGAAACGTCAAGGGTTAAAATTATCATCCTTTGGTCCTTACTTAGACTAGACTTGCAATCGCAGAGGCCCCCTCCGATCAATCAGCTGGTCACATCATGTCCTAGCACCTATATGATTGTCCCAACCCTATTGTCCTTATGGTTAGCCCCAATCCTTTTTATCATAGCATTCCCAGTTGATTTTTTTTAATTTGAGATTATTATTATTATTATTTGATAGTTATTTAGAGCTTGGTAAATGGAGTTTAAAACTTTGAATTATGAAAATTATCCACAATGGTTCAAAAGTTATGAGAAATCAAAGCCCTTAAATTGGGCATTCAAAAGTGGACATGATCTTGCTAAAAAAAATGTCAAATCATGGACCAATTCAAAACAAGAAATTCAGTAATTTCTTCACCATTTTTTTTATTTTTGAAACAATTTTGATAAAACTTTGAATTCTTATGTAAAATTGTATGTTCTTTCTGATTCTCATGTTCCATTTCTAGAGCATTACTCCTAGATCCACTCTGACCCGAAGAGGTAGTACCTGTTAGGGTTCCATCTATGGGTTAGATAGAGAAAAAAAATGTGTTTAAAATAAAATTAAGTTTAAGAAAGAAAAAAAAAATTGAGTACCCATGAAGAATGAATAAAACAAAAATGTTTCGGTATAAAATAAGGGTTGACTTGCCATAAAATCCAACCAACCAACCAACCAGTATCAAACCCATCTTCAGAAAATTATGGGTCTCCAAAAGATTATCATAGAGGGGGCAGCAGAAATACTTTCCATATTTGTTTGGTGCTAGTGAACTTAGGCAAGTGGTAATAGTAGCTCCATCTAGCTAATGTCTTACCATTTTTTTCATCTTCTGTCAGAATGATGCTGCTCCAGATAGAAAACCGATACTGCCATTAGTTTGAAAATTCTATCCAGAACAGCATCATAAGATGAAATGAGCATGAAAGACTCAGCAGTCTTAGAAAATGTTTCAACTGCAAAGGTGTGATTTGCAACAGTCCAAGCCATTATCATATATAAAAAAAAAAAAAAATAAGACATTAGCTATATGGAGCTACCATTACTACTTGCTGAAAGTTCACTTGCACCACACAGGTGACAGTTCAAAATATGGGAGATATTTCTGTCACACCCTATATTAATCGATAAGGATAGCATACAGAGATTCGTTCAGGGGGTTGGGGCAAAAACTTTAATTATACCTGATAAAATCAATATCTGACTACAAAATAAAGGGTTCTTCCTTCTGAGAGTTTTCAATAAATACTAGAAGCAGCTACCCAGCATCACCTGGGTAGTGAGGGAATAAAAAAAAGTCTTGCAGATCCATTATTTCTAATCCCGAGTTGGATCCTCACTGAATGCTCTTTAAAAATCCCCATGAAAAAAAAGATTGGGTGGGACGTCAGAAATCTTTTCACAAATATATATAAAATCTTCACAAAAAGTAAGCTCTGGTGATAGTTAATGTGTATATATATTTACTCTGCCATTAATTGGTTTATTTTCATAGTTTACTCTGGACATACATACATACAAAATAGGAATTAGTACATTTAGAGGATGTTGTCTGTTTTGTTTTGTTTTGTTTTTTTAGCAGTAAGTAGACTAATAATATAAGACACAAAACATTATTATAATGAAGATTGCATATTTGTCCTGTTATATACTGGACCCGTCAAGGAACACGAACACTTGTATTTATAAAAATATAAGATTATATCTTTATTTCCTCGGTTGTGTGCAGACTGAGAGTCGTTAGCAGGGGTACACAAACATGGAGCCCTCAGGAATTCTCTGCAAACGATCCCCAACCTGATCTTTTTTTCTGCCAAATTGATTTCCACGGGCTTTTTTTATTGTAGTCTAACTCATGGTGTCATGCCTCTTTGATCGTGACATACACAGTTTTTCTGTAGACACACTTCTTTGCCCACACAGCCTGTTTTCATTGGTTATGGGCTATGCCTACAGATTTTCTGCGTCTAAACAGTGTCAAATGTACACCTGCATCTTTAGGTGCCAAAGGTCAGTTCAAGGCCATATCCTGTTTTGGTTACAGAAGTGTAATATATTGCCTGATCAATGGAGACCGGGCTATATGCAGGAAGTGTGGGCTGGAAACAAAAACTACACCGCCATTGACGTCACAATTCCCTTAGTTATTTAATAATCATTATTTAATCTTAATTAGCATCTTATTTATTAACAATGTTTCTCTTAAAGTTTGAGTTCAATTCTTCTCAAAACAGCCCATATTATTGATATTCACCATGCATCCTACTTAGGCAGCTCAGACACAAGGTCCTATTAATGTGGGGCCACCCACAAACCGAAGCTCATGGGATAGCAGGTGCAAAACATGCATGGATCCTCCCTGGGGGCAGGGTGGATCAGGCATGGCAATAAGCCCAGCCCTGCCGTTTTTAATCAAGGGGGCAGGTGTTGCCGGGGGGGGTGCCCCCTGGGATCACACCGTTAATTAGGCTAACTGTCCGGTAGTCAAAACCACAAGATCCACAGGGTCCATGTTATTAAGGTATTTACCTTGCATCCCACATATATAGGTATGACTCAAGGTCGTTTAATGTGGGACCACCCACAAGCCGAAGCTCATGGGATAGCAGGTGCAAAAAATGTGTAGATCCCGTCAGCATTCCCTCTCAAGGAGGGGCGTCTGAGGCTCTAGGCAATAAACCCAGCCCTGCCCCTTGGGATCACGCCGTTAATTTCATTAACAGACACAGGCCTCAAAGGGCCCATGTTATTAATGCTTTCAAAATCCTGTAATGTGTGTTATATATCTGTTAGGAAATAATGGTTTACATAGTATATGGTGTGGTTAATTTGCATCCTGATTTTTACAAAACTAGGTTTAATAAATAATTACTTGATGCTATTGATTTTTAATTATTGTTTGATTCCCAAGGGTATTAAAAACAATTCTATGTATAATTTCATATAGAAATCAATTAGAATAAAATTAAAATAATTCTAATCTTTTTATATGCATTCTTATCCACTTTCATTATTCTAATTTAATTACATTAAAACTTAAATACTTGTGCACAGTGATGGGTGCATATTTTTGCCAGTTTTTTTTTTATCTGATTTTTTATTTGTATTTGTTTAATGTATTGATTGTTTTTTATTTTTGAAACCTGGTCGTATTTATTTAGAAATACATGACAGTTGTTTTGAATTAAAATGAAATAAAAATACAAAAAAAAAAGAAGATATTTTAAGGTGGGGGTAAAGTATTTACATTTATTTGTTGATTAAAAAACCTGGGGGGGGGGGTGGCTGCAAAATATCGCTTTCTTATTGCATTAACTTGTTGATTTTAATGCCTTCAAACCACTAAAAAAATACATTTTAAAGAGGGGGGGGGTAAAATATTTATAATTACTTGTAGATTTTAAAAAAAGAGAGGTAGCTGTAAAATATCGCTTTCATATCGCATTAACTTGTCAGCAACCTTTTTCTATTCAGGGCCCCCTTTTGATTGATGTTTTTTTTTATGACCCCCCCCCCCAAGCTCATTTTACAATTTCTGGAAGTAAAGTAAAAAAGTAAAGTCGTCTGGGTGGGCTAATGTCAATGAGGGAGTATATCCCCTTTTAACTAGCGCTAGACCAAGGAGATTGTTTTTGGTGTCTGAGGTGGAGAGCCACACCTACCATCAGCTCCTCACTTTACCACACAGATCCATGTGCTACTCATACGCTGGGTTGGCAAGGGCCGGTATCAAACCCGGAACCTTGTGATCCTTAGTGCGATGCTCTACCGACTGAGCTAAACATGTTCTCCTGTGAACACCTACACATGGACGCACCAGAGTGGGCCGACCAGCAAAGATTTATATTGATCAGCTCTGTGATGATAGTGGATGTCATAAGGAGGCGCTATGACCAATAGGGACAGATGGCAAGAGAGAGTCATGAGGATCCATGTTGTCAGCATGACATCATGATGATGAAAATGGTTAATTATCCCTATCTATGCTAATAATTTATACATTTTTTGCAAAATATATCTTTAATTAATTAGTGAAATAGATCACTAATTAGGAGTGAGCCTATTCTAGTAGTGACTACCTCAAACGGATTTAACAGGTTTTCCTTCTCCTAGACTGGTTACCTAACCAAGGTTCAAGAGCCCAGTCTGCCCTACTATTTACTCATAGCTGGAGGGTGAGTAGTTGGATTCATACCTTTCCCAAGGGTATTAGTGCTATGTGAACTGTAGCTTCGTCCAGGATTTGATCTCTGGTCAAAGTGTTGCATAGCCTTCTTTACCGGCCCTAAATATCTATATGTTATATACTCTTACTTCTTATTCTGGTCGTCTATTCTTCCGGGCGAATCTGGTATATCTTCTAAGGTCTCGTCTGGTCTTCTATTGAGGATTCCGGGTCTGGTTTCTGTTGGGGATCACTGCTTATCAGAAGCCCTGTGTCATTGTTAGCTTTTAGTAATAACCACAAGACTTCGATTTACGATGATGTTACTTTATTCGTAGAACCCCAGACCAGACAATCACGCAGTGAGACTCACATCTTGCTAGCTCGGCTTCTAAGTTCTAACTCTAACTAACTGAGTTGCTTACCCCTTAAACCGGAAGGGGCTTCTATCGGGGTTCCGTTTCTCACGGTTATCCCCAGAACGCAAGGTCAGAGTGAGGTCAAACACTGTCACTCACTCTCAAGGCCATCAGCTGCACTAATATGATTTCTACACTATTGTCATAATCATTAGGTTTCTAATGATTATGTAACAAAAGAGTCCATTTCCTACGACACTAACCATTTCACCACGCACCTCCAATCTCCAAGATACGGTTGGATGCATCATCAGTCTAGGAGAAGAAAAAGCTCTTAATTTGCCCTTCTGTCATCAGCCCATCCAAAAAAGTGTGGCTGGTTCTGCACATGCCTTCACCACTATAAACAAATCCCCTGTGGTTCACATCTTTAATTGAACATTCAGGCCCTCATACATTGAGATCAACAGGAGAGTTCATACATACATACATACATACATACATATATATATATATATATATATATATATATATATATATATATATGTATGATGGACTCTCTCATTGATTTTGACACATGAGGGTTCATAAATTAACATGAGCTGATCCAGTGAACAACCCACACAGTGTTTTGTTTATAGTGGTGAAGGTTTGTGTTAGACCATCCACACTTTTTTGGCACAGTCGATAGGAAAGAATTGGTGCAAGGAATGCCACAAACCCAATCAACAACTGACCTCAGAATTTTAAAAATTCAGGGTTTTCCTTCTCCTAGATTGGTTACCTATCCAAGGTTAAAGAGCCCAGTCTGCCCTACTATTTACCCATAGCTGGAGGGAGAATAGTTGGATTTATACCTTTCCCAGCGGTATTAGCCCTATGTGAAATGCAAACAGCCTTGTTGAAGATTTAAACTCGAGTCAATGAGTCCATTTCCTACGACTCTAACCATTACACCACACACCTCCATGCATATATATATACATATATATATACATACACACACACACTTAAGTAGATGTACTTGCCTGTGTAAAAAAAAAAGTAAAGTCGACCTCAAGTCGGTATCAGCCAGTCAGTGAGGGAGTCTATCCCCTTTTCAATAGCACTAGACCAAGGAGATTGTTTTAGCATCTGAGGTGGAGCGCCACACCTACCATCAGCTACTTACTTTACCGCACAGATCCCTGTGCTACTCATACGCTGATTTGGCGGGGACCGGTATCGAACTAGGAACCTTGTGGTTTCTAGCCGAACGCTCTACCGACTGAGCTGTACAAAATGCTAATATGTATAAACTTAAATGTCACTTACTTCTAAAATCTAAAAGATCATATGATCATAATTATTAGATAGATGAAACCATTTTTGCAAAATACATCTCCAAAATGCGGTTTGATGCATTATCAGGGATCTCTAGTCATTGTGAGTTTTGGGTCATTTCAACATCATACCCCCTTGCTAATGGGGTCACCTGTTGGCCGTGGGTGGTGACCTGTAATGCTTAAGTACGGAATGCTGTAGCTGAGCAGTCCATGATATGCAACACTTCACTTAGGCCTTTACTTAAGCTAGACAGGCGGTCAGTCAGCTGGTCATGTCAAGCCCTAGCACCTATATGATTGTCCCAGCCCTATTGCCCTCATAGCAAGTCCTGACTCTTTTTATCATATGTGTTGGAAGGCGGTGGCCGAGGGTCTTATTGTTCTGGGTATGATGTTAAACTCTATCTGATGGTGAAGTTCCAGTTCTGGAACTCGGGGGAATATGGAGTACCTCTTCATCATTACTCCTAGTTCCACTCTGACCCAGAGTAGCAGTACCTGTTTAGGCTCCATACCAACCAAAAGATGACCAGTTGACAAAATAGAACCCTCTTCCCCATTATGTATCCCGCAGATAAACTCTTGCTAACTTGTACACAATTATATGGTTTCATGTTAGGATCACCTAACGAAATTAGACTTAAAACAAACAATAGAGTTGCTTCCCTTTGTTTTGTTTACATTCAAATGTTTGGAACGCTCAGTGTTCAGAGAGAGTTACTGGTTAAGTCTTCTGTGAGTAGAAAGCATTTTTCTACTCTGTGTTTTTAATAAATCCTTTTGTTAATTTTCCAATAACCTTGCCTTGCATTTATCATTCCTATTTCATAGAATTTCATCTGTACATTAAAAACATAACATTTCAAATTAATGATAATTATAAAGTAAAGTCGTCAGGGTGGTCTAAAGTCGGGATCAGCCAGACAGTGAGGGAGTCTATCCCCTTATCACTAGCACCAGACCAAGGAAATTGTTTGGCCGTCTGAGGCGGAGCGCCACTCCTACCCTCAGCTCCTCACTTTACCACACATATCCATGTGCTACTCATACGCTGAGTTGGTGAGGGCCAGAATCGAACCTCAAGGTTCCCAGCCGGACACTCTACCCACTGAGCTAAGCTGGTCCTATAATAATAATAATAATAATCCTTTGTAAATACTGGGGGTTAAGTAGAAAAAAATGTCTTCGGCATAAAATAACCCAAAAAGGGTTGACATGCCATAAAACCTAAATAACCAACCAAATCAAACAATCAGACTGCATCCAGCAGTTGTTTGTCAGTACTTCCTGCATTGTTCTTTGGGTTTCGTCCTTTCTTCTTGGAAGACCAAGCCATCTTCACAGATAGTTACGGATCCTTCTTTTCCATTGACATTACAAAGGAAGACAGGGTTGGCTATAAACAGATTATCAGTCATATGGAAATCCGATCCCACTGACAATTCTTCCAAGCTGTGGTTGTATCAGAGCTACTGTATGCCTGCACCACTTGGACTCTAACGAGCTGCCTGGAGAATAAGCTAGATGGGAGCTGCACAAAAATGCTGCATGCAATCTTGAACAAATCGTGGAAAAAACACCCCACAAGAAAGCAACGGCCACCTGCCCCCTATTTCACAAACCATCCAAGTGAGACGGACAAGACACTGCTGGAGAAGCAAGGACAAACTCATAAGCGACGTTCTCCTGTGGAAGCCAACACATGGACATACTAATGTGGGCTGCCCAGCAAGGATCTACATTGACCAGCTTTGTTTGGATACTGGATGCTGCGCAAAGGACCTCCAGGGACAATGAATGATAGACAGTTGGCGAGAGATTTTCATGGATATCCTTGCTAATTGCACATGATGATGATGACATTACCTTGTACATCAATAGTGGCCACAATATCCTAGGTAATATGGAGTGTTAATATATCCAGGCTTTAAATCACCCAGGCAAACTGGATTTATCAACCTTAGATAACCAAATGTCAAGGTCACTACTGGTTTTCAATAACACAACAATGTCCTTCATGCTCCTATCAAATGTTTTCCCCAGGTTTTTTACAGGTTTTTCTTAGATTGTTCATATTATTATGCCTACTAACTTGTACACAATTATGTGTGTGTGTGTATCTTAACTATATATATCTATATCTTGACTATATATATCTATATGTGTAATATAGTGAAAAATTTGAAAAAACACAGGTTTTTCTCACACACACACACACACACACACAAGGTAAGAGAATGTTCGATGTCATCTTTCAAAACCGTCTATCCCAGCATTTCATAAATTTCGAATTAATTTTTATTTGAACCTGTGTTTTTTCAAATGTTTCACTATATTACATACTGTCGGATTCACTTCCATTTTTCTCTTCACATATCTATATATATATATATATATTAGAGCTTTAAAAAGACCCGCTAATAGATTCATTATTATAAAAAAAAATTGTATATATTTTACAATAGATTGGGGGGGGGGGCGAAAGGTGAAAAAAAAGAGAAGTTAGCTAACTAGTTTTGTTCCTCACTCAACAGAGCTAAATATCAAGGAAAATCGATTAAAACGAGTAAATGGGATGAGTAAGGAAAAAAAAAAAAGAAAAGAACAATTTCATTTCTTTTCTCCTAAAAGGGGAGGAAAAGAAGACTACGGATTGATAATATTCAAACCAAGTAAGCCCTCTTTTTGTTTACAAAGAGCAGGATTACTGGTCAGAATATATAACGTCTCTAAAATTTTAAGGTGATAAAATGAGTGCGACTTGTTCTTAACAGAGAACCAGTTAGCGCTAAATGAGTTGACACAACTACGGCTATTTATAGTGTTCGCCTATGGAGGAACCATAAGTATTCCTCAGTACATCATTAGGACTGGTGGTTCCATTTCTAATCTTAGTAGGGACATGTTTGATTCGACATATATACAATTCTTTTTTTTTTATGATATTAGCAGGTCTTTTTAAAGATCTAATAAAATTTTGTACACCTAAAAAAAATTTACAAATGTGTATATATATATATATATATATATATATATATATATATATATATATTTGGAGGACATGTGTTTAATTGAAGTCGTACCTAATTTTGAAAATCAATTAGTTAATAATTAATGAATTTTAGGCGGGCATATATGTTCAAATGTAGGGCTAAACGAATCGAGAATATGTTTAGCCTTACATTTGAACATATATGCCTGCCTAAAATTCATTAACTATTAACTAATTAATTTTCAAAATTAGGTATGACTTCAATTAAGCACATATCCTCCAAAAATTGTCAGCTTAAAGCCATATAAAAATAAACACATTTGTTTGTTTACTTAACCTCATATATATATATATATATATATATATATATATATATATATAGAGAGAGAGAGAGAGAGAGAGGTTTGGTGGTTGGTTTTGAAAGCTATCACAATGCAAGTGTAAAGAAAAATAAGGTAACTATGGTGTTTGTTAGCCTTTAATTAAATTAAAGGTTAACAAACAACACCATAGTTACCTTATTTTTCTTTATACTTGCATTGTGATAGCTTTCAAAACCAACCACTAAACCAATATAACCGCAATGCTTCAAGCAAATTATAAAACACTTATATAAATATCCCTGAGCATTCAAGATGATGTATAGCCCTATATATGTGTTAAAAGATTATTTGTTGTCCTACTGACTTTGCTCTGTTATTCACCTCATTTCAAATAACTAATAATAATAATAATCCTTTGTAAATACAAGGGTCATTCAATAAATCAGGGGAATTAGAAAAAAAGCTATTTGCTATAAAGGTCAGTTTTTACATGAGCGTTCGTCTAGAAACCACAAGGTTCCTAGTTCGATACCGGTCCTCGCTAACTCGGCGTATGAGTAGCACAGGGACCTGTGCAGTGAAGTAAGGAGCTGATGGTAGGTGTGGCGCTCCACAGATGCTAAAAACAATCTCCTTGGTCTAGCGCTATTGAAAAAGGGATAGACTCCCTTGCTGACTGGCTGATACCGACTTTAGGTCGCCCCGACGACTTTATAACTGGTTTAAAAAAACAAAACAAAAAAAACAAACATTTTAAGTGCAAGATGGATTGTTTAGTTTACCTTGTTATTAGTTATTATTAGTTACTACATCACTGCTTACATCACAATACCCTCAGGCATATTATAGTTATTATTAGTTACTAGTTATTATCAGTGGTTATATTTGAATTTCTAAAATACCTTTTACAATAAAAACAGAATTTCTCATGACTAATGATGTAATGTAATTAAACAGTCTATAGAAAATTTAGATTGAAAAGAAAACTAATCAAATTTCTGGGTAAAGAAAGGAAAAAACAAAAATAAAATAATATTTTAGTGGACTAAGATTCTAAAAGCATTTAATGTCAGCCAGTTACTGGTCAATGACCCCTGAACTAGATTAAAAAAACGGAAGTTCCAAATTTTCTGCAGAGGAGTTGAAACTGATACATCCCTTCCCCCACCCTTAGATGACAAGCAGAAGTAAGGGAACTCATCCTCTTTCACTGGGTGTCTCACAAGGAAATGCACATCTATTTTTCATGCTCCGTTATGGAGAGTGTTTTAACTAGCCTCGTAAGTTGTGAGATAGTGGTAATGAATGGAATTTATGATAGAAAAGACCACACAGAGTAAGAAATAAAAAACCTCTTATGCCTATCTGCAACCCACTATTCCTTCGTATGTTGTTTTTTTTTAACCCACTACCTATGTTGAATGTTACTTGTAACCTATTAGCTGCCCGACCTACCACAATACTACATAAGCCTTTTATGGTGCTGTGACTACACTACAATGAGATCAGGTCATGTACAAGATATATATATATATATATATATATATGATATATATATATAGTATCCAATTGCTGCTTTAACTTTTCCGTCGCAGTGGCATTAGTAAATTATCCAAAAATGCTGTATAGAATGTTGCATAAATATAAAGCAATAATGATAATAGTAATAGTAATACTGGAAAAGATTTATTGGTCTACCATCGTAAAGTATTGTATGTCATCCTTAAGCCTCATGGGTTACCAATAACGGCCAACAGGTGGACTCATTGGGGAAGGTTTTCCCCTCTACAGCGGTGCAGTCAGTGTATTCTACAGCTAACACACCCAGTGTCCTAAATATGCTACAAACTTTCAAAGGACTAAATGTAACTTTTTTTAAAAAACAAAGATAAATAAAGTAAAAATTATGTACATACATCATGTGGGACCCTGATGTAACTAGCTTAAAAATTGCCCTGTCAGGTGGCATTTAAACTAGTTATGGTAATCTGAACATTAGCTACATAAATGAGAGTAGCCTCCCCTTGTTTGTTTAACTTTGAGGAAGCCATATGTTTTGATTGGCCATTTTCATTTTACTGTAGATTCCTATTTCAGGAAGCCTAGACCAAGTGTCTAAAAGTTCCCAATCATCTGTCGCGTATTTTTTAAATAAATATGACCAATTTTCAAAAATTAAAAACCCTAATCTTAAACCTAACCCTATCCCTAAAAACCGCTAAAAAAATATATAAAAAATAAAAATGCCTTCAAACGGCTAGGGATTTCAATCGTAGCGTGGGTTGTTTTTTTCAGCAGGCACCATCTAGCGTATTTTAGGGCAGGAGGCCAGGATGCATTTGTGCAAAGAGCCCCAGGATGTTTATTTCAACACTCGCCACTCGCTTCACTTGCCAACGTAAAAGTTGGCATGAAGATGCATGGGCACGTGAAAAGTGTTTCTTAAAATAGGAGAGTTCTCTTAAAGAAAGATAACTCAAGTTATCTTTCTTTGTTCCATGACATCAACATGTCTATCTCTTATTAAAACACCGCCCTGTCGGCTGGGGCGTTAGAATGCACCTCTGCAGAGGGGTAAGACTCCCCCAATGGGGCCACCTGTGGCGACCTGTGATGCTTAAGGATAGAGCCCAGGTGGATGAGCAGTTCATGACATGCAATACTCCACTTTGGCCCTATCTTGGGCTAGACGGGCGGTCGGAGAGACCCCCTCTGATCAATCGGCTGGTCACGTTAAGCCCTAGCACCTATATGATTTTTCCAACCCTATTGCCCTTATGGCAAGCACCAACCCCTTTTTATCATATGGGTGCTAGAAGACGGTGGCTGCGGGTCTACATGTCCTGGGAATGACGTTAAACTTTATCAGATGGTGAGGTTCCAGTTCTGGAGGTTTGGGGAATGTGGAGCACCCCTTCATCACCATTGCTCCCTGGTCCACTCTGACCTGGAGTGGTAGTACCTGTTAGGGTCCCATCTATGGGTTAAATAGAAAAATGTATTTATAAAAAAATTGTATTATCCATTAAGAATTGATTTATTTCAAAAATGTATCGGCATTAAATGACCCACTGAGGTTGATATGCCGTAAAACAAAACAAACCAAACCAAATCTTATTAAAACAGGGCAGCTGCTAGGTAGGGTTTATGGGACAAGCCAAATCCTGTTTATATTTAATTGTGAATTGTGGGACTGGTAAGGCGTTCTTTACTATGAGCTTCTTCTGGAGAATCGAACGACTGATTTGTACTCTTCAACTGAAAGTAGCAATTAATGAAAACGTGTCTGCACAGATTTGACCCTTGACCCCAAAATGGCACACTTCATGCATTAAGTACATATTAAATTTTATTAAACTTAAACAATATTTTTCAAACAATTAACAATTCTCATCAAAACAAATGATATAATTTGTCTATTTGGAACTTATTGCAAGGCTGCATAATAAATGACATTTTTGATTTTCCCATTCAGGGTCAGTACTTTCAAAACCAACAACCAAACTAATATCTATTATTATACTAAAGGTGAGGGAATTAATGATTGTGTAGGTGTTATTTTCGTATTCGCCTGGGGAGTTGTCTGCCCGTTTAGTTTCGCTGGTTCCCACTAGGGGCTTTTGATATTTAAGTGGCTGATTTGAATGTCTCTTTCTCTTTTCCTGTTGCTCGACCTACGAGACCACTATGGGTTAGACTCTGGTCTACCCCCTTCTTGTTGGGGCTTTGGGCCCCTCCTTACATTACTGTAAGGGATTCATACAGCATGGACTATTCCTAGTCTCATGTCTGTTTGCTAAAGGCTTTTTTCCTAATCAGTTTAATGACACAAAATACAGTAATATTGAAAGTGATATTTAATCCTGATAATTAAATTTTCAGCACAAGATTTTTCCGAAATTATAACCATATTTCATGGTATATTAACAGTCTCCTCTTAACCTATGACCAATTGGCTGGGGGCTAGAAAATATACTCACTGGACCTGTGTAAAGTCATTGGGGTGGCCTAAAGTCGGTATCAGACAGGGAGTCTATCCCTTTTCCACTAGCGCTAAACAAGGAGATTGTTTTTGCGTCTGAGGTGAAGCGCCACACCTACCATCAGCTCCTTACTTTCCCTGTGCTACTCATACGTTGAGTTGGCAAGGGCTGGTATTGAATCAGGAACCTTGTAGTTCCTAAGCGGACACTCTACCGACTAATTATGTTTGAAATTTCTAAATAAAAATTTCAATAAGTGCAGTACTTATTAAAATCTGAATTTAAAAATTTTAAATAGAATTTTAACAGTTGGTAAGACTATAAAAAAAAAAATAAAAAATAAAAATAATGTTCATTTTCAAATTTTAACCTTTTATATATCTTATTATAATGGAGATTGTGTGTTTGTCTGTCTGTAACTGAAACTATATCACTACTCACGTTACAGTTTCCTAAGTTATATATGTCACATACTCCATGATTTCATTTGTATGTAAATCTCAATTATTAATAAAATTGTTTTACATCATTAATACTGTTGAACATACATATGTACAATAAAATAGCAGTTTACTGTGTGAGTGAGAAGGCTAATTTGTATATCAATATTAAAAGTTTTATTTTAATAAATATGTGCTTAGTATTATTGATTTTTAATTGTTTGGTTTTATCTTAATGAATATGAGCAAAAATTTCGGGGATAAATCTTAAAAGAAATCCATTAACAAGAAGAAATAACTGTAATTTTATTCTTTACTTCCTATTTTAACTAAATAGTTAAATTAGGAAAATTTAGCAATGAAAGACGGGAGTGATGGAAGAGTAAGTTTCAGTTCTATTTTTCAATTATACCATGCTCTGTTTCAAATTTTTTATCTGCATTCTTATTTAGTTTCATTAGCATTTCTAATACAATATAATATTTTATTACATTAAAAACTTAAATACTTGCACCTGGAGGGTGCATATATTTGCTAGTAATAAATAAAAAAGAAGGAATTATGCAGCACCCAGAGATGTTGTTTGGTTGCTTGGTTTTTACAGCATGTCAACCCTTATTGGGTTATTTTATGCCAAAGATGTTTTCATTTTATTCATTCTTGTTGGGTATTCAATTTTTTTAAACACATTATTTGGTCTATTTAACCCATAGATGGGACTAACAGGTACTCTACACTCCTCAAAGCTCCAGATGAGGAACTTCACCATTAGATACAGTTGAGCATCATATCCAGGACACTAAGACCCCCAGCAACTGCCTCCCAGCACATATATGATAAAAGAGTTGGGGGTTTGCCATAAGAGCAATAGGGTTGGGACACTCATATAGGTAGTAGGGCTTGACTTGACCAGCCAATTGATCTGAGGTGGCCTCTCTGACTAATAGTCTAGTAAGGCTCAAAGTTGCATGTTATTAACTGCTCAGCCACCAGGATTCTATCCTTAAGCATCACAGGTTGCCACACATGGCTAAAAGGTGGTCCCATTGAGCGGGGAGGATCTTACCTCTCTGCAGAGGTGCAGTCAGTATATTCGACAGAGCAGAGCACCCAGTGAGGATTCAATTCAGTACACAAGAAGTTGAGAGAAATTTTGATGACACACAGACATATATATATATATATATATATATATATATATATATATAAAAGATTCCCAGCTAAACTGTAAAATATATCATGTATGCAATATATATATATATATATATATATATATATATATATATATATATATATATTGCATACATGATATATTTTACAGTTTAGCTGGGAATGTTTTTTTAGTCAGATTCACTAAATATTCCAATATTCCGATTACCAACATACAAGGGTTGTTCAATAAATAAGAAAGTTTTTTGAAAAGAGCAAAATACATTTTTTTTTCAGAATTTTTTTCTATAAATGTAAAAATCTGCATTGTTTGGAATTGGTTTATAGCAAAAATTATTTTAATCTCACAAAAATATTTGTTTTGTGGCTATTCAAAATGGCAGCAAATCAAACAGGCTTGAACAGAGGTCTGTCATTAAATTTTTAGTGGCTGAGAAGTGCAAACTATGTGAAATTTACAAAAGAATGTATGATGTGTACAGAGAAGAATGTTTTAGTAAAGAAAATCTTTACAAATGAACTAGATATAGGTTTTACATTACAAGACTGAGTTGAAAAGACAGTCCATAGAGTGGAAACACTGACTCTCCAGTAAAGAAAAAGTTCTGGGTGCAGCAGTCAATAATTAAGATTATTCTGGGACATGAAAAGAGTCATCATTATTGATTTCCTTAACAAATGAGCAACTGCAAACAGTACTTGGTATTGCCGACTCCTCAGTAAAAATTCACCATATTTATTGAATGACCATTGTATATACTGTAAGAAGGCATATATGGTTGGTTGGTTGGCCATCTTTCATCTATGAGAAATGATGGAGTAGTGTCAAAGTTTTTTTCATTTATTTTTTTTTTAATTTGAACTACATAGCCTGGGCGGATTCATATGGAGGATAAACTGTTGCCAATGCAGCAAATTCTCCCTCCCCACACTGCCATTGTGATCCAAAGGAAAGGGAAGGTAAGGTACCAATGCAGTTTGGCAACGGTAGTGTCGCAGGAGTTGATGGTAATACTGGATTTTAGCATCACACTACCTTAGGGACTCCGGCTCCTGATTTGTTTTTTGGGTTTACTCCCCTAGCCTCTTAATTTTAATATAAGATTCCCTTAAATATTCCTGTATATGTTATTTCTCTAAAAATTTATTTTGATTTTCTAAAATAATTCCTTTAGATATTGCCCGTCAATCGACAACAAACTAAACATTATTACATTTGTAGGAAAGGCTGTCTACAGTCTAAAGAGAACAAAATATACGTTTTCAGAATATAAAGACAAAGGGAAAGCGCATGTACCTTTAACCTATTTTATTTACATACAAACTCAACGACAGTCAATAAAACAAGTACTTAGCGGCAGTACTTACAATTCAGAATATCTCACTCGTTGAGGGGGGGCGTCAGGTCAAGTCTTCGGTTATTACTCCCTCACTGAGGGGGAATTTCTTTCAGTCACAAAGTCTGAGAGAACGCTCATTTCTACGAGGCTTCCTGGTTGGTGCCAAAACCGTAAAAGAGGGTTCTTCACTCGACCTGACAGGGGACGTTACCTTTACTACTTCCTGTCCCTAAAGGCACAGGAGAGTTCTAGTCCCTACACATTATTTTTTCATGATGAACTGATTATTTTATTTTATACTGTAAGAGTATTTTTTAAAACAATCAGAATAAGTGTTCATGATGTAGTTGACATTCTCTCGATGTTACTTGATTTCAATGTAGTACTACAACTTTTCCCTCTCTCTCTCTCTCTCTCTCTCTCTCTCTCTCTCTCTCTCACTGAAACTTCTTTCTTTGCTCCTCCATTGTAAAGATGTAAAAGAAGGCATATATGACATAACAGATATCATTGTAAGAAAAGGGCTTGATGGACTGAGTTCAAATCTTGGATAAGGTTTTTTGTGGTTCATTTCATTTCATCCTAATGCCCTTCAGAAAGGCAGTAAACCTTCTTAAATCAATTTAATATCAAATGTGATATATCCGGGTTAAGGGATATATTCTGAAGTTCGTATTTGGTATATTATCGCAGTAGTAATTGGTACATCGGTTAGTAATCCGTCTCTGAGCAGTCGTGGTGTCGTCTAGCGAGTAAGCTTGTAAGGCATAAGGTCGTCGGCTATCGAGTAAGTGTAGCTCGCAGGTCTAGAACCAACACAGTGTCGACTATTTATACATGACACTGTCCAATCAGATTACAGTGAGGGGGTACCAAGGTATTTACATATTCATTATATCAAAACGAAAATACAATTTAATTCATATAAGTTTAAAGAAACTTTTATTAATTAGGACTGAGCCTATTCTAGTAGCGACCACTCCTAGCGGAGTTTAACAGGTTTGAATTCAGGGTTTTCCTTCTCGTGAACTGGTTGCTTAAGCAAGGTTCAAGAGCCCAGTCTGCCCTACTATTTACCTATAGCTAAGAGTAGTTGGATTCTAAGGTATTAGTGCTATGTGAACTGTAGCTTCGTCCAGGATTTGAATTCAGGTCAACGAATCCATTTCCTACGACTATAACCATTAGACCATGCACCTCCAAATTTGATTTTTTCATAATTAAGTTTTAATTTCGATAATTTAATTTGTGTAATGAAAAAAAAATAATGATAATTGGATTGTAGAATCTTTCTTTGACTTTTATATATCTGTACAACATCAGTTGATCTCAAACTGGGACCAGTCTGCAACAATTGTGGCCACCCACAATTTGAAGATAAGAATAAAAGCAGAAAAAATGTCGGTAAATTAAAGTATTCATCTTGTTATTCGAACAAATTCAGATAAATTCTTTATAGTGGGAAGAAAACAAATAGTTATCTGCGACAATCATATGTAGATTATAGGAAAACGTATTAAAACAGAAATTATTTCAAAGAGTTATTTCCCCTTACACAAATGAAGCTGGTTCGTTGACACGTTTTTGTTTCGTATTATTTTTTAATTGATAATTAATAAAGTTTATTAATTATCAATTAAAATATAATAAATAAACAAATAAATAAAATGAAAGTTGATTCAAAATTAAATTATTCAGTGTATATAAAAAAAATATTTTCGATTAAAAGTTTAAACCCATAAAAAACTGTAACAAAAAAAAAGTCTAACTAAAAATAAAAGTGGTACTCGTTAACTTTTGATGTTGAATAAAGCAGACGCAAAAGTTTGCCGCCACGTGACCAGATTTATTTGGCTATTGTTTTTAATTTGAAGATTTTTGTTTTCGTTCAGTTTTATGGTAGAGGTGATGGTAGTATCACCATCATCATCATCATTATAATAATAATAATGATAATAACAATAATAATAATAATAACAACAATAATAATAATAATAATAATGATAATAATAGCAACAATAATAATAATAATAATAATGATAGCAATAATAATAATAATGATAGCAATAATAATAATAATAATAAGCAACAATAATAATAATAATTGTAATGGTAATAATTAGGGAGGTGCAAACTCCGTAAAGGGTGGTGATAAATTTTTTTTTCAATTCTTTAAATTTTCAAACTATTAACAAAAATTACGGGATTGTCTGATTTTTTAAATTTAATTTTCATAATTTTTTTTTTTATTAATGACTTGATTTTATAATGAATGGTTTGTTTTATTTAAATAAAAATTTTAAAAATTTTGAAAAAAACAATTCCGGTCCCTAATTTGATCCACAGTTTAAGTTCAACATGGCACCTTCCTGACGTTTTACTATTGAATTTTTAAGTGAATAAAAATAGGCCAATTGAATCAAAGAAAATACTTTTTCCCCCTCAATTCAAAGAAAAATATTGTTTTTAAAACTACGAAAAACAAAAATGCTACAAAAATCATATTTTAGTTTTAAGAAAATAACTTTTAAATTTTCAAATAACTTTTTTCGGGTATCAAATTTTTTTTTTTTTAAATATGTTCTACAAGATTAGATCTTTCTAGAAATGTAAAAATTAGGGATTGTATTTTTTTTCTTCAAATGACCAATTTATTTTTTAATTATAATAAATTATTAATTATAGAATTAAATCATTAATGAATAAAGTAGCGAAAATTGCATTAAAATCGGACAATTCCTTATTTTTGGTAATTGTTTTAAAATTAAGAAATTAAAAAAAAAAGATTTATTACCTCCCTTGGTTATTAATGCCCGACTCTAAATAAATAAATTCCGAGAGAAGAAGGAATTCTTCGTAGAAAAATTACAATTTATATCAAATGCAACAAAGAAACGAGACATCCACCTGGAAAAATTGTTTCGGGTGATGGCAAGTTTTACGTCTGTTTATTCATACCGACCAAGTTAACAATATAATATTTTGCGAGTTATCTCCCTTCCATTTGTTTATTTACTATAGGGGAGTATTTATTGTGGTGTATTTTTAAAACAAAACATTTTTTAAAGATATTTTATATCTCCAGTTTTTGACGAGTGGTTTTAAAAGGTGATATTACTTTTTTTAGGACAGCAAAAAGAGAAACGTTGTTGAGATGAAAGAAGAGGGAGAGAAGTGACTGTAGAATGTTGAATAAATAAAACAATAACTAAGAGAAACATACTTACTTGTAGCGGAAAGAATTTTGGGTTATTTCCTATAACTCCAACATAAACAAAGGGGAACCACTCTTGACTGATAAATTTATTTATTTATTGATCAATGATCTACTAGGAAAAAAGAAGACGGGGTTAGGGTTAGGGTTTGGGTGTTTAATAGGAAAATAAATAAATAATTTATCAGTCAAGAGTGGTTCCCCTTTGTTTATGTTGGAGTTATAGGAAATAACCGAATTTTGAACGATGCTATTTCAGTCCGATTTTAATAAAAGGAGGTCATTTTTTTTTGATTTTAAAACAATTACAAAAAAAAAAAAAAAAAAAAAAAAACCAAAAAAACAGGGAATTGTTCAATTTTAATGAAATTTTCAGCACTTTATTCATCAAAAACTTGATTTTTTAATGAATAGCTTATTTATTTTTTAAAAAAAAAAAAATGTTATTTATCAATTAAGATTGTAGGGAAGTTTCAACCTCTGATCATTTGAATAAAACAAAATACCAAATCCTAATTTTTACATTTACAGAAAGATCAAAACCAAAAGACCACATTTTTTTTTTTTTTACTCAAAAAATAACTTTTAGTGTAACTATACACTATACTGTATGAAATTATCCGTAATTTCCCAATTTTATGCAGGTATTTTATTTCAGAGAAAAAACATGAATTATCTCCCTTTAACACTGCATTTTGCACATACAGCTGATCTTGTCCAAGTGAAAGGCAAAATGCTTATGTAATTTGCCATCATATCAGTACCCGTGTTCTTCAATTGCACGACCGTTATCAACTTGAAATACCCTCTGGTTAAGAATGAGACCGTCCAAATCGTCCAAGATGACATGCAAAAATGTAAATCCTGATTATCTAGTGGGGTTTATCCGCCGAATTCTTATTTCTTATGAGACCATTTCGTTTTTATTATAAAAATGAAAAAGAAATGCTACACAGAAAGATATAATAAGAAAGAAAGAAAATTGGGTAAAATGGAGAGAGGGATGAGCGCGCGGAAGAGATAACGCTAATCTGTTTCAATCAAAAATAATGAAAAGAAGGAAATAAAGGGGAAAAAGTGAGAGAGAGATTTGGGTTATTTCCTATAAGTCTAACATAAACAAAGGGGAACCACTCTTGATTGATAAATTATTTATTTAGATTCCCATTAAACTAACCTCTTCTTTTTTTCCCTAGTAGATCAATAAATGAATAAATAATTAATCAGTCAAGAGTGGTTCCCCTTTGTTTATGTTAGAATTATAGGAAATAACCGAGATTTAAACCAAGATTATTATACTTTTTACACATGGAACTATTCTCCAATAGCTCTTAAAGAAACATATACAAAATTGTAATAATTGAAATTATCATACTGTGGTATATCCACAGGCCCTGCTAGTTTGCCATCATTGTCGCTGTATCAGCTGTCAGAACGACGTTTAGTTGTACACACCATCGTATTGCCTTAGAGATGCCAGATCCTTGTTTTTGAATTATGGGTGTGGTATTTTTTCTTTTCCTATATCAGAGGTTCTCAACGCGGGGCATACGCTTCACAAAGGGGGGGGGTAATTTGATATTTAAGGGGGCAATAGAGACTAACGAGGTCTGGGTCCAAATATAAGTAAAAAAATATAACTGCCATAAAAGTAATAAAGAATTCATCATGCGCATCTGATGATGTGGGGTTGTTAGACACTGTCTAGGCTTCCTGAAATAGTCTATAACGCAAAGAATCTAAGTCTTCTGTTATATTTGTTATTTATAAATTTGCTCTGTGACTCTAACAATAAGAGCACACATTGAGCTCTACAAACTGCGATACGTTTTAAAAAACTTTGCAATGAAGGAGTACCCCACATTCCCCAAAGCTCCAGAATTTGAACCACATCACTAGATACAGTTTAACGTCATACACGGAACACTTCAGCCACCGCCTTCTAGCACATATATGTTTAAAAGGACTGGGAGTTTGCCATAAAGGCAATAGATTCGGGAAAATCTTATAGATGCTAGGTCTTGACGTGTCCATCCGATTAATTGGAGAGATCTCTCCGATCGCCCGTCTAGGTCAAATAAGGGCCAAAGTAGAGTCTTGCATGTCATAGAAAGCTCAGTCACCAGAATTACGTCCTTAAGCATCACGGGTCACCACCTACGGCCAATAGGTGGCCCCATTAGAGAGGTCTTACCCCCTCTGCAGAGGTGTAATCGGTGTATTCTACAGCCCGAGCCGACAAGGCGAGTGAATATTTGATACTATATATATATTTACCAACCCCTCCACACGAGCAGGATGTGACACAAGGTCAATTTCTTAAGCAGAGTTCAACAGGTTTGAATTCAGAGTTTTCCTTCTCCTAGACCGGTTTCCTAACCAAGGTTAAAGAGCCCAGTCTGCCCTACTATTTATCCATAGCTGGAGGGAGAGTAAGATTCATACCTTTCTCAAGGGTATTAGAGCAAAGGGAAATGCAATTAGCACATCCAGCATTTGAACTCGGGGCGACGAGTCCATTTCCCATGACCTTAGCCATTACACCATGCGCTTCCAATTTGATACTATATAACCCTGTGCAAAAAGTTAAGAAACTGCACAAAAATAGATATAGATATATAATGTACGCGATTCCCTAACCTCTGGGCATAAAATAATACCAGACGTGTTGACATGCCGTTAAAATCAATCAATCATTTTTATAAACGAGAAAGAACAGTTGGGATTTGAACTTGCAATCACCTGTTTTCAAATTCTCTTGCAAAATAATCGGTTTTTGCCTATTTTTCTTTTTCGAGCATTCCGATTGGTCAATTGGTTTTCCTCCCCGTCGCCGGTCAGTTTTCTTTGGATATAAATTGAGCCAACCAGGTTCGCCAAACACAAGCGATTTTTCTCGTGCATTTCATTCACTCGCAGACACACAGTAGAGAACGGGAAACGTTTATTCATAGCTAAGCGGTAAGCATGAGTCCAACGGACGTTAACGCAAACGAACTTTTATATCATGCCGAAGATAACGATATCATTACAGAATACGTGGAAGTTTCCGATGAGGCCACAGTTCCTGACGACAACTCAAAGTTTAGAAAGCTTTATATTGATGGGCTACCTCTGACGACCAGCGAAAATGAAATAAGAACCTATTTTGAGAAATGGGGCGAGATCGAAGAGTGTATTCTAACCAGTACAGCCACTATCCTTTGTTGTCTTACATTTGCATTTCCGGTTTCTATCGACGATATCCAGGCAAGCCGGCCGCACAGAATAGGATCGACTGTTGTAGAGACAAGAAGAATCTTACCCGATAGCCAGCCGATCAAGAAACTGTACGTGGGTAGTATCAAAGGTGGGACGACTACCGGACACATTTTTGCTGCTTTTAGCCGCTTTGGTCGGGTCCGGGCAGTTGATATGATCAAAGATAAAGTGACAGGCCGTTGCCGCGGTTTCTGTTTTGTTTCGTTCGACGACTACGATTCAGCCGATAAGTGTCTTCTCCAGTTGCCGATAGTTCTGAACCGTAAGGTCGTCAGAGTACAGAAGGCAGTACCGATATCCGAAATGACCAAGTCTTCTCTAGGATCTGAAGACTCTGGCAATAAAAATGCGAATCAAAGAGTTCCGGGCGACCAACGAAGCGAAAGCTGTCGTGAACTAAGAAAACCCAGCAGTACCGACTCTGATATCTCTGAGGGAAGTTCGGTATTTGAAAACCCATTTGACCACGTCCCTCTCGGCTGTGTCCCCGGAGGCTACCTTCCAAGAAACGATTCTGTCTTCTCTAACGCAAAACCACAACCCGCCAGACGCTGGTCGCATCCGGCTCCTAGCCTCTACCCAACCTATCCCATGGTTAACTACCAACCCCCTTCGCTACCAGTACGCAACTGTTCCTATAAATCCGGTATGACTAATCTGAAAGCTCCATATACATGTCCCACCTTCTTGATTCCTTATTTAAATAATTCAACTCCTACGAGTCCGCAGTGTCCAATTTATTCAGACACTTTCGCGCCGAACACAAACCCGCAAAATGGCTACCCGCTTAGCTATAATATCGCTTGCTCTAGTGTGCCAGACCGTAACCTTTGTTTCCCTTTCGTTTTTAAGCACAACCAAAACGTCCCTTACGCTCCGCTACCTACTGCGCCTATGTTTGTTCCGGTTTCGACGATGTGCAACTATTCCAGACCCGGTTTCGTAGGCTCCTATCAAAATGCTTACGTTTGAATAGACTGAATTCTCTTAATCCTTTTGTTTTTGTTTTTAAAATTTTTTTTTAAACAGAATTTTGCCCTATATTTTACAAACGAAAGTGTTTTTGTTATTTTTAAATCGTTTAACTTTAAAAACTCAATTTGTTGCACTTTCGACACGCCCGGAGCTTTCGTCATTCTGAAGTGATTTCGCTTCTCAAAACTTAAAATGTCCGTCTTTCAAAAAAAAAAAAAAAAAAAAACGCATAGGACGTTTAAATGAATCTAATCATATACTGTGATAATTTTTACCTCCTGTATTTTTCGTACTTTTAACTTTTATATTTTTATTCGAACTTTTCATTTCCTACGCGACACTCTGCGAGTCTCTTACGACCGGCTTGCCTTCTTACCCAAGCGTAGACTTCATTTTTTTTTTCCACATGAAGGGTAAGATTTGCTTGTATATGTTTTTAATACCTCCAGTTTTTTATTACAATTCTCCGGTCTCCTAATCGGATCCATTATAAACAAAAGCGTTCTGTAGGTTCTTTAATCCTACACATTTTTATATAGATGATGTCTATATAACCCAAATATCCCCGTCTTTCCTCTACTGTTTTGCTGTAGAAGTCCATAAATGAAAAATAAATAATCGGAAACTGTCCACGTCGAATATTCTAGTCAACATTTAACTTCAATTCGTCTCGATTATCCTGTTTCATATTGAAATGAATACTTCCCGCCTTTTTAGGCGTTATTTTAATGCAAATAATATTTGAGATCTATTTGAAAAAGTCAACAAAGACCTGTCCTTATTGAAGATGAAAATAAAATTATACCATAGAATATTGACATGAACCTAATCAATAACATACATGATGCTAACATATTAAAACTAATTACTACAAAAGTGTAAATACAGATGCACAACATTAATTCTTAACCGCTAGGCATGACATAACCCCAGACGGGTTGATATGCCATTAAAATCAATCGACCGCCTTTCGGGACCTAAAGTGCAAATTAACTCAAATTCTCCTTCAGGAATATCGCTGATGGTCTGAATAAATTATCTCTAGTAAACCTAGATTTTTTTTTTTCTTTCATATCATTTGCTTGCATGGTGTAATGACTTGCAAGCTGATCTTGTAGATAGGATAATTGAGTAGTATTTTATTTAATTTAAACAAAGCCACGCTATCTTACCCTACGTTTCTGCCGTCTAAGAACACTTTTTTATTACAAGAACCATAATTGTCCCAACCCTATTGCACTTATGCCAAGCCCAACCTTATATGGGTGCTAGAAGGCTGTGTCTGAGGGTCTTTGGGCATGGCGTTAAAATCTAACTGGCGAAATTCCAGTTCTGGAGAATGTGGATCACCCCTTTATCACTATTGCTCCCAGGTCCACTCTGATCAGGAGTGGTAGTACCTGTTAGGGTCCCTTCAAATAGAAAATTTATTTACCAAAAAATTTTAAAATTTTTTCTTCCAAACTATCGCTACGAATCTCTCAAAACTTTGCCGGAATTAAATGACCCACCGTGGTTGACATGCCGTAAAAAACCTAGAACAATTAACATTTTTTAATTTATTTTTATTTTTTTTTTATTTTTTTTTTTTTTTTATAAATATATATCTGCCAGAACACGTTCGCGTAATTTTCGGCATTACAACTTGTGTAAAATGAGGTTAGCTTGCCTTTCCTTTCGTTTATTCAGTGTTATCATTGGCTATACTAATATTACCTTTTTTGGTGAATGAGGACGCGACTATGGTTCATCCATATAACAAACGATCCCAATAATAAACAACTTTCATGTTATCCATCTGATTCGGTAAAGTCACCCATTTATGCGTGTTTTATAATTGAATCTCTTGATGTGAACATAGCGTTTCTGTGAATAAATTCTGGTATCGAATGTAATTGTCTTCAATCGAATGGATCGATCGAACGTTTATAATTCCAAGAAAACGTCTGTTATCGACCTGTTTTGGCTTGAGACCCAAAAGATGAATACGGTTTAGTTCCAAGGGATTTGCTCCCTCGCTTAAAAGTTTAAATGCTGGGGCGCGTCCTGAAGGGGAATGCCGATAGAACCTAAACAATTTTTAAAACTGCTTCATGGGAGGCTAGCTTAACATTAAAAACGACATTGTTTATTTTAGCTTGGTGGGAAGCTAAAGATATCAATTGCTTCTCTGCCTTTTTCTATTGCATTGCTTTTTCCGGATCCGTACAGTGCCCCCCCTCCCGTGTCTTGTGTGGGTTCCTAACTGCTTAGTTGTAAGTACAATTCTGACACTTATTTAGCTTAACTGTTTATTTGCCTAGGTTATCTAAAACACAAGGAGCACAACTCTAATCGGTAATAATCCTGAGCATCTGGACCCACCCCCATCTAAATTTTTTTTTTTCTTTCAATGATTATCGATTGCACCCCAATCTGACTAAAAAAAAAATTCAAAAAAAGTTCTTTATTTTTCGAGTTTTCAGGGGTGCTCATTTCCCCGTATAAGTTTATAGTAAACCGATCCCCATATCGGAACCGCCCGAACTGAACTTGCGCAAAGGTGTCAAAGTTAGGGTGGCCCAGAAAAAAACAGAACCTAAATTATTTATTTTCCCATTAAACTAACCTTAAACATCAAAACCTAAACCCCCTTAGTTAAAATTAAGTTTTATTACAAAATGTGTGGGTTCTGTTTTTTCTGTGTCACCTTAATTTTGACATCTTTGTGCGAATTCTGCCCAACTGTTAAGATAGAGCGGTTCCGATATGGGGGGGGGGGGTCAATTTACCTTAAACTTATATGGGGAAATGAGCACTCTGAAAACTCAAAAAATAAATAACGCCTAATTCTGTATTATTATTGATAACTACTCCGGACCATTTTAAAAGTAAATGCGACAGTTTCATCAAATAAAAACAAAAAAATCAACCACGTGTCATAATTTACAAAGATAGCTTTTCCTATTTAACCATCCAAATTGCAGAAAAAGGTCGATGTCTGAGGTGCTACGCATAGGGTAGATATGTACAAAAAAACTGATACCATATTACCTTTTAGGCACCCCTTTTTGATCTCGATTAAGAAAGGATATGTTTTTCATTTACACCGTTAATATCCGGTTGTTTGTTAGGGGTTAGTTTTATAATTTAAAAACAAATCTAAAAATCGTCTGTTAAAACAACCGGATCTTGACGGTGTAAATGAAAAACATGTCCTTTCTTAATAGATCAAAAAGGAGTGCCTAAAGGTCATATGGTCCAAAAACTGTATCTCAAGCTTTTTAAAGAATCTTTTACCCCCCCCCAAAAAAATATAATCTGCCTTTTTAAAGCAATAAAAAAAATGAATGAATTGGCGCAAATAAAAAGTTCCTTGAAGACATTTTCTTAATTCATGAATATTTTGTCCTGCCCCTCAACCATTTTTGATTTTTAATGAATGTGAAGTGACTTTTACACTTCAGTTTATCTTATCCGTACCGATGTCTTTATGCCGTTAAAAAAAAAAAAAAAAAAAAAAAAAAAAAGTACAATCTTGCTCTCATAGGTATTTTTAAAAACTTGTTTTCCCTTTTTAAATCGGAGGTTTATAACTTTAATCGTAGATTAAACTCCTCCACCCCAGCAAGTTACTGGGATTTTGTTGATTAATATAAAAATAGAATGAATTTGACTTTAGATTTCAAAAAGGTTTATCTGAATAATTTATTTAATCTTTTCTTTTCTTTTTTTTCTATATTTACTTTTGAGCGTCGATATCCCTCCAGGCAATAAGGTCTGGGTTTATGCCCAGCGCCTGACTTTAGGGGGAATGCCGATGGGATCGACGCAATTTTGTTCTCTCCCACCATTACCACGTTAAAACGGAGCCTTGTGCCCAGTCCATACGAGACACCCACACCCCTAAATCGACCTTGTGTCGAAAGTGCTCCATTGGTAGGCGGGTGGGTAAATGCCCCCCCCACCCCACGAGGAGCAAATAAATGGCCAGCTTCTGGTGACCGCAACACCCTCCCCTTACACACAAAGGGTCGGGTCTGGTCAATGGCTAAGATGTCCTATACGAAAAAATAGCACTCTGTAGCAGGGGGTAAAGTGAATCACCTCGTGAGGCTACAGATTGAACTCACAACCTCCAGGCTGAAAGTAGTGACTCCTGGTAAGCGTCCTGTCACTCTTGTTATTTGGAGTGGTTTGGCCCATGTGGAGGCATAAAGGGCAGGGGGTGAATGACTGTTCTCAGTTAGGAGGGGTTCTTAACGATGAAGCTTGTGAGACAAGACCAGACGAATTGTTTTTAAATTACTCGCAATAATTATTCTTTCTTACTCTAAATAGTTTTTTTTTCTGTTTCTCCTGAGAAACTTTATACATCTGTTTAATGGTTAAGCCTTTTTATAACCCAGCTTTATAAAAGGGTAACTGTGATTTCTTTAAGCGACAATAAAACCAGTCAACTCTCTCTGATAACAGGTTAACAACTTCATTTTATTTTTAAATTTTGGCGCCTGTCGGTATATGTGAGTGCGCATGTCAAGTGTGTGCGCTGATGACCAGAGATGAGTCAGCTTTATTTATGAGGTCATAACACTATGTATTACCCCCCCCACCCCACAAAAAAAAAACCCTGAGGTTTTATATCGAATTGAAGTTATTCAGTTAATGTTTTCTGAACATAAAGTTGTGTGTTTTGAATAGAGTTTACTGTTTTTAACGAGAGAAACGTAAACTGTATGAAACCGGGACTTAAGATGGTTTTCATATCGAAGTTATAAAGTTTCAGCACCAGGGTATTAAGAAATTGATTCAGTAAGTGCCGGATTGGTGCTTGTCAGTTCTTCTCTTGAAAAGAATTTCCTACCAAAGAAGGCAAGGAAACAAAGAATTTGAAGAACTTGCTTGTTGATTATCTTCAAGATACGTACTCCCGAATTTTTCAGCTTTATTTATTTTATTTATTTTAAAGGAATGCTCACTTCTTCAAATTAGCAGCAGGACCAGCCTCGTTCGCTCTGTTGATCTGCATTGTGTGTGTGTGTGTTGTTTTGTTTTTTTTTGTTTTTTTTGTTTGTTTGTTTATTTGTTTTATTTGTTTTTTTTTTAATGAGAATAAACTAGTTTATCATCTGAATTCTTAAATAATTTTAATTTTTTGTCACAAATTATTTTAGGCATTTTTCAATAAATGTGTCCCGCAAACTTTTTTTTTTTTTTTTTTTTTTAACAATGAATTAATTTATTTTTATTTATTTATTTGTTTGTTTATTTTTTTAAATAATAAAATTTGAGAACTTTCATCGAGACATGTTTATTGAAAAATGCCCAAAATAATTGTAAAAGAAAATTATTCAAGAATTTTGATGGAAAACATTTATTTTTCTGAAAAAAAGCAGATCAAAAGTGCCTATGAGGCTGGCTGCTGCTGCTAATTTGAAGGGAGCATTCCTTAAAAATGAAGCTGAAATTTCGGGAGTGCGTATCTTGAAGATAACCAAGAAGTTCGTTGTCCATGTTCCTGAGTTATTTTTTGTTTAAGAGAAGAAAAAAAACTGGTTACTAAGGGTGCAATTTTACATGTATTTTTGTATCCAGAACAGGGGAAAATTTGCCATTGTTGGGTCAGTAAAATTTTTATTCCTGTGTGTGGAGTTAAGTGAGGGGAGAGGTTTTCTGTGATTGGACATACCAATCATGTGATGATCCCAGAAGTTTTTGCACAAAATACAAAAAAATCAGCAGATAGATTACAGACAAGCTCCCGGCTGCACATCGACCTGAAATTTTCTCCAACAAATCACTAAGTCAAAAGATAACAGCTATCCTCTCCATCACACCAGTAAATCTCTCAAACTTGACTTTATACACAGGAAGGACTTTATATTGTTAGTCATTGTTTTATTTGTTCTTTAATAAATTGTTAGAATTAAACTAAGTTTTAATTCATTTATTTGTTACTGTTAGTCTTAGAACTAAATGCTATACTAACATTAATACCATCACTTATATTTCTGATTATATATGAATATAATTTTTTTTTTATAACTTAGACCTTTGTTCTATTTTATTCCTGTATTTGTAACTTGTATTTTCATTGCTAATTCTATTTTATAAGAACCCTTTGTTACTAACGCTGGTTTTAACTGAACATAGTTAATAGAGTTCGAAAAAATCTGCCCCCACCCCAACAATTTCTGTATATCAATTTAGTAGGAATTTCAGTGTCTATAATCTTTCCAGGGTGAGGATTTTTAGTATGCTATCCCGGTAAATAGCATAACCTCACTCAGAGATGCTGATAGGTATGTGTCCTGCATCCCAGATGCACAAAAATCTAAAAGGACGCAGTAAAATCATATCCATGCATCCCAGTGTCAAGCTAACTGTAAATACATTTCATGAATTACACCCAGTTGGTCCTACAATTCATTAAACAACCCCATAAAACTCCATCATGAAGCTATCAGCATCACTGCAATAAACCGACAGTTACAGATGATATTAAATGCTTTCTATCCTCGTCTCTCATTGGCCAATTTTTACTGGAAGTCCCTGCTGATTTGGGGAAAGTTCATAAATATGAGTGGCGATTTTATGTACATCTTATACCACCAGATAGTGGGCACCTTACGTGGTTTAATGGTTAGCAAGCTATTAGCAGACCATTGTTTGTGAGTTCGATTCTCACTCACTTCTGGCCTTGTGCTATATCTAAGCTTAAGCTTAGTAAATAACTATAGGACACCCACGTGGTATAATGGTTAGCAAGCTAGATTAGCAGACCATTGTTAGTGAGTTCAATTCTCACTGGGCGCCCCATACTTCTGGCCTTGTGCCGCATCTAAGCTAAGCTTTGTAAATAACTATACCACCAGATAGTCCAACAGAGTGCTCGGCCACATGTTTTTAATTTTAATACCAAACAATTTTCAAGCAATTTTCAAACAATTTTCAAGCAACTATGGACAGACTACTGTGCCCAGAGAGATTCGACATAGATCCTACAGCCCCCAACTCGGAGAAACTTTTTAAACACTGGAGACTAACGTTCAACAACTATCTGAACACAGTCAACGAAAATAACGAAATGGAAAACAACCAAAAGAATTTTTTTGCACTGGCAAACAACATTTCGGCTGGAGTCTAAGACATTATTAGTGACTCCGAGGATTTTAATTCTGCCATGAAGACACTGGAAGCGGCCGACATAAAACCTATTCAAACGGTTAATCTTTCTCGTATTTCTTGCTTCTATTCTCGTTACTTTTCACATTTTGCCATTGAATTTAGAATTTTAAATAAAACTCCATGTAATGTGTGTTCTCATTTTTGTAAAAATAATGATTCAGAAATGTTGCTAGATTAGCAGACCATTGTTAGTGAGTTCGATTCTCACTGGGCGCCCCATAATTCTGGCCTTGTGCCGGATCTAAGCTACACTTAGTAAATAACTATACCACCAATAGTCCAACAGAGTGCTTGGCCACATGTTGCCAGGATGACACTACAGAAGCTTAATGACTTGCATAGATTCATAGAACAATATGTGTACATTTGATCTGTTTCTCTAGGGGTATGAGGAAATTCTGACACGCAAGTAAGTAAAGTCATCAGGGTGGCCTAGTGTCGGTATCAGCCAATTAGCGAGGGAGTCTATCCCCTTTTCAATAGTGCTAGACCAAGGAGATGTTTTAGCATCTGAGGTGGAGCACCACACCTACCATCAGCTCCTTACTTTACCGCACAGATCCCTGTGCTACTCATACGCTGAGTTGGCGAGGGCTGGTATCGAACTAAGAACCTTGCGGTTCTAGCCGAACGCTCTACCGACTGAGCTAACAAGTAAGCCTTAATTATTTTTTCCATATCATTTGCTTGCACGGTGTAATGGTTTGCAAGCAGATCTTGTTGATAGGATTATTGATATAAAAAAAATATCTAAGGTAGGTGAGTTGTCTCCCTTGGTCGACGTGCCTCTTTTCTAACCAATCAATCACAGGCCTGCAATTTTTTCGGCACCAGAAATTGAAGATAAGAAATCTTCCTTTCTTTGAATCGGCATCTATTGGGGTCAGACATAAAAAAAATTCGTCACTCCCTATAATTCAGCAGAGATAGGAAAGGGGCCGTCTTAAGTACGATAACTTACCATAAACATTGCCAAGGACTCAGTTATGTGGACTTGTATTTATTTATATTTATATAATTGATATTTTCCATAGACAATACTATCATTTGCAACAACAATTATTACAAGTGTATTTTCTTGTATGTATAAATGTATTATACAGTGTTATTGAAATTCCAAGTTGTGTTCATGTATTTCCTGTTTCTAACTCTTGTTAAGTCCAACCACATGGCTTAAATCAGCACACTGAGTATTGTGTTTTTTACTAGATGCAATAAAACCATCTTCAGCAAATACGGGGAAATTTAGCAACAGCCACATTTGTTGGAGTAAGGGATTAACATGATAATAGGTTTAATTAAAAACATTTATTAAACAGAGAAAAGAATTGCTAAAAACAGATTCATTTAGTGCTAATTGTCTTAAGAGTAAAAAAGGGTTTTATGTTTGACTAGCTGCGGTTACCCAGCGTCGCCTGGGTAGAGGAGGATTTTTTAAAGTTAGTCATGCAGATCCATTATTATTGAATCGTGAGTTGAATCCTCGTGGGATGCCCCATTTAAATCACAATGTAAAAAAATAGACCTTGCATTGATCCAGCTACTCTGAAAAGAAATGTTAATGTCTACTATCTAAAATATTAAATGAAAAAAAAAAAAATCCATGCTGTTATCATTTAAATTTTTATTTTTTATCTTCATGAATATAAATCAAATCTCTATTATTTTTGCTCAAAATCCAAGCCCTGGTGATATTTAATGTGTATATATATTTACTTTGTCGTTAATTGTTTTATTTTCGAAGTTTCCTCCGGACATACATATACACACAACTGCCCTTTATATATGTATAGATAGATAATCACTTATCTGGGTCCGTTGAAGAGGACCTTCTTTGTGTCTCAGCTTCAAAGTCATTGCCTCAGTAGGCTAAACGTCTTTCCGTTTCAGGTTTTATCAGCAACTGCTAGTGTCTAAACTTAAAACTGCCACCCTGCATGAGACTCAATTCTCATTGGTTAAGACACAGATAAAAAGGTCGTCGTCTGGGTGGCCTAATGTTGGCATTAACCAGACAGTGAGGGAGTCTATTCCCTTTTCACTAGGGCTAGACCAAGGAGATTTTTGCATCTGAGGTGGAGTGCAACACATACCACCAGCTCCACCCCAGATTAAATCAAACTTAACAGACCTAAATTCTACCCCACCGAAAGGAAATTAACCAAATTTAATTAAATTTTTAATGTTGATATATTGATGAATAAAAGATATAAAGCACCAGTTATTTTATTTAAAAACTTTTACATTTTTTCAGGTCAGTTAACTTTGAACCACGTATCTTTGGGATGTAACACAGATTCTTAAAGATACATGGTTCAAAGTTAACTGACCTGAAAAAATTATTTGATATTTCTTTTTTACTCCCCCAAAATAAAACTACTACTTAGGCCAATGAAATGTTAAATTAAGTAATCTCAGAAGTGTCACAATTAATTGCAAGGGAGATAACTAACGGACCTAAATTCCACCATTGTATGTCACTCTACTGAAAGAAAAAAAAATACCAAAAATCAGGGAATTAACTGAATTTAATGAAATTTTCAGTGTTGATATATTATTGAATAAAAGATATAATGCACCAGTTATTTTATTTAAAAACTTTTACATTTTTTCAAGTCAGTTAACTTTGAACCACGTATCTTTGAGAATCTGTGTTACACCTCAAAGATACGTGGTTCAAAGTGACATATGATGGTGGAATTTAGGCCCGTTAAGTTCGATTTAACCAAAAGAAGGATGAAAGGATTTAAAATTTTAGATAAAAATTTTGAATTTTTGAAAAAATTTTATTAAAAAATGATTTTATCTTTTTTAACTTTACACTTAGTTGCTCGTGTTTTGAGATGTTTGGGAATTGTCAGTCTCTGAAGCTGTTTCTTCGTCAAAGCTGGGCATCTCAAATGGAGAAAGAGTTTGAAAAAGAGAAAGGCTGAAAAGAAGAAGAAAAAAAAACAGGAATTAGTTTAATATAAAAGCATACATTCAAGGTTAATATTTGTTTGATTTTGAGGGGAGGCTTGTTAATTTCTATTATTTAGATTTTTCGGACTGTTGTCCTCATCTTTATTGTTATATATACATTTCAGCCAATGAGCCCTCTTCATTTGTCAATAGTTTTTCCCATCTATGGGTTAAATAGAAAAACGTGTTTATAAACAAAATTGTATTATGCATTAAGAATGAATTTATTTCACAACTTGGTCGGCATTAAATGACCCACCAAGGTTTATATGCCATAAAACAAAAACCAAACCAAAACCTCTTCATTTGGAGGATGCAGGTTCAATCCTGACTACAGGCAAAAATAACATAGAATACTTAACATAGCTTAACACTTGTACATGGTCATTATTCTGCCTTCTCGTGTCTGCGAACATCCGGCAGTTTAACCAACGGTCCGTTGAAGAACATCAAACAATTAAATAAAATAACAAATAACAATAAATGTAACATAAAAGTTATGTATTGTACATAAATACAAACAATTAAATAAGATAAGAAATAAAAGTTTAAAGTCCTTCGTAACTAACCTCAGGTAGAAAAAGATTGAGTGAATGAGGGTGATTGAAGAGAGGGTGAAGAGATGTGTGTTGTCGTCTTGGTGTTTTGGTGAGAACTGCTCAATTCCCCAGACTGGTGGGAAAAGGGCTTGATGGGGTGGAAGGTTGGTATGTGTTAAAATTTATGTAAGCTTTGGAGGTCATGCTGAGGTCAGACATAGGGGTGGGGGGAAGGAAAGAGTGAATGGTTTCAGAGAGGAGTCAATGTATGTATGTATATATGAAGGCAGATGAAAAGGCCACAACATAAGCCTTGGAAGAGGTAAAGGATTGCTTAAAAAACAACCTAGCAAAAATAAAAACAAATCCTGACGACTGGGAAAAGCTGGCATTGAAGAGAACTGACTGGAGAATTCATGTGGATGGTGGCTGTACAAGTTTTGTGAGTGAAAGAATCATGCATGAACACCTCAAGCGCCAACTTTGAAAGGGATACACCTGTCATATTGGAGAGAACATGAAAGGTTGGAAATGTCAGACATGTGGTCGAATTCTGCTTTCTAAGGCTGGATATGTCAATCATAGGAAATCTCATCAGGGACAATTTATGCAAACTCCAAGAACAATGTGTCTTGTACAATCTGTAACAAAGCCTGTAAATCAGCTTTCTTTTAAGAGACATATGGTGGTGCATAAGCATAAAATTTTATCATCTGATACAATGATAAGGACGTCCTTCCTATGTCATATTTGCATCAAACTTTGTGGATCTGCAGCGGATTTAATGAGTCATGAGAGGAAAGGTTCTGGTGGTGGGGTTATAGGATTGTGAGGGACGCCAGTGATCTGTAAAGATTATGCTATTGCTTAAGAAGGCAGAACAGTCATGGTTAACAGAATGAGAACAATCTATCACAATGGATTAAATAAAGGGTTCAATTTCAAGTTCCATGAAGGCTTCCAATTACAAGAAGATTCCTGAGTTTGACAAGAAACACCTGAAGTAGACCAGAGGGCACATCAGCCAAAACATGTATATAAAAATAAAGAGGAGGACAACAGTCCAAAACATTTAGATAATACAAATTTCAGTACTCTGCATTATTCCCTAGTAGTACTGCCCATTCCACTACTCCACCCTAAAAGCACGGTTCTGGTGCTGTCCACCATAAATGACTAAGAATTAACAGTTTTGAGAGAGAAAAAATATACATAAGATTCTTTTCTTTTTGCAGTATCACTTAAGATATATATATATATATATATATATAGATAAGAGAGTTTTATAATTTGCTTGAAGAGGTTAGGAGGTTGATTTAGAAGGCTATCACAATGCAGGTGTAAAGAAAAAATAATAATACGGTAACAATGATGTTGTGTGTTAACCTGTATTTAATTCTTGAATTTTCGAAATATCTCTTTTTCAGAAGATCACTGGAACTGATGCAGTCTAGTTATAATATTTCTTTTTAAATGAATTTTTATTTTTTATTTATATATATATATATATATATATATATATATATATATATATTTCCTAATCATTCTTCCATTGGTTGAAAAGAAACAAAAAACTAACACAAATGGTTTCTACGATTGAGACAGCATTATTTCCCTCTCTGACTAAATTAGGTACTACTAACAGGACTCAATAGATAGATAGATAGATAGATAGATAGATAGATAGATAAAGTTCAATAGTCTCAGCAAATCAAGTAGTAATAAGGAACCTGATATGATAGATAGATAGATAGATAAAAATGAAGAGAATAAGATAGAAAGATAGATAAATAGATAGATAGAATAAGATAATACAGAATAAGATAGATGAATAGATAGATAGATAAAAATGAAGAGAATAAGATAGATATGAAGAGAATAAGATAGACAGATGTGGGGATTAGAATATGTTGGCTCTATCCTATGCAGAGGGGTAAGACCCCCCACCTCTTTGAAAGGGGTGTCTTGGGTATAACCCTAAACTGCATCTGATGGTGTCCAGTTGGAGATTGTGAAGTATCTCTACATTGCTATTACTCCTAGGTCCACTCTGACCCAGAGCTATGGGTCAAATAGATCTGTTTAAAAATTATTTGTATTTGATAGGAATACTTAAAGCCATATAACTGTATATTATTTGAATCAAGAATAGTTACTTGAAGCTAAGCTATTTACTGAGGATTATTATTATTAGTTACTTGAAACCATATAACTGTGGGCAAACAAAAGACAATTATCAAATAGAAATAGTTAATCTCCTTTTCATCCTTACTCTCCCTTTTCAACTTGCTCTCATTTAGTCCTTACTCTCCCTTTCTCCATACTCTCCTTTTTCATCCTTACTCTCCTTAACGCCTTACTCTCCTTTCTATACTTACTCTCCCTTTTCAACTTGCTCTCCTTTTTCATCCTTACTCTCCCTTTTCAACTTGCTCTCATTTTGTTACAAAAGATCAAGTAACAAGCTCTCTGTTTCCTCAACCTTTTTAACTCTTTGACATCGTAGTACCTGTTAGGGTCACATTAATGGGTCAAATAGTTCTGTTTTAAAATTATTAGTATTTGATAGAACCATGTGTAAAAAAAAAAAAAAAAAAGAAAAGAAAAAGACTCTTAAACAAACAACTACACATAAAAAAGTAAATATGAACGTATAATGAATGCGTTTCCCTAACCTCTAGGCATAAAATAACCCTAGATGGATTGGCATGCCATTTTTGGGGGGTTGATATTTTAGAACACACTTTTTAGGGGCTTTGATATTTTCTTTATAAGTTACAGGGAGTTTCCACCTCCCCATGAAAGATAGTTTGGAAACTCACAGAGATGGCCCGTCTGAATTGTTAACATATTAATGTTGTGTACATTTCTTTTGTTACAGATTAACATTAAGTATAATGAATGCACTTCCCTAACCTCTAGGCATAAAATAACCCTAGATGGACTGACATGCCATTTAAAATCAATCAATCAACCTGTTCAAGATGACACATTTGCAAGAGACCTAAAACCTTGGTTAAAGCAACCAGTCTAGGAGAAAGAAAACTCTGAATTCAAACCTGTTAAACTCTGCTTGAGAAATTGACTTTGTGTCACATCCTGTTCTCGCTGTGTGTCTGTATGTATATATATATATATATAAAGTCATCGGGGTGGCATAAAGTCGGTCTCAGCCAGACAGCGAGGGAGTCTATCCCCTTTTCACTAGTGCTAGTCAAAATCAATAATTTTCATAGACTTTAAAAATATAAATTTCATGAAATGTCCTCAGTATGACACTAAACTGTATATGATGAGGCTCTAGTTCTGTATCTCTGGGGAAAACCCCTTCATTATCATTACTCCCAGGTCCACTCTGACCCAGAATGGTGGTACCTGTTAAAGTCATAACTATGGGTCAAATATAACTGTTTGAAAATTATTTGTATTAGGAATACTTAATAGAAATTATTAGTATTAAGTTGAAGCTATAATTGTTTACTTATTATTAGTTATTTGAAACCATATAACTGTGTGTAAACAAATTATTATTATTATTATGAGGTTTTCCCACCTGCTGTAGCCGGTGGTTCACTGGAGGCTGAGTGACAGCGTCTTCTCAGGTCTCCAGAACTCTTCTGAGTATTCTAGCCATCACTTTCTGTGGATGAGATATTACTACCTAGGTATGTAAACTCGTCTACTAATTTAAGTGTCTTGCCATCCAATGTGGAGATGTCTCCACCTTGTTTAAAACATGTGAACTCTGTTTATAAATTATTTTTCCAAAAGTTGAGTGCTAATTTCTATATATGTGTATGGACTCAAAAGTTCATACAATGGTGTCATATTGGCTTTTTGACCAATGGGATCCAAACACTGCAACACCCATGGAATAAGTATGTGTATTAAAGAGAGTAGGCTTAAAAGTTCATATGAAGGTGTCATATCTGCTTTTGATGATTTTTTTGACCAATGGGATCCAAACACTGCAACACCCATGGAATAAGTATGTGTATTAAAGAGAGTAGGCTTAAAAGTTCATATGATGGTGTCATATCTGCATTTGATGATTTTTTTGGCCAATGGGATCCAAACACTGCAACACCCATGGAATAAGTATGTGTATTAAAGAGAGTAGGCTTAAAAGTTCATATGATGGTGTCATATCTGCTTTTGATGACTTTTTTGATCAATGGGATCCAAACACTGCAACACCCATGGAATAAGTATGTGTATTAAAGAGAGTAGGCTTAAAAGTTCATATGATGGTGTCATATCTGCTTTTGATGACTTTTTTGATCAATGGGATTGCAACACCGATCAAAGAAGTGATTATTTGAACCAGCTGTATCTCTGCCAAAGTAAAAAGCTTGGAAACATCCGTTTTATTTTAGAACAGATACAGAAATGCAACCAGTCTTGATCATAAAGCACAAAAGTTTTTGGTTTGGGGAGGGGGTAAAATTGTCTGGCCGCTATCTTTTTGTTCTTTCTTAGCTGGTTCCACTTGCAGACCGATTCCTACTAATAAGTACTTGTTTTCTTCACCTATGATAGCCTGCTTCCATCAAAAAACACCAAAGAGGAACTAGGTTGTTTGTTTATTTGTTGTTGTTGGTTGGGTTTTACGTTTTTTGTTCTTTCAAGCTTATAAGTATTGCTCTGTATATAATTATCAAATTATCATATATTGAGCTCTCCAAGTGGACTAAAAAGATTTTTCTAATGTATATTTATATGGTAAAAAAGGGTCCTGAATAGAATCATTCCCACTACCAACTTATCTGGTATATATATATATATATATATATATATTATACTAAAGCTGAGCGAATCAATGTTTGTTTCCAAAAGGCTTTTTTACTGTTTAGTTTAATGACATGAAAGTTATACTAAATTGTTCCTTAGTTTTAGGATTGAGTTTGAAAAAAACAAACAAAAAAAAACATTTTAATTGTTTCTAATTAGTCATAATTTGCAATTAAGTCAAAAACTAACCCCTCTCTTACTTCACATTCTGCCTAACACTTTCCCCCTCTCTCATTGTATATCTTGATTACCTCCTTGTTATATATGGTAGTTTCTCATTGAGAGTAGAGAGTGAGAGAGATTGGAGTGTGTGAAATGTATTTGTATGTCAAATTTCATAAGTATCGAGCCAGTAACTTCAACATCATGGCTCTTAATGAATTTAAATTAGGTCAAACAGGCTCTTAATGAATTTAAATTAGGTCAACATTCCCTTTCGTTTTGCCTAGTATATATGTGTGTGTGTGTGTGTAAGTTGAAAAATGGAAGTGAATCCGACAATTATGTTGAAAGATAAAAAGGAAAGAAAATGTTGTATGGATAAAAATTATTTATTGGAATGCCACATGTTTCGATCAAGAGTTTTTCCTTGTATACATTTATTCTGTTCATTATTATTCTAAATACAAAATAAAATAAAATAATAATAATAATAGAGAAAACATAAAATTTAAGTATACAAAAAAGCGGTCATCTTCATATCAAAATATCCTGCCTTGAAGATGACTGCTTTTTTTATATACTTAAATTTTATGTTTTCTCTATTATTATTATTATTATTATTTTATTTTGTATTTAAAATAATAATGAATAGAATACAATGTATACAAGGAAAAACTCATGGTTGAAACACGTGTTGGCATTCCAATAAATAATTTTTATCCATACAACATTTTCTTTCTTTTTATCTTTCAACAATTGTTGGATTCACTTCCATTTTTCAACTTACATATATATATATATATATATATATAGAGAGAGAGAGAGAGAGAGAGAGAGTTACCTGTGATAGGCTTGTTTGGCTTCTTCTTTCACTTTTTGAGTTTCTAGACTCTGCATATTTATAGAAGTTGTCAGTCTGCAAAAAACAAAACAAAAATTATTTAACAGCAATTTAGGAAGTGGCAGTAGGAGGAAGACTAACAAGAATGGTTACCATTTTTATGGCATCTTCATAAGAATGACTTTCTTTAAAGTTTTGGATCAAATATCTAATAAGCACCCCGGCTGAGACCAGTAGGCAAAAGGACATTTTTTTTTGCTTTTCACCACAAAATTCTGGTAGTTTGTAACAAAGTCTTAGACGATTTTTAAAAAAAGATAGTTCATGTATATTAACAAATCAAAGACATGTTTTTATATTAAAATAGTTTTTGATTTAAATAAAAAATAAAAAATAAAAAAGTTATTTCATGTTGTTAATTCAATAGCAAAATTTTTTTTTTAATTATAAAACTTTAAATGAAAGACACGTTTTTATATTAAGAATTTATAAAATTTATTTCAATAGCTCTCAATTGTTTGTGTGTGTGTACATTATTTTCTCTGTTAACGAAAACACGGGAATCGTTAACAGTCTTATGGGAGAATCCCACATCACACTCAATCACTCTGACACCCGAGCATTACTTTAATAAATCAGAAGTTTTGCTTATTAATCAGAAGTTGATGAATATTTTTCAACACTTACAATAATTTTTTTTTTTTAAATTATGAAAATCTCACACAAACAATTCAGAGCTATTGAAATAAATTTTATAAATGTTTAATATAAAAACATGTCTTTCATTTAAAGTTTTATAATTTAAAAAACATACTTCGCAATTGAATTAACAACAATATTTTAAAAATCTTACAGTGAAATTCTAATGTCAAAAAATCGTCTAAGGCTTTGTATACAAACAACCGGAAATTTATGGTGAAAAGCAAAAAACTGTTCTTTTACCTACTGGTCTCATCCGGGGTGCTTATTAGATGATTGATCCAAAGTTTCTTAACCAAAAAAGTATTAAAAATAAAAAAAAAACTTAAATGCAACAATAAAGCATTAATTTTCAAAAGGCAGATTAAAAAAACAAAATAAACAAACAATCAAATAAAGGACAAAATGTACCGAATATAAAAGGAAAGGTGAATAACCAATTTAGACAAATCGATTCAATTGGTATTTCATTTTTATTTGTTCAAGAAGTCTTCAAACAAATAAAGACAAAATATTATTATATATTAATATACGAGGGTGTGTCAAAAAGTAATGCCATTTTGTTTACCAACAGGAACATGTATCATACATCAAAATGAAGCTGGTCCTCTGTGGATCACATCCCTACTACTCCACAGTCACCATTTCTCTCAATAGCAAAGTTTCACCTTCGAATGAGAACATGTATCCCTGCCACGTAAAATTCTGTTGAGTGTTCTTTGAGCCACTTCTTCACTACAGATTTCACTTCCTCGTCACTGGAATAATGTTTGTCTCCCAAACTCTCTTTCATGGGACCGAAGAGATGATAGTTTGAAGGCACTAAATCTGGTGATTAATCTGTAGTGAAGAAGTGGCTCAAAGAACAGTCAACAGAATTTTACAGGGCAGGGATACATGCTCTCATTCGAAGGTGGAACATTGCTATTGAGAGAAACGGTGACTATGTGGAGTAGTAGGGATGTGATCCACAGTGGACCAGCTTCATTTTGATGTATGATACCTGTCCTACACAAAATGGCTTTACTTTTTGACTCACTCTCATATTATTATATAGTATATTGTGGAGTGCTGAAAAGAAGGAAATAACTTGAAATTTCACATATTCATCCCATATTCGCACTATATGTAATCATTCAAGTGAGTCCCGTCATGGTGTTATCATTAACAAGCTAGTCTTGCAGATCCATTACTACTGAAAAGTGAGTTTGATCCTTGCTGGATGCCCCATACTTGTGACCTTGTGTCAAATTCTTACCCATGATGAACAGGCCAGGTAAATAAAAATTTTTAAAAAAATATATTTTAACTCTTTCCAGATTGAGCTTATTTCTAAATTCTAACAATTCTAAGGTAAATCAAACTTAAATCTTTGCCTACTTTAAACCGCTCACAGTGGCTCTTCCACCATAAGCAACTAATGGTTAGTTTCATTATTACTGAGCAGAAGGACACAGATTACAATAATAATTTATTTGAATAGAATGAATTTGTTAATTTTATTTTTCTAAGAAAACATTCATGCACTATTCAGAATCTGAAAAGTTAAAACATTTTAGATTTTTGATTTCATCCCATTTTACAAAAATACAAATACAGGGTGTCCACAAAGTCTGGTTACATGGGGATTTCACTATTGTATTTATTTATGTTATTTTTTCTACCCAGATCGAATGATGGCTCTGTCTAAAGATTAAATGATGGAAATCATATTGAAAATATTATTTATTAACATTATGATTAAATAAAATTGTTTTGTTTTAAAAGTATGGTTAATCCCCGGGTACCCAGACTTTGTGGACACCCTTTAGAATAATTAGGTTGTATAAAAAGTATTTTCGTTTTTATAGACCTTTAGTTCAAAGTTTAATTTAAAAATCTACCCTGACTCAATTTTATTATTATTATAGTTATTTACTAACCTTAGCTTAGGTGTGGCACAAGGCCAGAAGTATGGAGAGCCCAATGAGAATCGAACTAATAATGGTCTGCGAATCTAGCTTGCTAACCATTACACCACATGAGGTGCCATTTTATTATCATTATATATATTTAGCTAACCCTCCACATGAGTAGGCTGCACCGAATGTAAGACTATTTGATACTAGAGCCCAGGTGGATGAGCAGTTCATGACATGATCTTCCCTACATGGAATGACGTTAAACTCTATCTGATGGTGAGGTTCCAGTTTTGGAGGTTTGGGGAATGTGGAGCACCTGTTAGGGATTGTATTATCCCTTTATCCATTAAATGACCCACTGAGGTTGATATGCCGTAAAACAAAACAAACCAAACATGAGTAGGATATGATACAAGGTCAATTTCTTAAGCAGAGTTTAATAGGTTTGAATTCAGAGTTTTCGTTCTCCTATACTGGTTACCTAGCCAAGTTTAAAGAACCCAGTCTTCCCAACTATTTACCCATAAAGTAGATGGGAGAGTAGATGGATGCATTCCCAAGAGTGTTAGTAATGTGTGAAATGCAAGCAGCCTCGTCCAGAATTTGAACTCGGGTTGACAAGTCCATTTCCTATGACCCTAACCATAAAACCTCAGTCTTTATTATTATTATTATTATTATTATATATTAGTGTGTATCAAAAGTATTCTCATTTTCACAAACCTTTAGTCCAAAGTTTATTTTATGTACACATCTAAATACTATCTTTGACTATTATTATTATTATTATTATTTCACTCCATGAGAGTTTTTAACAACTGCCTTAGTAGGTGGTTCACTTGAGGTTGAGTCTCCTCACATCTCCAGGACTCTCCTGAGTATTCAAGCCAATCTTAATAATGTTATTGTTTGGATGGTCTTGATTCTTCCTTTGATTTCCAATTCACCCAGACTCTTTTCCAAACGCTTGGTGACTGTTACAAAGATATCAATTACCCACATCTTTCACAGTTTTTTCTGTTCTCTGTTCAGGTCCAAGTATTTATCTACCTTTTCATTTGCTTTCATTTTCATTTTGTGATCCACCGAGACGTCAAAATCGATGAGATGACAAGTTCTCTTCTTGTTAATTAACACTGCAGAGATGCTGATAGGTACATGCCCTGCGTCACTCACATAAAAATCTAAAAGGACGCAGAAAATCATATCCATCCGTCCAGTGTTTTTTTTCCTTCCCCCACCATTTCCAGCTAACTGTAAATACATTTCAATATTTTCTTGGAAACGAATTACACTGTACGGGTACAAGGTATGGGTTAGACGGCTTAAGTTGATAGATAAAAACTCTACACTTTATTAAGAAACTTTAGCTGGGATCCATCAAACTTCCATGTATCTTTGATGCATAACACAGATTCTCAAAGATACATAGTTCAAAGTTAACTGACCTGAAAAAAATGTAAAAGTTTTTAAATAAAATAACTAGTGCATTATATCTTTTATTCATTAATATATCAACACTGAAAATTTCATTAAATTTGTTTAATTCCCTGATTTTTGGTATTTTTTTTCTTTCAGCGGGGTGACATACGATGGTGGAATTTAGGTCTGTTAAGTTCGATTTAACCGATATGGTCTGCTGAAATAGCAAAATCCACTTGATGGCAAGCTCTTTTGTTAATTAATATTTGGTTTGGACTGATCCTTTTGTATCTCAAAATCCTAGAGAATTTTAGACATCTCATTTTCTAGGAGAGATTTGTTTTATTATATATTGATGAGGTACCATCACTATTTAGACGGTTAGTGTAGAAATAGATTTTGAATTCAGATGTTGTTGAATTCAAATCTGAACCATTAGTTTAGGGTTGTTTACATTTTTGCATTTAACCTTGGACAATTTGGCCGGTCTCATTTTTAACCGGAGTGTGTTTCAAGATGATAATGATAGTACTTTTAAGGAACACAATATCATATAGATATACCAAATATGTATAGATATATGTAATTTCCAGCTGGGAAAATTTGGCTCAAGACCGCCCTCGGTGGCGGCAAAATCTCTATAGAGGACTGTACATGTCAGAAGTCACCCTGATACAACATCATGAAGCTAAGAGGTCCAGAAGAAAGCAACAGCAACAAAGCATCGGAACATCATCATCTACGGGACAACCTACAAATGCAAAATCTGTGGTCGCGAATGTTTCTCAAACATCGGACTTCATAGTCACAGGAGGCGCTGCAACTTCAGGGGCACACAAAAAACTTTATCATAGTCTTTCGAGACTGAATTGCCAATGATGATAGCATTACATATAAGTAAAAAAAAAAAATTTTTTTTTTAATTTTTAAAAATAAAAATAAAAAAAATATATATATACATATATAATTCCTGTCAATTATCAGTTGACTTAAAAAAAAATGAAAATGAAAATACTTTTGACACCTTCATAAATTAAGAACAGTATTTTTTTTTTTTTTTTGTACAGTAAAGATTAGAATATAATCCTTTGAAATAGGCGACTATAAGTGATGTGATTGGTAAACTGAAATAAAAATGAAAATATTTTGTAGGATATATTACTTTTAGCCTTATGCAATATTGAAAGATTATATTGTAGATAATATGGATGCTAAATGTCCAAGCTGACAGTGCTCAATATCATTGATAGAGCATTTATATTTGAGCCAAAGTAGCATGGACATGGAATTAACACCTGGTTACTTACAGTTTCTTGCCTATGCATTCTTCAGACTATTTGGTCTGAAGATCGCATCTTTGACTCAAATCATATATATATATATATATATATATATATATATGTAAAGGAATAAATGGATACCTTGGTTTAGATATAAATTTATTTCAGCATTTCTTTGCCTCCTCAGTTGGATTTTTACCAATTTGAAGTCCTAACACTCAGTCTTATTGGTATGAACTTCCCGTTTCACTCGTATAATACCAATAAGACTGGGTCTTCAAATTAGTAATAATCTGACTGCGGAGGCAAAGAAATGCTGAAATAAATTTATATGTGATCCAAGGTATCCATTTATTTATAATACTCAGTATATGTGAAAATATATATGCAAATCTTTATATGTACATTTGAGTTCTCAATTCTGGTTGAATCAAATCAAGAAAACACACTTATCGTCCAATATATATATATATATATATATATATATATATATATATATATATATACACACACAGGGTGGGCCAAAAGTAGGGTTACAGTTACTTCATTATCTGTTTCACCTTCACAATCACGTTTTAGATATAAATTCTAGAAAAAAATAAATGTTTAAGTGTTAACTGTAACCCTACTTTTGGCCCATCCTGTATATATATATATATATATATATATATATATATATATATAATGCACACACACACACACAGAGTATTGGACAGTGAAAAAACTTAACCCATTTTTTATCATTATTATAAATTTCAATGAAACTTCAATAGCTTAGACACATATAGGAAGTGTATGGATGTGCATGGTCTAATGGTTAGAGTCAATTCCTGGACGAAGCTGTTTGCACTTTACACGGCTCTAATACCTTGGGAAAGGTATGAATCCAATTCTCCCTTCACTATGGGCAAATAGCAGGGCAGACTGAGCTCTTTAACCATGGCTAGGTAACCAGTCTAGGAGAAGGAAAACTCTGAATTTAAACCTGTTAAACTCTGCTTAATAAATTGACCTTGTGTCACATGCTGTTTGTGCGGAGTGGTAGGTAAATATATATATAGAAGTGATTATTTTCCTTGATTACTTGTTGCCAAAGTTCCTTTATTTGTAGCAAAAAGTAATCATTTTCTGAAAAGAAAATTCTCAGAAATAAAAAAAAAATAAAAAATTTCTTTGAATTTTCTTTTCCTTGATTTCATTTGCGATTAGTCATTTGCTTTTTACAACAATAATCGATACTATTCACAGAGTTCTGTCCCCTTAAAAAACGCTAGGCAGTGATAGGTAAAAAACAAACCACCTATGAATGAAGTTCCTAGCTGAAGCAGTGCCTGCTGTATATGAAAAAATAATTTGATAATTGAAGGCGTTTTTATTGACAAATTATCTATTTTTTTTAGTGGTTTGAAGGCGTAAAAAGTAAGCCATATTTTTTTAAATATTAAAAAAAAACCCAAAAAACAACCAGCGCTTAAGGCGTTTTTCCCAAAAAGTTAATGCGATATTTTACCACCAGTCTTTTTTCAATAAGTAAATGTAAATATTTTAACCTTTTAAAAATATGGCTTACTTATAACGCCTTCAAACCACTAAAAAAAAAAAAATAATAATTTGTCGATAAAAATGCCTTCAATCGACAAATCATTTTTTCATATACAGCAGGCACCACTTCAGCTAGGGACTTCATTCATAGGTGGGTTTCTTTTTTGACCTATCACCGCCTAGCGTTTTTTAAGACAGAAGGCCGGGACTCTGCGAATAGTACCTAATAATCAAAGAAAATAATCACTTCCTATGTGTGTTTAAGTCATTGAAGTTTCATTAAAATTTGTGGCAATAATAAAAATGGTTGTTTTTTTCACTATTTTTTTTTTTGTCGAATACTGTATGTGTGTGTGTATATATATATATATATATATAATACACACACACACACATATATTGCCAACATGAAAACTTTTCATGCTCCTACTGCACTAAGGTGTGCCGAACAGCTGTTAGCCTCAGGCATCACATAATAGTTCACAGTGATGCATACACCATACTAGTCGTCTCAGTCAACACTGATTGTCATGAGTGCCAAATTTGCTCTAAGATACGCAAATCTCTGGCAGGACTGAAAAGTCATCAATGAGCTCATGAACGGATAATGAATGAAGGACTGGCATTCATTTGACAAGACATGATCAACATATATATATATATATATATATATATATATATATAGTGTAGATATGGAGTCAACACCTGGTTACTGACAGTTTCTCGCATATGCATTCTTCAGACCAAATGGGAAAATTTATTTGGCGTTTTGTTTATATACCCTTTGGTTTGCTCTTTCCTGAGGGGGGGCCATGGAGTGGTTTGATTGGTCATTTTTTATGTGAATCACAAAGTTTACCTAGATTTTGTTTGATTAATTTTTATATGTATCAAGCAAGAACTGTCAGTATCCAGGTGTTGATTCCGTGTCCATGCTACCTTAACTCAAATATAAATGCTCTATCAATGATATTGAGCACTATCTGCTTACAAATATAGCACCCATATTATCTACAATATATATATATACAGCATATATATATATATATATATAAGAGAGAGAGAGAGAGCATTATATAAAGTTAGAAAAATACTTCATACACTATGAAATTCATCCATTGGCATTGCATTTGAGCGACAGAAGATATAAAAAAATGAGTCAGAAAAAAAACTATTTTGATTTGTTTAGGGGTTTCAAGTAGCACCCAAGATGAATATGATGAGTACGTGACAAAAAACCCATACAACAAAACCCCAAAAACTATCTCAGGAAAAAAAAAATATACAGAATTTTTTAATCAATTTTTTTTTTTTTTTGTTATTTATAGTTAATTGTATTTTATTAATTCTTTAACAGGGAAATTATTGCATTCATCAGATTGCAATGATTATTGAATTTTAATTAAATTTTTGTTGCATTTTGTAACAAAAATCTGTTGAAAATAATTCAAGTCAATCAATGTCTTTAATTCAATTTTATGAAATTTCTATAAAATATTATTTGGATGGGAAAAATATTTACTTTTCTATAAAGATAGAGTATTGCCAATAAATAAATACAACCATAACAATTTTGTTTAATAGAAAGTTAATTTTCTTCTAAACTACAGATACCAGGATTTAATTATTTCTAGTGGAAAATTATACAACCAAAACGGATATCATTAGGTATTATTTATTACCAAAAACTTACAGCCCTGAAACTCTGTAACCAAAAATATTATAATAATTTTTTTTTTTTATTTATTTAGAAAATGTTAATTTTCTTCTAAACCAAAGATACCATGATTTTATTATTTCTAGAACATCACAATTATGACCCGATATTATTATGCACTATCTATTATGAAATTCTAGAACATTGAAATTTTGTAGGTTGGTTGGTTTATGGCATGCCAATATTTGTTGGGTTATTTTATGCCGAAGACGTTCTGTTGTAATTATTCTTGTTAGGTATTCAATTTTTTGAAACTCAATTTTTTTAAAACACACGTTTTAAAACTCATTTTTTTATCTATTTAATCCATACATGGGTCCCTAACAGGTACTACCACTCCTGGTCAGAGTGGACCTAAGAGTAATGGTGAAGAGGTACTCCACATTCCCCAAAGTTCCAGAATTTGAACTTGACCATCAGATACCCAGGACATTAAGACCCTCAGCCACTGCCTTCTAGTACATATATGATAAAAAGGGTTGGGGCTTGCCATAAGGGTAATAGGGTTGGGACAATCATATAGGTGATAGGGCTTGATGTGACCAGCAGATTGATTGGAGGAGGCTTCTCCGAGTGCCTGTCTAGTAAGGGCCAAAGTGGAGTGTTGCAGGTCATGAACTGTTCAGTCACAAGGGTTCTGTCCTTAAGCATCATGGGTCACAAGATGAGCCTATTAAAAGGTGGGTGGGTCATATCACAGTACAGAAATGCAATCAATGTATTCTAAAGCCCCACCGACAGGGTTATGAAATTTTGGAACAAAAAATGAAATTGAATGCTTATGTATAAGAGTATACTTATTTTTGGTTTAAAAGAAAATTATATCTTATTATAATGGAGATTGAGTGTTTTTCTGTCTGTAACCGAAACTATATTACTACTCAAGTCACAATTCCCTTAATTATTTACGTCAAATTCTCCATGATTTCATTCTTTTAAACCTTCAGTTATTAATAAAAATTGTATTACATTATTAATACTGTTAACCATATCTAAGTACTAATAACATGCAATTGTATTTATATATACAACAAAATAGCGGTTTACAGTTTGAACAAGAAGGCTAATTTGCATATTGATATTTAAAATTTTATTTTAATAAATATGTGCTTGGTATTATTGATTTCTAATTGTTTGGTTTTATCTTAAGAAATATAAACAAAAATCTTGTGGATAAATCTTAAAAGAAATTTATTTACAAGAAGAAATAACTGTAATATTATCCTTTACTTCCTATTTTAACTAAATAGTTAAATTAGGAAAAATTACCAATGAAAGAGGGGAGTAATGGAAAATGATGGAATAGTTAGTTTCAAAGTTGTTCTATTTTTCGATTATACCCCTCTGTTGCAGATCTTTTTATCTGCATTCTTAGTCAGTTTCATTAGCCTTTCTAATTTAATATGATATTTTATTATATCAAAACTTAAATACTTGCACCCGGAGGGTGTATATATTTGCTAGTTTTTATTAAAAAAATTGTTAGAATTGTATTTATTAATAAGCGATTCTCTATCTTTATAGAAAAGTAAATGTTTTTAGCATCCAAATGATAAAAAATTGTTAGGGCTTTATTTATTTATTCATGGTCGATACTGTATATATTTATTTAACCTCTCCACATGAGCAGGGTGCAATACAAGGTCAATTTTTAAGCAGAGTTTAACTGGTTTGAATTCAGAGTTTTCCTTCTCCTAGACAGGTTGCCATAGAAAGGTTAAAGAGCCCAGTCTGGTTACTATTTACACATAGCTGGAGGAAGAATAGTTGGATCCATACCTTTCCCAAGGGTATTAGTGCTATGTGAAATGCAAGCAACCTCATACAGGATTTGAACTCAAGTTGTCAGGTCCATTTCCTATAACAATAACCGTTACAACACAAACATATACTCCTAACCCTTACTAATCATCATTATCATGTCACACTAGTAGCATGGGTATCCATGACAATCTCTCACCAACCGTCCCTATCATTCATTGCTCTTGGGAGGTTCTCTGCACAGCATCCAGTATCTGTGCAAAGCTGGTCAATGTAGGTCTTTGCTGGACGGCCTACACTGGCATGTCCATGTGCTGGTTTCCATAGAAGAACATCACGTATGAGTTTGTCCTTGCTTCTCCAGCAGTGCCCAGCATTGTTCATCTCACTTGAATAGTTTGTGTGATAGAGGGAAAGTGGCTGTACAGCTGCTTTCTCGTCGGATGTTGTCTCCACAATTTGTTAATATCGCACACAGCATTCTTGTGCAGCTTCCATCTAGCTTATTCTCTAGGCACTTCATTAGGATCCAAGTGTTGCAGCCATACAGTAGTACTGATACAACTATGGCTTGGAAGAATTGTTGCTTTAACCTGCCAGCCGAGATTGGATTTCCATATGACTGATAATCTGTCAATGGTCTTCCCAATACATTCATAAGAATAATACTATCATTAATTATTTCTCTGAATTTTTAAGATGAGGCTTGATAATTTGGATTATTTGCATGATTCGGACTATTGTCCTAATCTTTATTGTTACCAGCACAACATTTCAGCAGATGTGCCCTCCAGCTTTCTTCAGGTATTTCTTGTCTGACTCGGGCATAGTAGATATAGGCGTTGAGTTAATACAGTTCTAAGTGACAGTTATCTGTAGGCTGCAAATTCAATCCTGGTCAATGGTGACAGTAACATAGAATTATTAACACAGCTTAACATTTGTACCCAGTCATGGTTAACGGAATGAGAACAGTCAACCCCTGTGGATTAAATAAACGGTTAGGTTTGAAATTCCGGGAATGTTCCCGAGTTCGAAGAGAAGTCGCTGAGTCTGACGAAAAATACTTGAAGAAGGCTGGTGGGCAAATCGACCGAAATGTTGTGCAGATAAAGATGAGGACAATAGTCCGAATAATCCAAATAATATATATTAATTACTTAATTTTTTTATCTGTTTTAATTTAATTAAGTTTTTTTTGTTTCCCTTTGTAATCTAGATGTGGATGTTTTGTCACAGAGGATTTTGTCAGAACCTGGAATTTGAAACTTTATTGTTTAATGAGCAGAATATAAATAATAATGGAGCAGCAGCAGAATGAATTTGAGAATTTAAATAAGTGTAAAAACACCGGTGAGGCTTGACAATCAATCTGGAATGTCAAGACATTATCTGATATATACGGAGAGAGAAAAGTCAAAATTTAGTGTAGCAGCAAATAAGGAAGAATATAGGCAGGCACTAACATTTCGTTTCCAAATAAGTGTCAGGTGTAGCCATCCCCTCCTCCCTGCTTCTCACCCCAACACATTCTGAAGACAGTGACAAACTCAGACCACCTGAGAAAGAAAATGGCCGCCAATTTAGTGTCATATTATGGACAGTGAAGAAGTTTGCTGAGTATTCGAGCAACAAGACATTTTTTTTTTCTTAATATAAGAAAGAAAACGAACAAATAAATATGCGACTACTTTTATAGATAAGAGGAAAGAAAACTGGCATGCAATTCATGCAGAATAAGAATGCTCGATTTTATTTATTATTATTATTATTATTATTTGATATAATGAATATGCAAATACCTTGGTACCCCCCCACTGTAATCTGATTGGACAGTTCATATATAGACTGTTGTTCCCGCATCCGACTGCCGGACAAGACAGACTACTCAAGAGACGACGACCACGTTGATTCAACTTGTGAATTGATCTTTCCTCGTCGCCACTGATATATATCTTTATTAAACAGAGATATTTGGAAGTTGTGGTTTGGTATTATCACCAGTAATCGTGGTTATCTCGATAGCAATATGTCGGCCCAATCAACGTGGTCGTCGTCTCTCGAGTAGTCTGTCTTGTCCGGCAGTTGGACGCGGGAACAACAGTCTATATATGAACTGTCCAATCAGATTACAGTGGGGGGGGGGGTACCAAGGTATTTGCATATTCATTATATCATTATTATAATTCTTCTTTTTTTTTTAAAATAACAAAAGGCAGGCAGTAACTTTGGGATACACTACGTAATTTTACTTCTTTTTTTTTTTTTTTTTTTCAGTTTGCTCTGTGGAGTTGAAGTAGTAGTTGTAATAGTTGTAATCTATTTTTGAGTGAAAGAAAGTAAAAAGAAACATACTTGGACCTTGCCAGAGAACTAAAAAAACAACAAAAAAACTGTGGAACATGAGAAAGATGGTGATACCAGAATTCATGCAGAATAAGAAGGATCCATTTTATTTATCACTATTATTATAAGTTTTTTTTTTTTTTTCCTTTTTCTTTTTAATAACAAAAAGGTAGGGCAGTAACTTTTTTCTTCTTCTTCAGTTTGCTCTGTGCAGTTGTTGTAATAATTGTAATCTGTTTTGGAGTGAAAGTGAAAGAAAGCAAAAAGAGACAAATACTTAAACCTTGCTAAAAACTAAAAAAATTTAAAAAAATGTGAATATGAGGATGATGGTGATACCAACTGTAGTTGGTGCACTTGGAACAGTCCCAAAAGATTTGGAAAAAAGACTGGGTGAATTGGAAATCAGAGAAAGAATTAAGACCATCCAGACAACAGGTTTTTTAAGATCGGCTAGAATACTCAGAAGAGTACAGGAGACTGGCTGTCACTCAGACTTCAGTGAAAGCCCACCAGCTAACGCTGATCTGAAAAACTCACAAGAAGTGAAATAATGATAATTTGTGATTTTGAGATACAAACAGATCAACCAATCCCAATCCAGACTTAATATTGATAAACAGTTGGGTTCAAAGTTCCATGATGGCTCCTGATTACGACAAGAAGGTTCCTAAGTTCGAAAAGAAGGCTCCTAAGTTTGAGAAGGCTCTCAAGTCTGACAAGAAATACTTGAAGAAGGCCAGAGGACATATCAGTCAAAATGCTGTACAGATAACAATAAAGATGAGGACAATAGTCCGAATAATCCAAATAATACTAAAAAAAAAAAAAAACTTGTCTGATGGATTTCGCCATTCTAGCAGACCACAGAGTAAAAATCAAAGAAAGCGTAAAGATAGATAAATACTTGGATTTATGGCATGTCAACCCTTGGTGAGTCATTTAATGCCGAAATCAGTCATTTTTTGTATCTATTTATCTCTCTATCTCAGTATGTTCACTATCTATCTCAATATGTTCACTCACTCTCTCTCTCTCCATCTCAGTTTGTTCACTATCTGTCTGTCCAGTTTAGAAGCTTAGTATCAATTTATCCAAGAGACAATAGCCTTTATCTATTAATAATGGAGATTCGCTTCCATTTTTTGTCTGTAACAAAAATTACGTCACTGCTTACGTCACATTACCCAAAATCGTCATAACATAGAATAAATACACTCAAAATTGAACATGCAACATTAGACAGTCCTCATTGTTTTTTAAAACAAGTTTTAATAAATACATGACTGGTATTATATATCTATATATAGTTTGTTTTATTTTAATACCTATTTAAAGTTTACATTTCAAATTGTTTTATTTTTTAATCCCTTAATGAATTTGATGATTTTACTTACTTAGGGTACAAACTCGCTGACACTGAATTTTTTTACTCCCACCCCTCAGGCAATATGTTTCAAAAATCTATTTTTACATCGCCCTGAGGGTGTTTTTTTTATTTTGTACTAGTTCAAATAATGATGTCATTGTTTTTGCATGTCTATCATTCCGACATGTGCCACAAGAAGAATCACAATCATTTAGAATAAAGATGCCTGTTTGATCAACAGTCAAACTATTAAAAATGATTTCCCAGGTTCAGTCATTAGTATACTCGGATACACAGGGAAAGTCAGAGGATACATTTGCCGAAATGTTGTGTCTATATATACCACAATAAAGATGAGAACAACAGTCTGAAACATCAAAATCATTTTTACATCGCCCTGAGGGCGTTTTTTATTTTGTACTAGTTGTCATAATAGAAGTTTGTCTCATTTCATACAACTTTGTAGCATCATTGTTTTCTAAGTTTTCATTTGAATAATAACGCCAAAGAGCTGAAGAAAATGTGAAAAGTAACAGTGATACCAATTGTAGTTGGTTCCCTTTAAAACGATCCCCAAAGATCAGGAAAAAGAAACTGGCACGGGGGGGGGGGTGCTAGAGATAAGAAGAAGAATCAATACTATCCAGACTCCATCGCTGTTGAGATCCGATAGAATACTTAGAAGAATCCTGGAGACCTGAGGAAACTTGAAGGTTACTCAGACTTCAGTAAAAACTAGTGTGCAAAACTCATAAGGAGTAAAATAATTAATAATAATAATATCATGCCAAACAAAACAATTGTTCTGCCTACATTCATTGACTCCTCTCTAAATCCATCCCTCCTTCCCACTCCTGCGTCCGACCTCACCATGAACTACCACACCCCGATGTGTACTTGACAATGAACCTATGCCCCTCCTAACTCTTTCCCATGCATTTGGACAATTCGCCAGTTCTTCCCAAAAAAAACCAAGACAACCCCACACATATCTTCACTGCTCTTCGATAAACCTTAATAGACTCAATCCTTTTTTACCGTGAAGTCTGTTAATGACTTTTGAACTTTTCATCCCTTTTGTCATTCTGTTAAATTGTTTGTTTGTTTTATGTTCAACATATAATGTTCCCATTAAATCTATTGTCTTCAGTTTTCACTTTTTTTGTTGTTTCATTCAATTGTTTGATGTTCTTAAAGTCTGCTTGGTTAAACTATCTGTCCTACCTTCGCAGACAAAAGAAGGCAGAATACCAATGATACCAATTGTAGTTGGTGTTTTTGGAATAGTTCCCAAATGCCTGGAAAAGAGACTGAGGGAAATAGAAACTAGAGGAAGAATCAAGACAATCCAAACTACATCACTATTAAAATCCGCAAGAAGAGGCCCAGAGACTTGCTGTCACTTAGATTTCAGTGAAAAACCATGAGTTAAAACAGGTGTGAAAACCTTGCATAAAGAGAAAATAAATACTAGTAGTAGTGTTGGGCGTATAGGGGACTAAATGGAGTAGTCTCCCTTGTCAAAGGGCTTGAAGAAATCTTCTGCATCAGGAGTCCCTTTTTGGCTACATGACGTGGGAACCCAAAAATATCAGCCTCTTTCATGGAGCTGGCTTGATGAGGACGGACGTGCTCATCACTACTCCTCGGCACCACACATGGTGCATACCTTTCGGTCCAGACCCCCCATAAAGAGTAAGTGGTTTCCACCTCTTTTGTCTTTCCATAACACTTCTGCATGTACTTGAACAATTGTGACTTTGTATAGCCTGGGGAACCTATAAATTATGTATGTCTTTAATTAACACGTCAGTTTTTATCCTACTAAAATGTTCTGCATTGGGTATTTCTCCTTTAAATAACCCAATACTGGTAATTTATGAGGAAGTGCGTCCCGGTCTCCAGCCTCAGAAATTGCTACCCGGTGACTATTAAAATAACGTCCCCGCTATGTCGTCTCGGCAGTGTTACTTGAAAGAAAACAACCAACTTAGGGCGTTAAATGTATTTTAGAGGGGGGGGGGCTTCTCTTTTTTTATATGAACAAATGGAGATGGGTGGATAAACAAAGTAAAAAATGAACAAATTGAGGTAGATAGATAGATAGATAGATATCCATCTTCATATCTAAACAAGAATTACGACAAATTTCTATAAATAAACAAGAATTACGACAAATTTCTATAAATAAATTTCTAAACAAATTACGATAAATAAATAAGAATTACGACAAAAAAAAGAGAAGCCCCCTCCCCCAAAATACATTTAAGTTGGTTGTTTTCTTTCAAGTAACACTGCCGAGACGACATAGCGGGGACGTTATTTTAATAGTCACCGGGTAGCAATTTCTGAGGCAGGAGACCGGGACGCACAACCTCATAAATTATCCCAATGCTTTATAAGAACCGCAATTTATACTCTTTGAACATCTTATAGGTGGTTTGGCAATTTATGTTTCAGTATATTATTGAAGTCAGTTAGTCTACTGTTGGTTTGAATAACAGCAACTAGCTAAGCACAACTAAAGCAGTGTTCAAGACAGTTGGTATTTATAGAAATCAAGAATGATCCATTCATGCATTTGGGTGATTCCATTCCTTGAGTTCTGATTGGCTGCTTGGTTTCAATGATATTGTGGATTTTATAAATATCCTGGCATTCTGCAGTAGAATTGCAACAAGACAGGTTTGTATTAAGTTACAACCGCTTGTTGCCGTGTCTTACCAATTCGATGGTAATTGGAACTTAGTTTGATTATTCTTCAGTATCAATTTCATTTTTTTCCCCTAGATACTGCGATATTTGGTTCAGTTTTCAATTTTTAATTCAATATTTTTGCTTTCTAAGGAAGCCATTCATTTTCTTGTGTAATACTAGCATTCCTAGTCAATTTTTGATTTCGTACAAGAAATTAAAAAAAAAAAAAAATTAAAAAAAATTGATATATATTGAAAATATAGACATTATAAAAAGCTAGCTAAAAAAAGCAAGAAACAATTTACATTTGAAAATTTAAAATGTGTAAAATTCATAAACGTACATTCCAAAAAATTTGCAGAAGAAATTACTTTGAAATTGTCATTATTTGTTTGCCAACATACATGTGTTTAGTCCATGAGAAATAAATGTTTTGAAAAATAGCTTCAAAATTTCATAAATTAAAACAATGAAATCTAAAAATAAAATTAAGCAAGTTTTATCTATTTGCTAGCATAATGACCTTTTTTTTTCTTTTTTTTTTTTTTTTACTGTTACTGTAAAAAATAAAAATAAATAGATAAATAAAAATTAAGTAAAGAAAGAGTAATTCTATTTCTTGTTTAAAAAGTTTTTTTTAAAAGTTCAAAGTGATTTTATTTATTTAAATTAATACTACTAGCAAATATATGCACCTTCTGAGTGCAAGCTTTCGAGTTTTAATATAATAAAATATTATATTAAATTAGAAAGGCTAATGAAACTAAATAAGAATGCAGGTAAAAAGATTTGAAACAGAGAGGGGTATAATCGAAAAATAGAACAACTGAAACTCTAGTCTTTCATTGCTAAATTTTCCTAATTTAACTATTTAGTTAAAATAGGCAGTAAAGAATAAAATTACAGTTATTTCTTCTTGTCAATGGATTTCTCCAAGATTTTTGCTCATATTCATTAAGATAAAACCAAACAATTAGAAATCAATAATACTAAGCACATATTTATTAAAATCAAATTGTAATATCAATATGCAAATTAGCCTCCCCGTTCACACAGTAAACTGTTATTTTGTTGTATATATAAACACAATTGCATGTTATTAGTATGTAGATATGGTCAACAGTATTAATAATGTGAAACGATTTTATCAGTAATTGAGGTTTAAATAAAAATAAAATCATGGAGAATGTGATGTAAATAACAAAGGGAATTGTGACTTGATTAGTGATATAGTTTCTGTTACAGACAAACACACAATCTCCATCATAATAAGATATATGTGTATACATGTAGTATTAAAATGAAAATGTTGAATAATATTATGGTAGAGATGTACAAATTTACACAACTGTCGATAAGGGAGATCACATAACACACACACCAAAAGCACACAGGCACAACAAATTATACAGGTAATAAAAAAGATTCACCACCACAGCTGTGATAAACAAACTACTAAGACCTGCCTTACCCCCCAAAAAAAATAAAATAAAAAAGTATCAGTCAAATCTGGAATGATACTAAGACACTGTTGGACAGATACACACACACATAAACACACACACGCAGAGAATTTGGAAGAAGATATCACCAGGCATACAACAGAATGGACAAATCCTAGCAATAAGGTAACAGCTCCAGAACTTAGCTTTCAGAAATCTTCTGACGAAGAGATCTTTATCCTGAAATATTGAGAATAAATCAAAGGTAAATGAACAACATCATAGTTACCTCATTTTTCTTTACACTTGCATTGTGAATAATCTTCAAAACCAAACGTATATATATTGTCGGCAAAAAGCCATATCCAAACACATTGTGTTTACATACTTATCATATATATATATAATATATATATATATATATAGTTGTAGATCCAACAAGAGATAAGTAAATATTTTATAATAAAACTTTTTTTTATTACCAAAGATGACACAACACATGTTTCAGACCTTTTTAGATCTTCTTCAGGCAGATATTCCTTCTTTATTATATATAATATATATAATATATATATATATATATATATATATGTATATGTGTGTGTGTGTGTGTGTGTGTGTGTGGAATTAAACAAAAGGCAGGTCTCCAGTTTAACGATTTTATTGGTGATCTTTTCAAGCTTTCTGGACAACTTTATAAAAAAGTTGGCCAGAAAGCTTGAAAAGATCACAAATAAAATCGTTAAACAGGATACCTACCTTTTGTTTAATTCCACATGTATAAATGAAAGAATGCTGCCCAAATACATATATATATATATATATATATATGCACACACACAAATAAATGAGCATCCTGATTATATGTTCACCTGTGGCACTTTGACAATAAAATGACAAGACCTGTTGACATAATGTTTGGTGTGATGACTCACAAGACCTCATCTTGTGACCACAGCAATGTAAGGTTGACATCAGAGGTCAAATAACAAAAATCTCTGGTTTAAAACATTGGGAACAATTTTCATATAAAAATATTCCCCATTCATTCTTCTCATAAATGGCAAAATTTATTACAATTAAAATAGATTTTATACAATTTTTCTTTTTTAAAAATATATACATTACCTCTGGTTTTTTGGTTTTTTTTTTTTTGCATGGCCTGTGATCTAAGTTGAATTCCTAAAACAGCCTTTTTATACTGGCACCCAATGGGAGAATCAGTAATATTGTCTACTTTAGGAAAGGCATGGGCGGCCACAAACAGACTATCAGTAATATGGAGATCCGATCTCACTGACAAGCTAAAGCAACAATTCTTCCAAGCTGTGGTTATATCAGTGCTGCTGTATGGCTGCACCACCTGGACCCTGACAAAGCGCCCTGAGAATAAGCTAGATGGTACCTGCACAAGAATGCTGCGAGCAGTCCTGAACAAGTCATGGAAGCAGCACCCCACAAAGAAGCAACTATATGGTCACCTGCCCCCCATCTCACAAACCATCCGGGTGAGATGGACTAGACATGCAGGACACTGCTGGAGAAGCGGGGATGAGACATTCTCCTGTGGAAGCCAACACATGGACATGCTAACGTAGGACACCCGCTAAGGACCTACATTGACCAACTATGTGAGAACTCTGGATGCTGCACAGAGGACCTCCCAGGGGCCATGAGTAATAGGGAATGTTGGCAAAAAATTGTCATGGATATCCGTGCTGCGCGTGCGACATGCTGATGAGAAGCTCTGTTATAATCAGTGGCTACATTATTTCCTTTGGTTTGGGCATCAGAAGATATTTTTATTAATAGCTACTTTTTCATATATAGTGTAAATAATCATTTTTCTTTTTATTACTGTCGCGTTAAAAGAAACATAAAGTAGATATTTTAATTGTTATATTTTAAGTTATATTTTGCCTTGGCAATGCTGCATATCTCTGCTAGTGTGTGAGTTTAGTTATCTATGAATATATTATATATGTATATATGTTTTGGGGATTTTGTGTGAAGCAAATAAAAATAGTAAAAAAACGCACACATTCGACCATTTACACAATTTCTGTCATTTAAAAAAAAACATTTCGTTTACCTGATGAATGCTTTTAGCAGGAAACCATTGGTAGTAATATCGTTCCCAAATAAATGAATAAAAGCTAAAACTTTTATTTGTCACTTCATTCAACTATCAACCTCTATCACAGATATTGAGCACTCTTCTAATAACACTGTACGTTGGACTACTATTACTTTTTCTAGTATACTATTACCAACCATAGACATTAATATATATATATATATATATATATATATATATATAATAAAGATAAAACATATATAATATATTCTGAGAACTAGACTCACCAGATATACCAATAAAGAAGCATATGTGGACTTCACAATGACATTATATATATATATATATGTGTGTGTGTGTGCATATATATATATATATATATACACACACATGCATATATATGTACACACATATACATATATATATGCCCCCACACACATATATATACACCCACACACACATATATACCCACATATATATATACACACACACACTCATATATATATACCCAAACACACACACACATATACCCACACACACACATATATATATACCCACACTCATATACCCATATATATATACCCACACACATATACATATATACACACACACGTACATATTATACATATACCCACACACGTACATATATACACACACACATACATATATAATAACCACACACATGTACACATATATATACACATAACACACATATATATACACATATAACCACACACATGTACATATATATATATATACCCACACACATATATATACACATATAACCACACACATGTACATATATATACCCACACACATGTACATATATATATACCCACACACATATACATATATATATACCCACACACATATATACACATATAACCACACACATGTACATATATATACCCACACACACGTACATATATATATACTCCCCCACATATATATACCCCCACACACACATATATATACCCACACACACATATATATATATATATATATATACATATATACACATATACATATATCACATATACATACACCCACACACACGTATATATATATATATATATATACACACACACAGAGACATACATATATATATATACACACACACAAAATTAGTTTTATTTGATTTTCAATTACCCTGTCACCAATAATGAAGTGTCATTAACATAATGGAAATTCTTTGTACAGTTGAACCATTTCTTGGTATTCAACTTTTGGCCAAGAAATCATTAATTTCTCATAATTTCCTTGTGTCTACATTGAATATGGGTGGATTTTTTAAAGAGTAATGGAACTACAAATTAGTATAACTAAATCACTATACACATTCCACCCTGTTGGCAGGGCTTGGAATATATTGACTGTATTCTCTTCAGATTGGTAAGTAAGGAGGGAGTGTTCTGGGTATGACACTAAACTATATCCAGCAGTGAGGCTCAGTTCTGGAGCTCTGGGGAGTGTGGAGTCACTTCCATTCATTGCCATTACTCCCAGATCCACTCTGACTTGGAGTGGTAGTACCTGTTAGAATAACCATGAATGCATAAAAAAATATTTTCAGAAATTAGTAGTATTAGATAGGCATACTTCAAGCTATATGTGACATAATGGTTAAGTAAGAATATGGTCAGAGAAAAAAAAAAGGGGGGGGGGGAATAGAATGTTTTAAGTCCAGGAATATGTATATGGATGGATGTTGTCCTTAGGGAGACAAAGGATCAGTCAGGTAAAGTTCAAGAGAGTTATAAAAGGATGTACTGCCCCCATGAAGTTAAGCCAGTTAGAGATAATATCTTTAGGTGGCTAGTTTTAAGAGAAAATAGGTTCTTGAAAAAGTTAATGGTCTGAAAAGTGGGGACACTGAGACTGATAAAAAAAAGTAAAGTTGTGAACATGTCTCTAACTTGTTCCCTTTGAATCGGCCAGCAAAGAACATTACAACATGGTGTCATTAACATTGTGCAAAGATGGTGCACGAGTGCAGACTAGGTATTATCACATATATAAGTGTGTAAACATATTATTATTATTATTATTATTAAATAGGAAGAGTTACTAGAAAGTATATAATTGCTTGTAAAAAGACTGACTTTGACAATGAATAACCAACATTAATTAATAAGTTGTAAAACCAACAAACTCATCTATATATACACACATATACATATATATACTTGAAACTATATAACTGTGTGCAAACAAATGATTATTGAATAAAAATAATTACTTGAAACCATATAATTGTGTGATCAATTATTAGTATTAGATAGGAATACTTGAAACTATATAACTGTGTGCAAATAAATAATTATTAAATAAGAATAATTACTTTAAACCATATAATTGCATATCAATTATTAGTATTAGATAAAAATATTTGAAACCATATGATTGTCTCAAAATTATTAGTATTAGATCAGAATACTTGAAATCATATAACTGTGTGCAAATAGATGATTATTATAAAAAAAAGTGCCTTTTAAAAATTGTTACTCAGCATTAGATAGGAATATTTGTTATCATATAACTGTGTGCAAATAAATGTCACCCTGAGTAAGGCCAGTTGGCCACTATAGGCAAAGAGTTATATAATGACAAATGAAAGGTAAAGATAGAACAAATGAGTATTACAAATAGATATGTTTGAATATTATTAATGTTGAATAGGAATACTTGAAACTAAAATAGTTACTTGAAGCTAAAATTGTTTACAGATGGTTATTATTAGTTACTAGAAACTATATAACTGTATACAAATTATTAGTATTAGATAGGAATACTTGAAATCATATAACTATGTACAAACAAATTATTATTATTATTATCATCATTAAATAGGAATAGTTACATTAAACCATATAACTGTGTACAAATTATTTGCATTAAAAATAGTTACTTGAAGCTATAATTGTTTATAGATGTGTAATAATTGAGAGTTACCTCTCCTATTTTATGATTACCTCCCCTTTGGAGAACTCTCTAGTGAATACTAGACTATATAAACTCTCAATAAGTGTACTAATTATTCTAAGTAGAAATAAATTGTAATGACAAATGATAACACCGATAGACTTTGAAAAGCTTTATTCTACTTAGAATAATTGGTACACTTATTGAGAGTTAATATAGTCTAGTATTCACTAGGGTTCTCCAAAGGGGGGTAATCAAAAAATAGGGGAGGTAACTCTGAATTACTTATTACAAGATGGTTATTATTATTATTAGTTACTTGAAACTATATAATTGTGTAAATTACCAGTCACCCTATCAGTGGAGCTTAGAATATGTCAATTGCATCCAATGCAGTAAGGAGTGTCCTGGGTATGATTTAACTGCATCTGGTAGTGAGGCTCCATTTCTGGAGCTCTGGGGAGTGGGGAGTACCTCTTCACTGCTCTTAATCCCAGATCCATTCTGATCACATCTATGCATCAAATAGATCAGTTTGAAAATTATTAGCATTGAATAGGAATGCTTGAAATAATATAAATGTATGCAAACAAAGGATTATTAAATTGTAATAATTACTTGAAACCATATAATTATGTATCAATTATTAGTATCAAGAATAGTTACTTGAAACCATATAATTGTGTATAAATTATCAATATCAAGAATAGTTACTTGAAACCATATAATTGTATAGAAATTATTAGTATCAAGAATAGTTCCTTGAAACCATATAATTGTGTATCAATTATTAGTATCAAGTAGTACTTGAAACATATAATTGTGTATAAATTATTAGTATCAAGAATAGTTACTTGAAACCATATAATTGTGTATCAATTATTAGTATCAAGAATAGTTACTTGAAACCATATAATTGTGTATAAATTATTAGTATCAAGAATAGTTACTTGAAACCATATAATTGTGTATCAATTATTAGTATCAAGAATAGTTACTTGAAACTATATAATTGTGTATAAATTATTAGTATCAAGAATAGTTACTTGAAACCATATAATTGTGTATCAATTATTAGTATCAACAATAGTTACTTGAAACTATATAATTGTGTATAAATTATTAGTATCAAGAATAGTTACTTGAAACCATATAATTGTGTATCAATTATTAGTATCAAGAATAGTTACTTGAAACATATAATTGTGTATCAATTATTAGTATCAAGAATAGTTACTTGAAACTACTTCCAATTATTAGAATAGTTACTTGAAACCATATAATTGTGTATCAATTATTAGTATCAAGAATAGTTACTTGAAACTATATAATTGTGTATAAATTATTAGTATCAAGAATAGTTACTTGAAACCATATAATTGTGTATCAATTATTAGTATCAACAATAGTTACTTGAAACTATATAATTGTGTATAAATTATTAGTATCAAGAATAGTTACTTGAAACCATATAATTGTGTATCAATTATTAGTATCAAGAATAGTTACTTGAAACCATATAATTGTGTTATCAATTATTAGTATCAAGAATAGTTACTTGAAACTATATAATTGTGTATAAATTATTAGTATCAAGAATATGTAAGTTAGTATTAGTTACTTAACTATATAATTGTGTATAAATTATTAGTATCAAGAATAGTTACTTGAAACTATATAATTGTGTATCAATTATTAGTATCAAGAATAGTTACTTGAAACCATATAATTGTGTATAAATTATTAGTATCAAGAATAGTTACTTGAAACCATATAATTGTGTATCAATTATAAGTATTAGACAGGAATACTTGAAACTATATAGTTGTCCGGAAATTATTGGTACTAGCAGGACCTGTGGATATACCACAGTATGATAATTTAATTATTACGAGGTGCTTCAACCAATGGAAAACCCACTGGAATAAATGTGTCGAATGTAAAGGGGACTGAATGATTTTGATGTTTCGGACTGTTGTTCCCATCTTTATTGTGGTATATATAGACACAACATTTCGGCAAATGTATCCGACTTTCCCTGTGTATCCGAGTATAGTAATGACTGAACCTGGGAAATCATTTTTAATAGTTTGACTGTTGATCAAACAGGCATCTTTATTCTAAATGATTGTGATTCTTCTTGTGGCACATGTCAGAATGATAGGCATGCAAAAACAATGACATCATTATTTGAACTAGTACAAAATAAAAAACACCCTCCGAGCGATGTAAAAATAGATTTTTGAAACACCTTGCATGAGGGGTGGGAGTAAAAAATTCAATGCCAGTGAGTTTGTATTCTAAGTAAGTAAAATCAAAAATTTCATTAAAGGATTAAAAAATAAAACAATTTGAAATGTAAACTTTAAATATGTATTAAAATAAAACAAACTATATATAGATATATAATACCAGTCCTGTATTTATTAAAACTTGTTTTAAAAAACAATGAGGACCGTTGCATGTTCAAATTTTGTTGCATGTTCCAATTTTGAGTGTATTTATTCTATGTTATGACGATTTTGGGTAATGTGACATAAGCAGTGACGTAATTTTTGTTACAGACAAAAACCGGAAGAGAATCTCCATTATTAATAGATATATCTTCAAAAGTCTTTAACAACTGTTTGATCCACACTCAAACTATAAAAAGGATTTCCCAGGTTGGGTCATTACTATACTCGGATATACAGGGAACACCAGAGGAAGGCTGTAGGATACGGCCACCCCCACCCACCCCAACCAAGATGCCTGGAACTATGTAACTATGAAAATATGAATATGTAAGTAAAGAAAAGTCATCGGGGCGGCCTAATGTCGGTATCAGCCATGGAGCGAGGGAGTCTATCCCCTTTTCACTAGCGCTAGACCAAGGAGATTATTTTAGCATCTGAGGTGGAGCACCACACCTACCATCAGCTCCTTACTTTACCGCACAGATCCCTGTGCTACTCATACGCTGAGTTGGCGAGGGCGGGTATCGAACCAGGAACCTTGTGGTTTCTAGCCGAACGCTTTACCGACTGAGCTAACCCGTAATTGATTAATTGATTATAATGGCATATCAAACCATTTAGGTTTATTTTATGCACAGAGGTTAAGGAATCCCATTCATTGTATGTTTATATTTACAGTTTTGTATTGTTGTTTCTTAAAAGTTTTTTTTGCACACAATTTATATCAAGTATTCCTATTTAATGCAAATAATTTGCATACATTTATATGGTATCAAGTATTCCTATCTAATAATAATCACTTTCAAACATATCTAGCTGGGATATAAATGGGACTATAATATATATATATATATATATATATATATATCGTGGCCGAAGCAGTATAGTTTCTGACTATTCTGCTGAAGTCCCGGTTTCGATTTCTGTCGGAGGGAAATCGTTAGTATATATCGCTGATGAGACTTAATAAAGTTGAAACAGTCTGTACGATATTCTACACACCGAGTAATTCTTTGCGAAATTCACTTGTCATTATTATCTTCTATAATTATCAAATTTTATGCGATATGCGCATTGTAATTGCCTTCAAGCAAAAAAAAATATAAATATCAATATATATTATATATATATATATATATATATATATATATATATATATATATTTAAATGAATATAAAACATATAATATTACAAAACCTCTGTAACCAAAATTATATTTTTTTTGGTTTTTGGTTTGTTGTGATGGTATGTTTTATGGCATATCAACCTCAGTGGGTCATTTAATGCCAATAAAGTTTTGAAATAAATCAATTCTTAATGGATAATACAATTTTTTTATAAATAAATTTTTCTATTTAACCCATAGATGGGCCAAAATTATATATATATATATGAGTAAGAAAAGGTGGAATGAAAACATCACACAATGCTGTTAAAGAAGAAAACAATTTATAATATAATCATAGCTGATACTGATCAATATTTCGATTTTACAAAAATCATCATCAGAGCTCATTCACTCCCATAGTTGTTTGGGTCGGAGAGGAAAGTCAAAATGATATATATATATATATATATATATATAATAACCATGTTTTTGCTTATGTCTGATGTTGATGCAATCATGCAGTTGAAATGAATTATTACATTTAAATTTAAAGTTTTTTCCTTCATTTATTTTATATATATATATATATATATATATATATATAGATAGATAGATAGATAGATAGATAGGCATTCCAGACCAGAACGTGAGCGTTATTTGAACCTCTCATGCCAAATGGGTAACTATTCCTCCTTCTTTCTTTCATCAATATAGTTGCTCTTGAAGAAGACCGTTTTTATAAAGGTTGAAACAGATATCTGTCAGCGTACTATGAACATTTGTTTTTCCTATCTCTTTTCAATCATATATATATATATAAGCAATTTTATTTTCGGTTACACAGTTTTAATGTTGTAGAGTTTGGTAATAAATAATACCTAATAATATCCATTTTGATTGTATAAATATATACATTTACCCCCACACGAGTAGGGTGTGACACAAGGTCAATATCCATTTTGATTGTCTAACATTCCACTAGAAAAAATAAAATACTAGCATCTTTGGTTTAAAAGAAAATTAACTCTCCACTGTGGAATGTTAGACAATCAAAATGGATATTGACCTTGTGTCACATCCTACTCGTGTGGGGTAAATGTATATATTTATACAATCAAAATGGATATTATTAGGTATTATTTATTACCAAACTCTACAGCATTAAAACTGTGTAACCAAAAATAAAATTGCTTATATATATATGATTGAAAAGAGATAGGAAAAACAAATGTTCATAGTAGATACTCTGAACAAAATTAAGAACCACCTACAATAAACCTCTTTCTTTTATCAATCCAATTTTTTCATTTGCCTTAACTTTTTGTATATCTAGAAATCTACCCTTGACATTATAACTTATACTCTGTTGCTTAACCAACATTAGTTTGACAATAGTAATCTATAATTATCTGATTTTTGTATGTATCATCATCATCATCATGTCGCGCAGTTTGCACGGATATCCATGATGATCTCTCACCAACCTTCCCTATCATTCATCGACTCTGGAGCTCCTCCGCGCAGCAGCCAGCATCCATACATAGTTGGTCAATGTAGGTCCTGGCTGGGTGGCCCACATTAGCATGCCCATGTGCTGGCTTCCACAGTAGTACGTCGCTTACAAGCTCGTCCTTGCTTCTCCAGAAGGGTCCTGCATGTCTAGCCCATCTTACTCGTATGGTTTGTGAGATGGGGGGCAGGTGTCCATACAGTTGCTTTTTTGTGGGGTGCTGCTTCCACGACTTATTCAGGACTGCTCGCAGCATTCTGGTACAGCTCCCATCTAGCTTATTTTCAAGTTGTAGAATAATCATTCCAATTACCATCAAATTGGTAAGACAAGGTAACAAGGAGCCATAACTCAATACAGATATAACCTTGTTGTAATCCTACTGCAGAATGCCATAGTATTTATGAAGCCTCATAACAACATAGAAACTAAGCAGCCAATCAGGACTCAAGGAATTGAATCACCCAAATACATGAATGGACTATTCTTGAGTTCCATAAGTACCAGCTGTTTTGGGCACTAGTTCAGTTGTGCTTAGCCAGTTGCTGATGTCCAAAACAACAGTATACTGACAGACTGACTGACTTCAACATATATATTTACCCAACACCTCCACACGAGCAGGATGTGACACAAGGTCAAATTTTAAGCTGAGCTTAACAGGTTTAAATTCACCGTCTTCCTTCTCCTAAATCGATTGCCATACAATGTGTAAATCGAATAAATTACTTTCTGGTGTAAATCATATATGCAAATCAGTTCTCATGATGTTTTTCTATTGGCCAGTAAAAATAAAATGTACATACGTCATGTGAGACAGGTGTGTTGTCCAGCTGTGTTTCAAGGATGTCTACAAGAATTATCTCCGGTGCTTTGGTATTACCCCTTCCAGCTGGGAAAATTTGGCTCAGGACCGCCCTCAGTGGTGGCAGGCTCCATAGCGGACTGTTCATGTCTGAAGTCACCCTGGGGCAACACCATGAAGCCGAGAGGTCCAGAAGAAAGTGTCGGGAACAAAGCACCGGCACATCAACATCTTCAGGGACAGCCTTCACATGTAACATCTGTGGTCGAGAATGTTTTTCAAACATTGGACTTCACAGTCACAGGAGGCACTGTAACTTCAGGGTCACAAGAACTATATAGTCTTCCAAGACTGGAATGCCAATGACGTCATATGAAATGTGGAGATTTCTGTTGGGCTATTTTATGCCAAAGACGTTTTGTTTTATTCATTCTTGATGGGTAGTAAACTTTTTAAAAGTTTTTTTTATTTAACCCATAGATGGGACCCTAACAGGGTCAGAGTGGACCTGCAAGCAATGGTGATGAAGGGGTACTCCACATTTCCCAGAGCTCCAAAATTGGAACTTCAACATCAGATAGAGTTTAATGTCATACCCAGGACATTAAGACCCTTAGCCACCACCTTTCTAGCACATATATGATAAAAAGGTTTCAGGCTTGCCATAAGGGCAATAGGGTTGTTACTACTGTTACTGTTACGGCATTCACCCAGGGTCAGTTGAACCAGCTCCAGCCAACGAATTCACCTGTGGTGAATTCATGGTAGTAACATGGAGTAACAAGGGTATATGAAATTCACAAGTGGTCCCCAAACCCTGCATGCCTATCCTGGTCAGGAGAAGGAGATGCTCTTGTTTGCCGCAGATTTTCTACACACACACAAGTACACTAAAAGCCATTGATTCTTGATGATGATGGAGATGGCCTTTGGATTTTTTGCTAGAGCCCCTTTGGCAAGGTTGTGGTCCTAATACCACTGGTGCCAGACCTTGGGTGACCCTACCAGGAACTTAAGTTCTTGGTGGCATGGTTCTGAGACTACCAAGTTTATATGGCCCTGCCATGATGAGGAGGGGCTGGACTTTAGTAATAATGTGCTAAATGGCCATTGAGCAAAAACTTTCCTCTGTCCTTTTTCTATGTATCAAGTCACTCGATGTGCTAATGGTACTATGTAACTCAGTACAACCTGTTTCATAGTCAGATCATTGGGGACTAAACCAGTAACCCCACAGATTTTATCTGGTGAGGAGGGTGGCTAGATACCCTGCAGGACAAAAAACAAGACCTGTAAAAGGGCAGAGGAAAATAGGATTGGGACAATCATATAGGTGTTAGGGCTTGATGTGACCAGCTAATTGATAGGAGGAGGCATCACCGACCACCCATTTAGCCTCAGTAAGGGCTAAAGTGGAGTGTTTGCATATCATGTACTGCTCAGCCACCAAAGTTCCATCTTAAGCATCACGGGTCGCCACTCACAGCCAGCAAGTGGCCTCATCGGGAGGCTTTTAGTCCTCTGCAGAGGTGCAGTTGGTATATTCTAAAGCCCCAGCCAACAGGGCTGCAAGTTTTTTTTTTTAGTTTTTTTATAAGAATATTTATTTATTATGCAATTGTTATCACACTCATATCTGTAGAATTGGAAAAAAGAATTGGAGAAGTGTCAGTATATGCATGTATGTATAGGTAGGCAGGTAAGCAGATACACAATAGATAGGAATGCAAATATAAAATTGACTGAAAACTATAATATATATAAGAGAGTTTTATAATTTGCTTGAAGCATTGTGCATATATTGGTTTGGAGGTTGATTTTGAAGGCTATCACAATGCAGGTGTAAAGAAAAAAAAAATAATAATACGGTAACAATGGTGTTGTGTGTTAACCTGTATTTTATTCTTGAATAAAATTATTTTTAAAATTAAAAATTATTTTAAGAATAAAATACAGGTTAACACACAACACCATTGTTACCATATAATTATTATTTTCTTTACACCTGCATTGCGATAGCCTTCAAAATTAACCTCCAAACCAATATATAAGAATAGACCAAAATTAAGAGATAAATGAGGACAAACTGAGATAGATAGAAAACCAATCTTAAGCCTCTCTATACCTACATTTGACTTTTTATGCCATACTATAGTGAAACATTTGGAAATTTTTCACAATAAAACAATTGAATAACAATTAATGTTAATCGAGCCTCTAAGAATGATGTATGTCTTGAAATCTGACCCTTTCAAAGCAAAAGCAAACTAGATAAAGAGTATTTATCTACAAAAGACATAAACAAAACAAAAGAGTAAAATAAAGCTAGAAAATCTTGATGAAAGCTAATCAAGAAAAAAAAAAAAGAAGAAATTGTCACAGAGAGAAGGAGGGAGAGAGAAAAGAAGAAATAGAAGTAGACAAAGGAAATTACCATGCAATGGAGTGAGACTAAAGTGAAAGTGAAAGTAGAGTCTACAGTAAAGCAAGAAAAAAAAAGAAAAGAATGATGTATGTTTTGAAATCTGACCCTTCCAAAGCAAAAGCAAACTACATAAGATTTATCAAAAGCTAGAAAATCTTAATGAAAGCTAAACAAGAAAAAAAAAAAAAAAAAGTAATTGTCACAGAGAGAGAAGGAGTGAGAAAGAAAAGAAGTAGAAGTAGACAAAGGAAATTACCATGCAATGAAGTGAGACTAAAGTGAAAGTAGAGTCTACAGTGAAGCAAGAAAAAAAGAAAAGAATGATGTATGTTTGAAATTTAACCCTTCCAAAGCAAAAGCAAACTACATAAGATTTATCAAAAGCTAGAAAATCTTGATGAAAGCTAAACAAGAAAGAAAATGAAAAAGAAAAAAGGAAAAAAAAAAAGAAAAAAAAAGAAAAAAAAAAAAAGAGAAATTTCATAGAGAGAGAGGGAGGGAGAGAGAGAAGATGAAAGAAGAAATAGAAGAAGACAAAAGGAAATTACCATGCAATGGAGTGAGACTAAAGCGAAAGTAGATACTACAGAGTCTACAGTGAAGCAAGAAAAAAAAAAAAAAGCACACACAGCAAAAACTTACTTTTTCAGAATATCTAACTTCTTTTCCTTTTTCTCTTTTCTTCTTTTCAATATCTGGATTCTGCTCAGAAAAATGGGGAGAATAAAAATTTGGTTACCAAGAAAAAAAAAAAAAAAAAAAAATAATCAGATAAAGTGGCAACTGAAAGTTCATCATTATTTTTCTTCTTCTTTTAGTCTGTAGATTAAAGCTCTCTAGATTGGTAATGCACATTTAGATATTTACGAGACAGTCATCTCTCTCATAATTATATATATATATATATATATATATATAAAATAATAAAGTTTGTTTCTTTATAGTATCATTGAAGCATTGTGTGTGTGTTTAATATAAAGATTTTGAAGGCAATTTACAATGCAATATGTGTTGAATTTATTTACTAGGTGATTTTTTTATAGTACTTATCCCACGGCGATATTGTAATCTTCTGTTGTTTAAGAAGTTGATGAACGCCGTATATTTGAAAAAAATTTTTTTTCCGTGATGCTAAATCTTTCAAAATCTTTATATTACACACACACACACAATGCTTCAATGATACTATAAAGAAACAAACTTTATTTCAATATGCCGAGCAAGGCTTATATTTATAGTAAAAATTAAAAGAATTTCGAACATTTACCACACGCAGGAACAGCCAAGCTGAGTTAACATCACGGAATTAGCCGATTTAGCATCACGGAAAAAAATTTTTTTCAAATATACGGCGTTCATCAACTTCTTAAACAACAGAAGATTACAATATCGCCGTGGGATAAGTACTATAAAAAAATCACCTAGTACTTTCAATACTTTCAACTTTCAATAACTCTGAAGATGGAATTTTACTTCCGAAAATATTTAGTTTAAAACAAAAGTTAAATAAATTCAACACATATTGCATTGTAAATTGCCTTCAAAATCTATATATATATATATATATATATATATATATAAAGGCATACATACCTAACCTCTTTGTACAAGCAGGATTTGATACAAGATCAATTTTTAAACAGTTTAATAGGTTTTAATTCAGAGTTTTCTATCTCCTAGACTGGTTGGCATATCAAGGTTAAATGGGTAAATAATAGGGCTGACTGGGCTCTTTAACATTGATATGGCAACCTAGGAGAAGGAAAACTCTGAATTCAAATCTGTTAAACTCCACTTAAAAATTGACCTTGTGTCAAATCTAATTTGTGTGGAGGGGTTGGGTAAATATGTATTCCAGCAAGTTTTCCATTAGTCAAAGCACCCTGAAAACTTGGTTTTTTTTTTATCTAGTGTGAAGCATTGCTAAACTTTTAGTAAATGGGCCAGTTTTGGTAAACCTCACTATTAATAAATTTTTAATAATAATTTTGAGGCTTCTTTTTGTAATAAAATCTAATTATATTTTCTACATCCTGGTCATAGGCAGGAGTGCCAGGAGTGCAAGGAACAACACTTTGATCCTCGGTAGGACATACAGATGCTACACTTTCATCCTACCTGAAATTATGGATGCACAAACAAACAGAAAAGTCACATTGTTCATTATATAGATACACATAAATATGTCAAGAGTCTAACAATGAAAAAAAGCATTTATGTTATACAATAAAGATTTTAATTTTCAACATAATCTCCTACCTTGTCAATGCACTTAATTCTGTGTTGACAATTAATCACATAGATTGAACATATGGTAAAGATTTCAGATAATAATTCAGCTAATAACAATGTTTCAGGCTATGGACTTATTGATCCACCCTCGTATATAAGGTGCTATCTAAAAGTCCCGGGTTGCCATCTAAAAGTCCCAGGTTGCCATCTAAAAGTCCCAGGTTGCCATCTAAAAGTACCAGGTTGCTATCTAAAAGTCCCAAGGTGCTATCTAAAAGTCCCGGGTTGCCATCTAAAAGTCCCGGGTTGCCATCTAAAAGTCCCGGGTTGCTATCTAAAAGTCCCAGGTTGCTATCTAAAAGTCCAATGGGCTAAAAGAGCAAAACAGCCACTTCAAAGATAGAAAAATTCATAGAAAATGTGGGGTTTCTATTTTCTGGTAGAGTGATTTCAAAAGATGTGTGAAATATCAGGCGAGACATGGGAAACTTGACAGACTAATCAAACTGTCAAAAAAAGCCAAACGTAAAAAAATTCTTCCAAGTTGAAGCCATGTTAGTACTATTGTATTGTTGCACCACTTGGTCTTTAACAAAACACCCTGGAGAGAAAAAAAGAATAGATGGAAACTACACAAGGATGCTGTTTTTAAGAAATTCTGGAAGCAGCACATTACAAAACAGCAACTGTACGGCCACTTACCCCCCCATCTCACAAACCATCAAACTAGTCACTGCTGGAGAATTAAGGAGAAACTCATAAGCAATGTTCCCTTTTACACATGGACACACCAATGTTGACCAACCAGCAAAAAGCTCTGTGCGAACACTGGATACCATCTCAATGACTTACCAAGAGCAATGGACAATAGGGACGGATGGTAAGAGAGAGCCAAGGGAATCCATGCTATCAGAATGACTTGATGATGATGAATTGTATTAAAAGAAATTTTTAATTCTTTAGAATAAAAGAAATCCTTACTTTTTAGTTGCATCATTGTTTGGAAACTTTAGTATATAAACATTATGTACAAATACGATATTCCTTTATGGACTACAACACATGGACACACCAGTTTTAGCCAACCAGCAAAAAACTTACATTCATCATCTTTAGTATTATATAACATTATATACAAATCAATATATGGTTGGTTGGTTTTAAGGCATGTCAACCTTTGTTGGGTCATTTAATGCCAAAGTCAGTGTTTTATTTTAAAAATAATTATGTAATATTATGAAAACTTGAAAAAACACTGTTGGATTCACTTCCACTTTTTCTTCACAAAAATAATTATATGGTATCATCATTATCATCATCATCAGGTTGCACTGACAGCACGAATTCCCATGACTCTCTCTCACTACCCAGTCCCTATCTGTCATCACTCTTGGTAAATCATCTAGATGGCACACAGTGTCTGCACAAAGCAGATCTTCTGCATGGCATCATGTGAACTCAGATAAAACAGAGTTCATTTGTTTTCAACAAGAATGAGACATCTCCACACTGGATGAAGTTAGTAGACCAGTTCACATACCTAGGTAGTAATATCTCATCAGCAGAAAGTGGTGTCAATATACAAACAGGAAAGGCATAGACAGCTATAGACAGATTATCGATCTTATGGAAATCTGACCTCTCTGATAGGATAAAGTAAGAATTATTCCAAGCCGTATCAGTGCTAGTATAGCTGCACTATAGGACTCAAATGCTTAAAATGGAAACTACGCAAGGATGCTGCATGCTAGATATGATTTTAAGTAACTTATAATAATACCAAACCTTTGTAAACAATTATAGCTTCAAGTAGCTGTTCTTCATACAAATAATTTGCAATTATTTGATTTCAAGTATTCCAATCCAATACTAATAATGTTATATATTGATAGGCGTACTGTCGCTTTTGGGTGGTTTGTGTAGAAACAGATTTGAGTTCAGGTGTTGTTGAATTCAAATCTGAACTGTTAGAGTGATTGGCACTCAATAACCTTAGCTTAACTTTTGATTCCCGGTTACAAAGCAAACAGTGGGAATAGAGACTTTTTAGTTAGTCGGCCGCCAGACGTCTGAATTTAAGGACATGCTTGACGTTGGCTCCTGCATGCGGTTGAGAAATTCTAGGCTTAAGTTCAATAAAACATGATCACAAAAACTATATGCCTTGAGTTTGTCTCTAAAAACTATGACAACCTTGGCATATCTTAAGACACCAGAACTTTGAAGAAGTTAGAAGTAAGAAAAAAGACCAAACCATCCACTGACGAATAGAACCAGAAGAAAGTAAAATACCAACCCAGCTATTCAAAAAGTAAATAGAAGATTTAATATGGGAGGTATAACCATGGATATTTCATTACATAATACATAAGTAAAAAGAATAGGTACTCAAACTGGTGTCCCATAATGTATATAAAAAAGTAAAGTCATTGGAGTGGCTTCAAGTCGGTATCAGCCAGACAGCTTCTGGGATATGCTTCTGCTTTGATCTATCAAAAAATGGTAAGTGCAGCTGTCGACAGACTTGGAAATCTAACCCTTTAATGCGGATAGTGTCATTTTTATTTCAGAGCTAAGTAGTTTTTTAATGTATTTTACTCATTTAAAACTTAATTAATTAATTATAAAACCAAGAAACCTATGTGCGAAAAGTAAGTCTACTCTTTTTGTGATTTTATCTTAATCATTACGTCAAAATTATTGAGCCATCTTTTACATCTGACAGATTTTAAAAAGTAAAGCACTCTTTGCCTCTCGGACTGTAGCCTATAAAGCAATATTTTCTTTACTTGAAATGTAAAACTAACAAAATAAAAATAATTAAATAAAAATAATAAAATTAATAAAAATAATTAAATCAAAATAAATTTAAAGAATTAAATAATTAATTAAAATATTAAATAATTAATTAAAATAAATTTAAAAAAATTAAAACAAATTAAAACAAATTAATAAAAATAAATTTAAAAAAAAAACAAAAAAAAAACAACTACGTAAAGACTAATATCTGATGGAAATCCCATAATGTTATAGCCCCTGTGAGTTCTATTAGAAATCTCATAAGGCAACATGACTTCCGCCCAGGCTAGTTTGCAATTAAAAGATTTGGAGGGAAATTTGTTCTATAAAGAATTAGTCTTAGTAGTCATAGAGGCCGGGTTAGCTCAGTCGGTAGAATGTTCGGCTAGAAACCACAAGGTTCCTAGTTCGATACCGGTCCTCGCCAACTCAGCATATGAGTAGCACAGGGATCTGTGCGGTAAAGTAAGGGGCTGATGGTAGGTGTGGCGCTCCACCTCAGATGCTAAAAAACAATCTCCTTGGTCTAGCGCTATTGAAAGGGGGATAGACTCCTTCGCTGACTGGCTGGTACCGACTTTAGGCCACCCAGACGACTCTTTTAGTCCCTTGACACTTCTTATTTATATTCCCAACATTCCCATGAAATTTCTGGAATTAGTAAGCCCCCTTATTGTAATTTATTAATTGTTTTCTTAAACCCCCTTTATTGCAGTATTTCGTGGTGTTTCTGACATGCAATAAAATCACTGTTTATTTAAACATCAGTTGAGTCTTGTGTTTTAATTTTTTTACCAGAAGCACGAAGGAGCTGCTACAGTAAGACATTAACTAGATGGAGCTACCACAACCACTTGCCTAAGTTCATTTGTCGGTGGGTGGAGAAGAGCTATTTCTGCTTCCCTCTGTTTACAAATGTTTTTTTTAGTTTTTTTTAACCTTGATTAAATCAGATGTGAATATATGTATTAGTGTAAATTAAAAGACTCAGTTTTATTTGTTCCTTTATTATCAAAATAAATAAACAACAGGGTTAGAATATAACATTAACTTGGAGAAAACAATAACCAGAAAAAAACTAAAGAACATCTCACCAAACAAAAATACAAAAAAGAATGACAGTTGTCTTAGAAAACAAAAGAACGTTCTAGTAAATTGAGGGTTACAGGGTGCATGTTATAGTATTTTAATAAAATTTCCATAAACAAACATTTTGGAAATATTTAAAGCCCTTATCCATTAGATAATGAGATATATAGATAAACAGATAGGAACATATATAGATAGATGAACATGGAAAGACTGGGATAGGTAGACAGATATAAATGTATATTGATAGATACATGAACAGAGTGGATAGGTAGACAGATGTAAACGTATATAGATAAATACATGAACACAGAGTGGGATAGGTAGACAGATGTGAACGTATATAGATACATGAACACAGAGTGGGATAGGTAGACAGATATGAACGTATATAGAGAGGTAGAAGGTAGACAGAATATGAACGTATATATATATATGTAGATAGATTGGGATGGATGAACAAATATGAATGTATATAGATAGGTAGAAAGTAGACAGATATGAATGTATATAGATAGGTAGAAAGTCGACAGATATATATATATATATATATATATATATATATATATACACACACACACATTATATTTCTGGGTTTTAACTTATTATTACTTTTTATGTTTTATTTTATTTTTTAATTAGTTTGGTTTAGTTTCTTCGTTTAATGGCATATCAACCTTTGTGGTTTATTTAATGCCAAAACTATCCTTATAGAAGAACACTAGTAGTATTATTTAACTCATAGCTGTGGGCGATGAGAAGTTTCATACCTTTCCCAAGGGTATTAGTCAGCAAGGTGAATGTAATAGCAAGACTGGAATTTGAACATGCTTACTATTATGCTGTAGTCCAACATGTTAACCACTACGCCACAGAAACTCCTCACTTTATTTAGTTGGATCGATGAGTGTCGGTTCCAAGTATGAAAAAATACATTTTTCTCTTTAAATAATATTAATCAATTCAGGATTTAATGAAAAATACAGGTACAATTAAAAGTAGGAATTAATAAATGACTAATTAAAATGACAAAGGTTCATTAGGTTAAATTGAACTTGGCTATAATTAAAGAAACGAACAGTAATTAAAATCTTGTTACAATTAATTTCTTCTTTTTTTCTCTTGCAAACTTCCTTTCTTTTATCACTATTCTATAAAATAATTCACATTCTGTTGTCAGAGGAGAAAGGGTGTTTATAAAAATATTAATTTATCAAAAATAATTAAAAATAACTAAAAATTTATTAAAAATATTCTATAAAATGAAATCAATTCCTAAAAACAAAAAAACAAAACTGATTTGAGTAATCGATTTCCTAACTGCAAAAGTCTACCAACCAAATCTTTCCACCTGCAACAATATTACAGCAGTCTTGAACCACATTCCATAAATGTCTTGCTTGAGAAGAATTGGAATCGTCTCGTTCAACCCTCTTGTACAGAACATACAAGGTATATGAACATGATAAAAAAGATAAAGTAGGCAGTCGTCCTTCATCTGGGCACCTGAAATCACAGCTTCCAGCATCCTGGTTCTTCATGCCACGACTCAGACTACCCACCACCCACACAAAAGTTCAACACTGAGCATACATCCAGGACATTTCATAAATAGCAGTCAGACACACCAGGCAATGCTGACACTTCAAATCGAGTGAATGTCTATCGTCACAGAAATAATTCATATTCTCTTGTCAGAAGGCAAAGTGTGTTTATAAAAATATTAATTTTTCAATGACTGTTGAAAGAGAACTAGAATGAGGGTGACACATATACAGTGAAACATTGTGAATGAGGGTGACAGCATATACAGTGAAACATTGTGAATGAGGGTGACAGTATATACAGTGAAACATTGTGGATGATAGAGAGAGGAAGAGAGAGAATAAAAAGTTCTGTTTTGACAATAGTCAGAAGGATGTGACTTGTGCCATGAGAAAAACAAATATACTGACATACATAGAAAAATAAGATATGCAATTTTATAGTTCTGTAACTAAATTTGAATTGAGTTTTTACTTAATCAACATACTATCCATACCAGATAGGTATTGTAGTATTTATCCAACCCATTTGTCACAGGTAGGATGTGACACAATGTTGCAAGTATGGGGTGTTCTGCCTTCATCAAAGACTCCACTTCTCCCCCCCCCCACATATCTCCTCTATGTTTAATCCCATCCTTGTCAGTCCAAGGCCATGACCCTTAATTCTAGCAACAGAGGGACATACCAAGACAATCTTTAAACTGCCAAAGCCACCAACTATGTCATAGTGCCTAATTCAAGACCTGTTTTTACCCAAAGGTTGACGGAGAACAGTGAACTTTTCTGTACTTTTCTTCCTTCTTAAATGTATGTATGTTTTACATAATACTAACTGTCTTTAGTTTTATTTCTATTATTTTTATTTCATTGTTTTATGTTCTTTCATTGCTGTTTGGTTAAGCTACTGCCCAATTCTTTTGCATAAGTGAAAATGCAGAATATGGGGCATCCAGCGAAAATCAAACTCTCTATTCAGTAGTCATGGATCTGTGAGACTAGCTTGCTAACCATAACATCATGATGGGATGTCTTCCCATATAGTTACTGTATGTGTGTTCAAATCTTATTAGAGGCTACATTTTATGCCCGATACATGCTGTATACTTAACAGTTGTAGAATATGAGAACAACTTAAGCATTACAATAAAAAAAACAATAATAAAGATAAAAGGAAAAAAACAGATATTAATAATAAGTAAAAGTATGTAAAGTTGTCAGGGTGGCCTAAAGTCAGTATCAGCCAGACAGCGAGGGAGTCTATCCCCTTTTCACTAGTGCTAGACCAAACAGATATTAATAATAAGTAAAAGTATGTAAAGTCGTCAGGGTGGCCTAAAGTCAGTATCAGCCAGACAGCGAGGGAGTCTATCTCCTTTTTACTAGTGCTAGACCAAGGAGATTGTTTATTAGCATCTGAAACGGAGCGCCATACCTACTATCAGCTCCTTATTTTATTGCACAGATCCTTGTGCTACTCATATGCTGAGTTGGCGAGGACTGGTATAAAACCAGGAACCTTGAGGTTCCCAGCCGGACACTCTACCGACTAAAGAATCTAAGACTATTTCTTTTGCAAAATACATCTCTAAGATGCAGTTGGATGGATCCTCAGTGATGTTCTTTAGTTCATTGGGGGTTTTGGAGTCTTTTCAACATCATAACCACTTGCTAAAGTGAGCCAGTCAAGATTGATCATGTCTATGGGGGTGGCAAGATGTTTTGTGTTTTAAGGTTCAAAAGGTGGCTGTGTTTATTCAAGTAACTTTCTTCTTCTTCTGGGATAAATTTGCAAGTGTTGGTATAAAACCTTGAACATCCTAGGCGGATGATCTACTGACTGAGATAAACCGGCATGATTGTTATTAAATTGTAGTTATTACTTGAAAGTATATACTTTCTTGAAGATTGTTAGTAACAGATAGGAATACTTGAATTTTTTTTTTTGTTTTTGTTTTTGCAAAATACATCTCTAAGATGCAGTTGGATGCATCCTCAGTGATGTTCTTTAGTTCATTGGTGGGTTTCGGGTCTTTCAGCATCATACCCCCTTACTAAATTGATCCAGCCAAGATTGATCATGTCTCAGCCTGTATCCAACGTATTTGTTTGTCAGCAATTCCTGCATTGCACTTAGCTAACAAATGGTTTAGGGATTTGTCCTTCATACACATAGTTGGTATATCATTTAAGCAATAGGCAATTATTTCCAGTTTTCAAAGCTGTTAATTTTCCTATAAATATGTTGTCTGTTAGTGTATTCGGTGAAGATGAACGCATGGCATCACTCAGCTAATGGTTAAAAGTGGGTGCTGATGAGTGCACATGGATGCTTTAAATAGCCAGCACACGGAACAAGGTGTAGACAGCACTGGCTTTCTGTTTATGATTTATTTAGGGAATTTGTTTCTTTATTTCTTCATTTTCATTTATGTGAATTCAATATGGTCACCCAATGTCTATAAATTGAAAGAAATATATTTCTACACTTACTCTATCAGATGTGTATGTTTCACTGTGTATCAAGTGGTAGTTTTTATACACGAGCCAAGTGTATCAAGGTTTTCAGGGATCAGACCTCCTTAGAAAACTAGTTAGTAAGAAAGATTATGTGATTTCACTTGATAAGTGAATTAAAAGGAATTTGAAATATTTACTGTGTAACACAGTGTTGTGCAACTATAATAATACCTGTGTAGTTTGTTTAGCTTGGAGATGAATATGAACGCATGGCATCATTCAGATAATGGCTTAAAGTGGGTGCTGATCAGTGTATACAGATGCTTTATATAGCCAGCACACGGAACAAGGTGTAGACAACACTGACTTCCTGTTTATAATTTAGTTAGGGAATTTATTTTTTCATTTATTTCTTCATTTTCACTTGTGTGAATTCAATATGGTCGCCAAATGTCTATAAATAGAAAGAAATCTTTTCTACACTTACGAATGAAAAATAGCAACATTTTGGTAAGTTTTTAAATATACTGACAGAAAATGGAATAACAACACCATGAATATGCATTTCAATTTACGCAAGATTAAATGTACATCTAACATAGCTGGATTACAGTAAATAATTACTTATATAATATAATGGAGAATGAATATGAAAAGTGTTTGCATATAAAAATGCTCAATGCTAAATTACCAGAGCAGATTTAAAATCTTGGATCAAGTCACCAATAGGCACCCCAGTCAACAACACGATTTTTTGACATTACAATTTCATACAAACCAAAGACACATTTTTATACTAAAATAGTTTCTGATTTTAATTTTTAAAAATTAGTTATTTCCTGTTGTTGTTGTTGCTAGCATATGTGAAAAAATTAATTTTGCACTAAAGATAAACTAATATTGTTATTTTTTTTTAATAATAAAATTTTAAACGAAAGACCCGTTTTTATGTTAAAATAGTTTTTATTTAACCAGAATAGCAATAGGAATCCAATTCAGATATCTGAAATAATTAATTTTTTTTATTAATATCGAAAACTATTTTAGTATAAAAAGTGTCTTTGGTTTGTATGAAATTATAATGTCAAAAATGTGTTGTTGATTTTGTTTACTAACACCCGGTGAAAAGCAAAATTGCGTTCCTTTGAAAACAGCTCGCAACTGGGGTGCCTATTGGTGACTTGATCCAAAATCTCAAATACAATATTATGGTACTAATTTACTGTTATTATAGTTTCATGCATATTATGAAATCCTCAGACAGTTAAATATATTGAAAAAGTGGCTTGTTCAGCGTTTATATAATGTGAAGCGTGTTCATGCGATATAATGTTATTATGTAAGACTTATATTTAAAAACAGAAACATGCTTAGGTCAGGTGGTAAATGATATAAGGGGAATTTCTTTTATGTCATTTACCACCTGACTCTAATTAATCTCATATTTTTACACCTCTATTAATTAATTAATTAATTTTTTTTTTTTTTACATCTAGACACCACATGCATTAAGATGCATGTTTATGTTTTTAGATAATAAGTCTTGCGCAATAATATTCTATCGGTTTAGCAAGCTTCACCTTATATAAATAAAGCGGTAATCTTGAACTTTAAGTGACTAAATTCCTACCATGAAATTGTATTTGTGTATTATTTGAAATGAACTTACTTGTTATTAAAAAGACATTTTATGATATTTTGGTGTTAAAAACATACATTAAAATGGATTTGAAAAGCGTTGTATTTTCTCTGTGAAAATTATGTTGAATCAAAGATGGCTGCCATTGTTTACAAACTTCTCAGAAAAAGAACAAAGGGACTTAAGTCTCATTTAATTCTTAAAAGGACTTAACTGTCAAAGAAATTTCAAATAATGCACAAGTAAAATTTTATGGTAGGAATTTAGTCATTTAAAGTTCAATATTACCAATAAAGGATTAATTTTCTTCAAAAGACTTCCCTTGGCATATCTATTCCAGTGAGCTTACCAGTGGTCAGAGCACCCCCTGAAACTCCATTTTGATATAGTTCAAAGCTGCACTGTCATATTTCTTTTAATGTTCTTCATATCCACAAATCTTACCTGGAGATGAATTTTCAGTTTAAAAAGCAGGGGGAAAAAAGAAGAAGAAAAAAAAATAGCACAGAGTTAGGTCTGGTGGGTATTGTGATAATTCTCAGTCTGCACTCGCACACCTTCGTTGTGCACAATGTCTATGACCCCACATTGCAATGTTTATGTGCTGACTGATTCAAAGGGTACTAGTCAGAGACAGGTATTATCACAACTGGTTGCCGCAACTAGGTTTGACTCCCAATAGGGTTGCAACAGGAACAGAAAGACAGAAAGGAAAACAGAGAAAACGAAAGGCTAGATGTGCAGAGAAGTGCAGCAGAGAACCTTGGGTCTGCATTTAGGGTTACAGCATGTGAGTGCCGCACTTGCACAATCCTTTCAGTTTTTGATTCATTGTCTCTTGATATCAGGAAGTCTGGGTTAAATTGTACTAAATTTCACCATCGTATGTCACCCCGCCGAAAGAAAAAAAAAATGCCAAAAATCAGGAAATTAACCGAATTTCATGAAATTTTTAGTGTTGATATATTAATGAATAAAAGATATAATGCACCAGTTATTCTATTTAAAAACTTTTACATTTTTTCAGGTCAGTTAACTTTGAACCATGCATCTTAAAAAATCTGTGTTATGCTTCAAAGATACGTGGTTCAAAGTTAACTGACCTGAAAAACACATAAAAGTTTTTAAATAAAATAACTAAGTTCGATTTAACCGAAGTCTGTATCTCTATATCTTTCATTTTTCTCTCTCTTTTATATATCAGTGGCAAGTCTAAGGGTAGGGCTTATCAGGATTCCATCCTCAGGTATTACAGGTCGTGACCAACAGCCAACAGGTGGCTCCATTGGGTTGGAAGTTCTTACCCCTCTGCAGAGGTACAGTCACCATATTCTACAGCCCCAGCTGACATGGTGTCTTTGGATTTTATCAAATTCTCGAAAAAAAAAAAAAAAAAAAAAAAAAAACTAGGCAGGTAAACTGAAATAAAATGATGAAAATAAATAAAAATTGCCAGGTGTTTTCCAAAGTTTTTTTTTTTTTTTTTTTTTTTTTTTAAATCACTTACATCAGATGTTAGACGTCCAGTCAGTTCCTGGATTTTGTTGTTCACTCCTCTTATTTCCTCATACATTTCTATCAATCGACGATCCATCTCCAAGTAATCCCTGTTGAATGAAACAAATAGTTAATTTTTCCATTGACTGGAAAGACAAATAAACTTTAATCCAACAAAATGACAGAAAAAAAGATTAAGTGTAGAAATTTGTTGGGTGATTAGCATCCAACTGTGTTGTGAGCTGAGTGTATTTGGTGTGTGCCAAATACACTGTTTATTCAACAAAAAATGTTTTAAAAAACAAAAGATGCTACAGAAAAGTGCATATGAGCACACACCTGGGCATATTGCCTGAAGTTTTTTTGGGGGGAACGGGGTACAAAAATGGTCATGCTTCTATATCTTTTAGTTCTGTCTTAGCTAGTCTCACTCTCCGACCGATCCATACTACTAAATATAAAAGTACATTCATCCATCGCCTTACACTACTGTTTTCACCAAAAAATTCGCTGTCACTCAATGTGTGATGCCCTACTTAAACCATATGATAAAAATCAAGCCTATTGAAGTTTTATTTACATTTTATATACAATTCTAAAAGATGTGGGATTGGTATGAGTATGCTGTTGGTTTGAACAACATTATCTAAGTAGTACTGACTGGTGCCCAAAACAGCTGGTATTTATGGAACTCAAGAATAGTCCATTTATGTATTTGGGTGATTCCATTCCTTGAATCCTGATTGGCTGCTTGGTTTCTATGATGTTATAATTCGGAAATCTGAACATTAGTTACATAAATGAGAGTAACCTCCCCTTGTTTGTTTCACTTTGAGGAAGCTGTGCGTTTTTGTCGGCCATTTTCATTTCACCGTAAATCTACACAGAAAATACGAATTTGTTCGAATCAATACAACTGCATGTTTTAACACAAAAATTTAAGTTAATTTCAAATAATGTGCAAGCACAATTAAGAAAACATTTTATGATATTTTCGTGTTAAAACATGCAGTTGTATTGATTCGAACAAATTCGCATTTTCAGTGTAGATTTACGCTGAAATGAAAATGGCCGACCAAAACATACGGTTTCCTCAATGTGAAACAAAGAAGGAGAGGTTACTTTCATTTATTTAGCTAATGTTCAAATTATCTATGATTCTTCATAAATACTCTGGCATTCTGCAGTAGGCTTGCAACAAGTATGACTAAAGAATTGATAATTTACAGGTGCAAAATGTACTTACCTGTGGTATGAATTGAACAACTCATAGATTTTCTCATCACTCGGATAACAATGTTCCATTGCTCGGCAGACAAGTTTTTTCACGTGACTATGCATTCGTTTTCTGAATAGAGAAAAAAAAAGAAAATGGAAATGTTTTATATGCAGACTTATGAAAACTATTAAAAATTTTTCTATTTTTTATTTATTTTTTAAATTCTTGTTAGAGGAGAGTTATCTCCCCTAACGACCGTTTGACTTTTCACTGAAAAAAAGGGGTAGTATCAGACGAGAACATGGCTGCTTGATGAATACACGACTTGTAGATAGTTTGGTTTGGTTTGTTTTGTTTTACGGCATATCAACCTCAGTGGGTCATTTAATGCCGATAAAGTTTTGAAATAAATCAATTCTTAATGGATAATACAATTTTGTTATAAATACATTTTTCTATTTAACCCATAGATGGGACCCTAACAGGTACTACCACTCCAAGGCAAAGTGGACCAGGGAGCAATGGTGATGAAGGGGTGCTCCACATTCCCCAAACCTCCAAAACTGAAACCTCACCATCAGATAGAGTTTATCGTCATTCCCAGGACATGTAGACCCGCAGCCACCGCCTTCTAGCACCCATATGATAAAAAGGGTTGGGGCTTGCCATAAGGGCAATAGGGTTGGGAAAATCATATAGGTGCTAGGGCTTGACGTGACCAGCTGATTGATCGGAGGGGGCCTCTCCGACCGCCCGTCTAGCCCAAGATATTGTAGATAGTTAATTGTTTATCCAACCCATCCGGCTGTAATCTGGTGGGGTGAGAAAATGAAAAAGAATATTTTTGTATTTTAAAAATATATCTAACTGTTTTGTTATATTTTATTGTAGCATGCCATTTTCCTTGCCTTTCTTTCTTTATAATAAAAACGGAATGGTCCATTATTAGCTGAGGTAACAAGAAATAAGAATTCAATGATTAAGCAAACACCAGATAATTAGAATTTTCATTTTTGTATTTCATCTTGGACAATTTAGATGGTCTCATTTTTAAACAGAGGGTGTTGCAGGATGATAACAATTAAGGAACAAGCATATTAATATATAGATGGGATATAGGTAATAGGTGGTATTTGAGGTGTAATGGTTATTGTCATAGGAAATGAACACAATGTAACCGAGTTCAAATCCTAGACAAGGCTGTTTGCATTTCACACAGCACTAATACCCTTGAGAAAGGTATGAATCTAACTATTTTCTCTCCAGCTATGGGTAAATAGTAGAGCAGTCTAGGCTCTTTAACCTTGATATGGCAACCAGTCTAGGGAAAAGAAAAGTCTGAATTCAAATTTGTTAAACTCTGCTTAAGAAAGTGCTGCTCATGTGGAGGGGTTGGTATATGTTATATATATATATATATATATATATATATATATATCTGCTTAAGAAAGTGCTGCTCATGTGGAGGGGTTGGTATATGTGTGTATATATATATATATATATATATATACACACACACACACACATATACCAACCCCTTCACATGAGCAGCACTTTCTTAAGCAGATATATATATATATATATATAATAAGATAAATATATAAAGGTTTTTACGTATCTATTTATTAGGTGACAAAGGAACATTCACAACCATATTGGTTTCATGCGATGCAATCATCAGGTGAAGATGTTTCAAATGTCATCTGAAACATCTTCACCTGATGATTGCATCGCATGAAACCAATATGGTTGTGAATGTTCCTTTGTCACCTAATAAATAGATATGTAAAACCTTTATATATTTATCTTATTATATTATATAACAGCTCTATTTTATATTGAGCACTCTACCAATAATACTGCCTTTGGTACACCATTCCAGCAAAAGCTGAAATAGTGTCCATCTCACACTATATATATATATATATATATATATATATACACATGCACACGTTATATTAACCAGTAATAGTTATTGTCATAGGAAATGGACACGGCGACACAAGTTAAAATTCTGGACAAGGTTCTTTGTATTTCCCATAGCCCTAATAACCATGGGAAAGGTATGAATCCAACTATTCTCCCTTCAGCTATGGCGAAGTAATAGGGTATTTTTTTTTTGTCTAGTTATCAAATATATCAAAAAAAAAAAATTATATGGACAAAAAGAACTGAAAATACAACTTACTTTTCTAATTCAGACATTTTTTTTTCTCTTGAAGAAATTTTTTTCTTTGATTGAAAAAAGCAGGATTCCATCAATTCTTTGCATTCTTCTAAATGTTTTGATAAAATATTACCACTGGAATAAAAAGAAATAATAAATTAAATAAAATGATTACATAAATTAATATTATATATAGTGTGTGTGTTTGTGTGTGTGTGCACTTTTGTGTTGTGAATAAAGGAGGCTAATTACTCACACACAAAGAGAAGTAAGAGATCTGTAATAATAGCAAATAAAAGGCAAAATCAAATACTTGGTAAAAGTATATCTATTTGATCAGGAATTCATATACATACTAACTCTCAGCTTGTCTGTCTGACAGCTAATTTATAAAAGAGACACAACCATCTTTTACAGTCTAGAGAGGAGGTAGGTAATCTTATACAACATGTGCAAGTGTGTATATTTTGGAATTGAAAAATGACAAGTGGTTTCCCTTTGTTTATGTTGGAGTTATAGGAAATAACCAACATCTTATTATATAGGTATTTTTTGTTTACTAATTTAACTACCATCATAACATCTAGTCTTAGATTAATTTAGTTGTGTTTCATAAATCCCATTTATCAGTTGCTGCTGATCTTTAAATCTACAGCGACCCTAAGCAGAAATGGGTAAGGGGACTAAGGGAATCAGAGCCCATATACAAACCCTGCTTAGTTTTCCTACTGCTGGCCAAAGATGGTTGGTTGGTTGGTGGGTTGGGTTTTACGGCAGGTCAACCCTTGTTGGGTCATTTTATGCCAAAGACGTTTTGGTTGATTCATTCTTGAAGGATACTCAGTTATTTTGTAAACTAAACATTTTTTAGAACTCATTTTGTTCTATTTGACCTATAGGTGGGACCCTAACAGGTACTACCACTCCGGATTAGAGTGGACCAAGGAGCAATGGTGATGAAGGGGTGCTCCACATTCACCACACCTCGAGAACTGGAACCTCACCATGAAATAGAGTTTAACGTCATTACCAGGACATGAAGACTCTCAGCCACCGCCTTCTAGCACATATATGATAAAAAGGGTTGGGGCTTGCCATAAGGGCAATAGGGTTGGGGCAATAATTGCTGGTTAAAGAGGTGACATGGTAAGAATTTATATAAGATACAGCATGTCCATTTCTTTCTTGTGTATCCATTTCTTTTGAAATGTGTTTGTTGTTATCTTTTGTTGAATGTTATCTATTTCAATGTGGAAATCCAAGGAAGAATTGAGACTCTTCAGACTACAGTATTATTGAGAGTGGGTAGAGTACAGAGAATCCTAGAGAGCTGAGGAGACTTGTTGTCACTTGGACTGCAATGAAAACCACCAGTTACAATTGGTATGAAAAACTCGCAAGGAATGAAAATATGAAACTGCCAGTTGTGATTTATATTTAAAATCATTTCTAATTCCTTATTAAATTCAATTCTTAAGTTATGTTGTTTCAGCCCCAAAACCATGCTTGAACCCAGGGTTATCATCTGATGAAGGCTTTGTTGAATGCGATGAAATATATTGCCTGATCAATTGGTCGCACCTGGGGACCAGGCTACACGCAGGAAGTGTGTGGGTGTCAAGTGCGGGCTGGAAACAAAAATAGGATATGGCCTTGAACTGACCTTTGGTACCTAAAGATGCAGGTGTACATTTGACACTGTTTAGGTGCAGAAAATCTGTAGGTGTAGCCCATAACCAACGTAACAGGCTGTGTGGACTAGGAGGTGTGTCTACAGAAAAACTGCGTAGGTGTCACGATCAAAGAGGCGTGACACCGGGAGGTAGACTACAATAAATAAGCCCGTGGAAATCGACTTGGCAGACAAAGTTCAGGTTCGAGATCGCTTGAAGAGAACTCCCAAGGCTCCACATTTGTGTAACCCCTGCTAACAACTCTCAGTCTGCACACAACCAAGGGAATAAAGATATCATCATATATTTTCATAAATACAAGTGTTTGTGTTCCTTGACGGGTCCAGTGTGTAACAGCAATGCTACTGTGCAAACAGCAGTTATTGTATGAACTTATATCACACACATATTCATATTAGGCAAAACAAAATTAGGTAATTTATGAGGAACTGCCTCAAAAATTGCTACCCGGTGACTATTAAAATAACAACCCAGCTCAGTCTATTCAAAACTATCCATCTTCATATCTATCTATCTATCTCAATTTGTTCATATTTATCTATATTACTTTAAATACTAAGATTTATTTTATTCAGGTTTGTTTAATGTCTTGTTTTTAGTTTAAATAAACAAGAATTATGACAAAAAAAGATGCGACCCCCCCCCACACCAAATACATTTACTTGTCGAAAATATCTATCTCCATTTGTTCATATCTATCTATATTATTTTGTTTGTTTATCTATCTGTCTCAGTCTATTCCAAACTATATATCCATCTTCATATCTAAACAAGAATTACAACAAATTACGATAAATAAACAAGAATTACGACGAGCTGGGGTTGTTATTTTGATAGTCACTGGGTAGCAATTTTTGAGGCAGGAGACCGGGACGCACTTCCTTATAAATTACCCAAAATTATAAACAAACATATATTCTGGTGGATATTTCTCTGTTATGGCATATAACACATTAGTTTGGACTATAGATATAAGTTATATTCAATCATTGAATCCCAAATATGGTGAGCCATGTGGCTAGAAAAAAATGTAATGTATGTAGTCCTTATGTATAATAATTTTGCAATCAAAATGTCCTCTCACCCCAGCGTTTGGGCAATATTTTATGCATACATGTGACAGAATCCCACATGATACACATTACATATGCACACACATACACATGCTAAATGTATACATACATATATGGAGAAATGAAGAACAAACACGGGATGTTACAATGGATGGAAATTTATTAGTCGATGTTCGAATATTTCGGTTTATAAAGAAACTTTCTTCAGGACAATATGAAACTAGTCAAGTAGAAAAAAGGATTTATGTAGTTAAAAAGATTATGGATGTTTTGAATGTGTTGAGTTTGGAAAATGTGAAGAAAAGTTTCATAACCATTCATTGATTATAATATTTATATTGATTATATAATAATAAAAAAATCAGGTGTGTACTCATTAAAATTTATGAATAACTTGGATAGTAAGTTTGATATAATTGATGCTTTTAATTAAGACATGATCATATGAATATCACTGACTTTGATGCAGCTTACTTATGAAAATATCACAGGTAGAAGCACAGGTGTGTAAGAGGTGTTTTCATATAAATGTTCATAATAGGAAATTAAGAATATAATGGTTGAGCAAAGAACTTACCATCTTCTTTTATGGAAACAGGTTTCTTGTGAATAGATTTTGCTCTCCAATTCTTTAGAAGTGGCTAATTGTTGTTGTATAAAATTTGCATGGTTATCACAAACTTCTATTTTCTTTTTGATCTGGAAAAAAAAAAAAGAAAGGTTGGTTGGTTGGTTGGTTGATTTAATCAAATTATCAGTGTTGATATATTTATGAATGAAAGATATAATGCACCAGTTATTTTATTTAAAAATTTTTACATTTTTTTTTTTTCAGGTCAGTTAACTTTGACCCCTTCCTATCCTTGAGATGCACCATATATATTGGGTATTTAAAGTTAACTAATTTTTGTATAATTAAGGCATGTCAACCCTTGTTGGGTTATTTTATGCTGAAGACATTTTGTTTCATTCATTCTTGATGGGTACTCAAATTTTATTTTTAAACTCATTTTTTTCTATTTAATCTACAGATGGGACTCATGGTGATGAAGGGATATTCCACATTCCCTAGAGCTCCAGAATAGAATTTAACGTTATACACAGGGCACTCAGCCACTGCCTTCTAGTACATATAAATATAAAAAGGGTTGGGGGTTAGCCATAAGGGCAAGACAGTTGGGACAATCATATTGACATAACCAGTTGATTGATTGGAAGGGCCTTTCCAACCGCCCATCTAGCCTAAGTAAGAGCCAAAGTGGAATGTTGCATGTTATAGACTGCTCAGCCACCAGGGTTTCACTCCTTTATACCCAACTCCTCTGCCACAAGCAGGATACAACACAAAGTTAACTTTTTTTTTAAACGGAATTAAACAGGTTTGAATTCAGAGTTTTCCTTCTCCTAGATTGGTTGCCTAAGCTAGGTTAAAGAGCCCAGTCTGCCTGAATATTTTCTCATAGCTGGAGAGAGAATAGTTAGATTCATACCTTTTCCAATGGTATTAGCGCTATGTGAAATGCAAACAGCCTCATCCAAGATTTGAACTCGGGTCACTGAGAGGCAAGTGTGCGTATATATATATATATATATATATATATATATATATATATATGTGGTATAATATGAAAACAAATCTGATGGTATGTAGAAATGAGAAAAAAAACAAAGTATTCCAAAATGATAATTTTATTTTCATCATCAGGACAAAATGATGTATTGATGAGGATCAGAGATGCATGCCCAGTACATATTTATTTAATTTTATCTAAAATAATTTTAATTGAATATCCATACATCTAAACAGACTGATTGAAACACATGTCGACAACAGACAGCAATAAATTCATCCTCACCCTTGTATATTTTTTCACTTTTAATCATTTTCTTCAACATACTGTTAGATTAATTTCCATTTTTTCACTTACATATATATACTAGACAAAACGTGACCTGTTAGGTTACCCATTGAGCTCTGGGTAGATAATTGGGATAAGGGAAAATGAGTTTGCAAAGCGAATTTATTTCTTTAAAAAATAAATACATCCCGAGAATTTAAAAATAAACTACATTAAAATCATTTTGTAAGATTTATAAGAAAGGGAACGTTTGACCTAATTTAAATTTAAATGAACCCGATTACGATGTTGTGAAGCTACAGGCTACCTGCTTCTGAAACTTAACATACAAATATATTTCACACTCTCTAATCACTCTCTTTATGTCACAGAGAAAATAACACATATAACGAGGAGGTAATCAAGATATACATACAGTGGGGAAAAGTGACAGGCAAAATGCAAAGTAAGAGACGAGTCAGTTTTTGCCTTGATTGCAAATAACGACTAATTAGAACTAATTAAAATGGATTTTTTTTCAAACATAACTCAACACTCAAACTAAGGAATATTTTGATATGAATTTTGTGTCATTAAACTAAATAGGAAAAAAGGCTTTAGCAAGCAAACATTGATTCACTTAGATTTAGTATAATATATATATATATATATATATATATAAAGTAAAAAAATCGACGGGGCGGCCTAAAGTCGGTATCAACCAGTCAGCGAGGGAGTCTAACCCCTTTTCAATAGCGCTAGACCAAGGAGATTGTTTTAGCATCTGAGATGGAGCGCCACACCTACCATCAGCTCCTTACTTTACCGCACAGATCCCTGTGCTACTCATACGCTGAGTTGGCGGGGACCGGTATCGAACTAGGAACCTATTGGTTTCTAGCCGAACGCTCTACCGACTGAGCTAACCCGGCCCCATATATATATATATATATATATATATAGATAGAGAGAGAAAGAGAGAGATGCTGATAGGTATATGTCCTGCGTCTCTAATGCATAAAAATCTAAAAGGACATCCCAGTGTTTTTCTTTTTTCTTCCCTGACCATTTCAAGTTAACTGTAAATACATTTCAATAGTTTAGTCATAAATAAAAACCTACAATCTATTAAGAAACTTTAGTTGGGACCCATCAAATTTCTGGGGACTAATTCAAAGCAAATATGTGCGTCCCAGGACGCACTAAATCAAAAAGCTATCAGCATCACTGTATATATATATATATATATATATATATATAAACAAGTAGAATATCTGACTATAATATTTTTATTATATATATATATATATATATATCTTATTATAATGGAGATTGTGTGTTTTTCTGGCTGTAACCGAAACTATATTCCTACTCAAGTCACAATTCTCTTAGTTATTGACATCACATTCTCCATGATTTTATTTTTTTTATCTAAACCTAAATTATTAATAAAATTGTCTTACATTACTAATACTGTTAACTATGTCTACATACTGACAACATGCAATTATATTTATATATACAACAAAATAGCGGTTTACAGTGTGAACGAGAAGGATAATTTGCATATTAATATTAAAAAATCGAATTTAATAAATATGTGCTTAGTATTATTGATTTCTAACTGTTTGGTTTTATTTTAATGAATATAAGCAAAAATCTCTTCAATGAATCTTAAATGAAATCCATTAACAAGATAAAATAGCTGTCATTTTATTCTTTACTTCCTATTTTAACTAAATATTTAAATTAGAATAAATAACAATGAAAGACGAGAGTGATGGAAGAGTAAGTTTCAGTTGTTCCATTTTTTATTATAATCCCTCTGTTTCAAATCTTTTATTATACTCCCTCTGTTTCAAATCTTTTTATTTGTATTCTTATTTAGTTTCATTAGCCTTTCTAATTTAATACAATATTTTATTACATTAAAACTTAAATACTTGCACCCGGAGGGTGCATATATTTGCTAGTTAGTATAAAAAAGATAAAAACTTAAAAGAATTTGTTTGAGAAACAGAACAAATGAAATTCCATTACTTACCTCATTAACTAAAATTGATACATCTTCAGCTATGTCTTGTGGATTGCCTTTAAGATTTACATTAAGAAAGCTGCCCATCTCTTCTTCAACTATTGTAGGAACTTCATCCAGACCAGTCGCTGATAGCAAACCAAAGAACCATTCTTTCTTTCCCGTGAGTAAAGTCAGACGGAGATCCAGCAATGATGTTTGATGTAATCTTTATAAATATCACAATAGTGGTGTAAGGTTCAAGGTTATAATAATGAACGTACAACTCCAACAAGGGGTGTTGGACAAAACATTTTATATATCAAAACAGCACGGAAATAAGACAAGATACATAAAATAGGAATACATGATACATGAACATTAAAGTATGTAAACATACAAAATCACTTACTAGTGATGGGGGCCGAAGACCCCAGGAGGGTTATATAGCGTTGGGGGCAGAAGCCCCCCACCTATAAGGGTGCGACAATGGTCTAACCCATGTGGTCGCTCCAGAGATGTAGCTAAAAGAGGAAGAAGTGTTTGAACCAGGCGTTTAAATAAAATAGCCTCTGGTGAGAACAAGCGGTAACCCAGCAGGAAGATAACTCTTCCAGGCCAATGTGAAGATAATCCCAACAGTGGTATAAGAATTGAAATGTGTGGTTCTTATAATACGTTAAAAGGCTCAGAGTAACCTTTCAACATAGTTGAATATATATAAATGAATCTGGACAAAGAGGTGCATATAACAACAAATACAGACTTCATTGTCTGAGCACGTGGAGAATGACATACATAAAAAGATACAAAACAGATAGGATGAAGGTCCTTTGGAAGTGCGAAAGAGTTCATAAAGAATATGAGAGTCACTTACTGGTAGTTGGGGGTCAAAGCCCCCCCCCACCTAATGGACAGAGACACCACATGTCTAATCCATCTTTTGTGGATGCTAGACCGCAGAGAGATACAGAGAGAGAGAAATTCCCAGGCTGCTGTTTAAATACCAGGTTAGTAGTGTCACCTATTGGTGAAATCTTGGTGGCAAGGTAAGATAACCCTTTTGGACACAAGTCCATCCCAGTAGATAATCACTACAGTGGAATTAACTGATCACAATAGTAAAAATATTAACCCTTTTTCAGGCAGATAATTTTTTTAATGCCTGGAGAGCATTATTTTCAGAAAATTTGTAAAATATAAGGTATATTCAAAAAAGGCAATTAATCATCTATCTATACATATATAAAGATCAGTGGGCGTGTTTTTATGTTTGTCTGGAGATAACTACAAAAATAAAACAATTAATGACAAAGTAAATATATATACACATTAAATATCACCAGAGCTTGGTTTTTGTGCAAAAATAATGAAGATTTTATTCATATCTGAAAAGGTATATAAAAATCAGGATTTGAATAGTAAGGAAAGGGAAATTGGTTGCATTTGTGGTTAAAACATAAATTATGTAAGACCAAAACAATCAATGGATCTGTGATACTAAATTTTCATTATCCTCCCTCTACCCAGACAACGCTGGGTAGCTGCTTCTAGTACATATATAAAAAGCAGTTGGTGAGTATATATGTATGTATGCCTGGAGGTAACTACAAAAATAAAACAATTAATGACAAAGTAAAGATATATACACATCCAATAACACCAGAGTTTGCATTTGGTGCAAAAATATTGAAGATTTTATCTATAACTGGTAAAATATTTAAAAATTAATCCAAAAATGCTATCAAAAAAGTCTTAAAATTAACCAATTTTAAGTTATTAATGATTCATGATGTTTTCATAGCAAGATCAACAGGTGAGAAAATCCCAATGTGGCACTACATAGATGACAATTTTTTAAAAATTATTATTTTACATATATTGAACATTATTTGTACCAAAAAGATAGTTTGGTTTTTGCTCAGAACTGAAGCTACAACATAATAACTTAAAATTGGTTAATTTTAAGACTTTTTTGGTAGCATTCTTGGATTCCTTGTGCCAAAAAACTATTATAAACCAATCTTTAGGAGTAGAGAAGCTATAAAACTTATTTTAAAGATAAAAAAATAGATAACAAAAAGTCACCATTTTTGGTGCAAAAAAAAAAAGTTTGGAGAGCTAAAAACCAACATAACTCAGCCAATTTTTGGAAATGGAAGCTCAAATTTTGGGGATTGTCTAACTTTAACATAGTTCATACCTGTACAAAATGTCAGAAAAATTGAAAAGTGTGGATGACAATTTTTACTTTTTTCTGGATGATTTGACATGGAATTACCCATATATAAAAAACAAAAGATAATAATTTGATCAGCAATTGTGTGTCTTATACTTGTTTTGTTTGGAAGCGCGTGGTGTAATGGTTAAAGTCATGGGAAATGGACTCGTCGCCCCGGGTTCAAATCCTGGACGTGGTAATTGCATTTCACTTAGCGCTAATACCCTTGGGAAAGGTATGAATTCTACTCTCCCTCCAGCTATGGGTAAATAGTAGGGCAGACTGAGCCCTTTAACCTTGGTTAGGTAACCGGTCTAGGAGAAGGAAAACTCTGAATTTAAACCTGTTGAACTCCGCTTAAGAAATTGACCTTGTGTCGCATCCTGCTCGTGCGGAGGGGTTGGTAAATATATATACTTGTTTTGTGTCTTTGTTTTTTTTTATCCCTCTGCTGAGCCATAAGTTCATTAATTGATATGAATCAAATTAAAATTTCTATAGTTACAATAACAACTGACAATGAAAAGGATGTGGACAGACTAATGTGACACTTTGCATTGCACCAGAATGCATCTTAGGGGTCATGTGTGTAGTGTATATATATATATATATATATATATATATTTTACAATGTTTTCATAGATCAATGTTCATTATCAGCGACCGCGGTTTCATGCTAAATAGCAATCATCAGGCTGAGGAGCAAGATCCTATGGTGTTTGTTGGAGTTCTTTACTCAATGTCACATTTATGTGACATTGAGTAAAGAACTCCAACAAACACCATAGGATCTTGCTCCTCAGCCTGATGATTGCTATTTAGCATGAAACCGCGGTCGCTGATAATGAACATTGATCTATGAAAACATTGTAAAATAAATAAATATTAGCTCTTACAAACTGTGATTGAGCACTGTATTTTCTTTGTTTCATCGCAAAAAAAATTTTGTTTTTACATATACCTATATATATATATATATATATATATATCCGTACATAGATAGGAGGTAGTGAATCATGTGTGTAAACACTAGTGATAAAATAACCAAGAAATGAAAAAGAATGAATAAATAAATAAATAAGACAGATTTGATATCCAACTGAGACAAATGTCTGAGGCCTGGGTTTAATTAGGCATTGTGTTAATTGATGATAAGGACATTTGTTTATCTGTTTGTGCCTGTATGATTATGGTTCGTTTTAATATTTCAAACAAAATAACATCTGTAGAAGTGATTGAATGTCCAGCATGGATTAATCAGAAAGATGGTGAGGGTGGAATTATATATATACACACATACGGTCCCAGCTAGAAAGACAGATTTTCAGCCGGCAGGGGGTGATATCGACAGTAGCAGCAGACGTAGAAATTAGCCAGTGAAGCCAGTAATTCGACTTAGTTTCATAATAACTTCTTGCCAGCTGACAGAGCCACCACAAACTGCCTAAGTGTCACAACTCCCTCTTCTATCAGTGTCCTATTAATAGACTTGTGTTTGTTTTCTTTTCTTTTCTTTTAATCCCTGTGAACCCATCTGACTCATGCCTTCGAATCGGCCAGCACAGAACATCACAACGTTGGGGTCTAGACATCGTGCAGCGAAGGTGCAGAATGGGTATTCTCACACTAAAGTTATTTCATCATTTAAAAAAAAAGATATACAAACATATCAACGAACCTTAAATCTCTGGCAGTTTTGCATAAAAGTCTGGAATTCTGGCTGGTACAGTCTGTATCAAGAACAAAATCTGCTGCTTTTTCACACAATTCTCTAGCAACATCCCGCTCAGCATCAAAGGTCATATCAGGATGGAAATCAGGTACCCTGTCTGCAAAAAGAAAAAAAAAAAACAATTACCAGATACATTTTCACCAATAAATAAAGACATTCCAACCAAGGGGGCAATTTGATTTTATTAGGTATTATTTGCTATCAAACTCTTCAGGATTGAAACTAACCAAAAATAAAATTGAATAAATACATATACGGGGTGTTCTTATTTTTGGATGGCAATATATATATTTACCAACCCCTCCGCACGAGCAGGATGTGACACAAGGTCAATTTCTTAAGCGGAGTTTAACAGGTTTGAATTCAGAGTTTTCCTTCTCCTAGACCGGTTGCCTAACCAAGGTTAAAGAGCCCAATCTGCCCTACTATTTACCCATAGCTGGAGGGAGAGTAGAATTCATACCTTTCCCAAGGGTATTAGCGCTAAGTGAAATGCAATTACCACGTCCAGGATTTGAACTTGGGGCGACGAGTCCATTTCCTATGACTTTAACCATTACACCACGCGCTTTCTACAATATATTCATATTTTTGGTTACAGATTTTTTTTATTGCTTCAATGCTCATACAACTCTGTATAAGCTCTTCTTTGTATCGTGTCATGTTTGTATTCTATTCTGTTAAGTTTGCCCAGACAATAAAAAAAAAATTGTGAATTGTTCTCACATTTATTGTGTAAAAAAATTAGGGATCTCAATTCTTTTAGTAATTTGGGTTTTAGATTCGAAAAAAAAAAAAAAGAATGTTATCGAAATATTTTTTGGAATGAAAACAATCCAAGAGTCAACATCTTGTTTACATATGAAAGGTACTGAAATACAAGCATCTGAAGAATGGAGGTTTACATGTTATGTAAGTCAAGAATCAGCTGATATTTTAAGTTCTATGTTAATGTCGAATGATCCGATTAGGGAAAATTATTAGTTAATTAAAAATTGTTAGGATATTTAAAAACCGTGTTCTGAGAAAAGAAAGAAAGAAATCCACCAGAAAAAAAAAAGAATGCACACAAGCAGGTGATGAGTGATTAGCGATAGTCATCTGCTTTCTCTGTCTTTCTCTCTGTTTTGTCACTACTGGTATAATAACAGAAATAACAGTATTACTAGTCAGTCTGACTAGTAATATACTAGCATATATTGCTGTCATAAGGAAAGGTACACAAGGCGAATATATTTATATATTCGGGTTAATAACTTTTATTGGTGCAATATATGAAATGTAAGTTAAGTGTTCAAAGTGTTTGTGTAAGAGTTTGTAAAGTTCATAGTAAAGTTGCCAAAGACGAACGCTCGGCTGAAAATATTATATAATGTATGAGACAAAGGTACTTAGCTCTGGTGGAATTGTTTGGTTTGGTTTGGTTTGGTTTGGTTTGTTTTACGGCATATCAACCTCAGTGGGTCATTTAATGCTGATAAAGTTTTGAAATAAATCAATTCTTAATGGATAATACAATTTTTTTATAAATACATTTTTCTATTTAACCCATAGATGGGACCCTAACAGGTACTACCACTCCGGGTCAGAGTGGACCAGGGAGCAATGGTGATGAAGGGGTGCTCCACATTCCCCAAACCTCCAAAACTGGAACCTCACCATCAGATAGAGTTTAACGTCATTCCCAGGACATGTTGACCCGCAGCCACCGCCTTCTAGCACCCATATGATAAAAAGGGGTTGGGGCTTGCCATAAGGGCAATAGGGTTGGGAAAATCATATAGGTGCTAGGGCTTGACGTGACCAGCCGATTGATCGGAGGGGGCCTCTCCGACCACCTGTCTAGCCCAAGATAGGGCCAAAGTGGAGTATTGCATGTCATGAACTGCTCATCCATCTGGGCTCTATCCTTAAGCATCACGGGTCGCCACCCACAGCCAACAGGTGGCCCCATTGGGGGAGTCTTACCCCTCTGCAGAGGTGCAGTCGATGCATTCTAACGCTCCAGCCGACAGGGCAGTGGTGGAATTGTATTCTGTAATTGTTTCTTGTTGCAGTAGTCTATTGAGTTGTCAGGTCTTACCCCTGTGGGTGCTTAGACTGATGATGCTGACCTTAATTCGGCCGCTGCTAAAACTGGTCCGACCTCAGTGCCTGCGGATTCTGTTCTCATGATTTTTAGGGCTCTACCCCCTGGCATCTGCTTCCAGGAACTGATTAAGGGGCAGATAACCCAAAATTTTCAATAGTAAACAACAGCTCTATATTTCCTGGTCTCTCTCTCTCTCCGCTTTAGCGACTACCATAATAGATGGTCAATGGTGAAAATAAATTTGATACTGACAGATGAATAAAGCAATTGGCATTTGATTCCTTTTAACACGGGTTACCACGGGAAACCAGAAAGGATTTATTAAGGAAGTAACGCTACATCTCTTAAGTGGGGCTGTAATGCAACATCTGTATGAGGAAATGATATTCAACCAATCGTTCGGCGGACCTGAACTTTCAGACCCCCCCCCCCCATCTAAAATTTTTGTCTTTAATTTTTGTTTTTCTTCTTTCAATGGATTATTATCGATTGCACACCAATCTATCAGACTGAAAAAAAAATTCAAAAAAGTTATTTATTTTTCGAGTTTTCAGGGGTGCTCAGTTCCCCGTATAAGTTTATCGTAAATCGATCCCCCTTATCGGAACCGCTAAAAAAAAGAATTTTATTTATTTATTTTTCCCTCAATGGATTATTATTGATTACACACCAATCTATCAGATTAAAAAAAAATTCTTGAAAGTTCTTTATTTTTTGATTTTTCATGGGGTGCTCATTTCCCTGTATAAGTTTATAGTAAATCGATCCCCCATATCGGAACCGCTCGAAAGGAAATTGGCGCAAAGGTGTCAAAGTTATGGTGGCCCAGAAAAAACAGAACGCAAATTATTTATTTATTTTCCCATTAAACTAACCTTAAACCCCAACACCAAACCCCTGAAAACTCGAAAAATATATAACTTAAAAAAATTTTTTTTTACAATCGGATAGATTGGTGTGCAATCGATAATAATCCGTTGAAAAAAAAAAAAAAATTAAAAATTAAAATTTTAAATGGGGGGGGGGGTTCTGAAAGTTCAGGTCCACCAATCGTTCTTCTACAAAACTTCTATAAGGTTTAAGTTTATTCGTTTAATGCATATCAACATTTGATGGGTTATTTAATTCCAAAAAATTTGATTCAGTTGTAATTTTTTGAATAATCATTACTATACACTAGCAAATATATGCACCCTCCGGGTGCAAGTATTTAAGTTTTAATGTAATGAAATATCGTATTAAATTAGAAACGCTAATGAAACTAAATAAGAATGCAGATAAAAAGTTTTGAAACAGAGGGGGATATAATCGAAAAATAGAACAACTGAAATTTACTCTTCCATCATTCTCGTCTTTCATTGTTATTTTTTCTAATCTAAGTATTTAGTTAAAATAGGAAGTAAAGAATAAAAGTACAGTTATCTTTTCTTGTTAATGGATTTCATTTAAGATTCATTGAAGAGATTTTTGCTTATATTCATTAAAATAAAGCCAAACAGTTAGAAATCAATAATACTAAGCATATATTTATTAAAATTACATTTTTAATATCAATATGCAAATTAGCCTTCCTGTTAACACTGTAAACCGCTATTTTGTTGTATGTATAAATATAATTGCATGTTGTTAGTATGTAGATATGATTAACAGTATTAATAATGTAAAACAATTTTATTAATAATTGAGGTTTAAATAAAAATAAAATCATTGAGAATGTGATGTAAATAACAAAGGGAATTGTGACTTGAGTAATGATATAGTTTCAGTTACAGACAGACAAACACACAATCTCCATTATAATAAGATTTCAGTGTTCCATTAAATTTATTACACTTTATCTAGAATCATTTCTTTATACAATTCTATCAAGTATCCCTATCTAATGCAAATAATTTGTACACAGCTGTTTGCATTTCACATAGCACTAATACCTTTGGGAAAGGCATGCAAGTAACGACTCTCCCTCTAGCTGGTGGCTAAATAGCAAGGCAGACTGGGCTCATTAACCTTGGTATGGCAAATTGTATAGGAGAAGGAAAACTATGAATTCAAATCTGTTGAACCCTGTTTAAAAATTGACCTTGTGTCACATCCTGGTCATGTGTATGGGCTGGGTAAATGCATTTATCAAGTATTCCTATCTAATACAAATAATTTGCACACAGTTGTAGGACTTCATGAATTCCTATCCAATACTAATAATTTTCAAATACATCTATTTGTCATATAGATGAGACCCTAACAGATATTATCATGCCTGGACCTGGGAGTAATGTCAATGAAGGAGCACTTCACACACACACACACACACACACACACACACACACACACACACACACACACACACACACAGAACTGGAACCTCACCATGAGATACAGTTTAGTGTCATACTCAGGCCAACCCTTTTTGGTGAGGATTTTACCCCTCAGCTGGGGTTGCAGTGAGAATATTCTAAGACAGAGCTATTTAATTAATGGGCATATGGTTTGGTATGATGGTTAATAGCATGAGTAAAGTGATTGGCGTTTGATTCCTTTTAACATGGGTTACCACAGGAAACGAGAAAGATTTGGCTTGGTTGTTAATAGCATGAGTAAAGTGATTGGCGTTTGATTCCTTTTAACATGAGTTACCACAGGAAACAAGAAAGATTTGGCCTGATTGTTAATAGCATGAGTAAAGTGATTGGCGTTTGATTCCTTTTAACATGGGTTACCACAGGAAATGAGAAAGGTTTAGCCTGATGGTTAATGGCATGGAAAATGGAATTGGTACGCCAAGTGAATATGTTCCCTTTGCAATTGAGAAAGGCATGACCTGGTTTCCAAGGCAACGTAGATTATCAGAAAGCATTTAAGAGGAATATGCATTTACTTACCATCAGCTTGAAGCCACCTGGGTATCTTTTCATTATGATGTTTACTGATTACAATGATAGGCTTGTGAGTTGAGGTCGGGGGTAGTTCACTGATAGGATCAGAATTCTGTACTGTTTCTGATAAAGGAATTCCTCGGAAGAAAAGAATTTGAGACTCCACCTTTAAATGGCAGAGTTCTATCAGGTATGTATAAATGTCTCTAACCCTGAAAACACAAAAGAAGTTTGTTTTTTTTTAGTTTTTTTAATTTTATTTAAAGAATAATTGTAATTGACAGTTTCTGGTAAATTTCTTATTTGAGGTTTCATTTGTATTCAATGATTCTTTTGAATTATTTGGATTATTTGGCCTATTGTCCTCATCATTATTGTTGTTATCGGCATAACGTTTCGGCCGATGTGCCCTGCGACCTTCTTCAGGTATTTCTTGTCAAACTTGGGGAACCTTCACAGAACTTCAAACCAAACCCTTTATTCAATCTACAGGGGTAGATTGTTCTTATTCCGCTAACGATGACTGGGCACAAGTGTTAAGCTGGGTTAATTATTCAAAGTTACTGTCACCGTTGACCAGGATTGAACCTGCAGCCTAGAGTTAACTGTCACTTAGACTGTATTAACTCAACGCCTATATCCACTACACCATGTGTTCAATTGGACAATAATCCAAATAATCCAAATTGTCTAAAAAAATTCAGAGAAATAGATTCTTTTGAAATTGCATTTCAGCAAATTGTTGTTTTTGATGAAAAATAGAGTAAAATATTTCAATAAAAACTTGTTTAAAAACTTTTACAAGCTGTTCCATAAAAGTTGTTACATTTGCATATATACTATAGCGAGTCAAAAGTTTTGCAATATTTTGGTACATGCTAGTTTATGGTGACTAAAGCAGTTCAAGCTGTGCTAGCTACCTGCTGTGGTTGGTAGTATCGTGGTAGTTGGTGTGCTGACATGTTGTGCAAAACTTCACTGTGTGTGTGATTTGAAAGCCGCACAGATGTATTTTAATTTGGTAAAAAAAGTAAAGTCATCAGGGTGGCTTAAGGTCAGTATCAGCCAGACAGCGATGAAGTCTATCCCTTTTTGACGAGTGCTAGACCAAGGAGATTGTTTTTGCATCTAAGGTGGAGCGCCACATCAGCTCCTTACTTTACCACACAGATTCCTGTGCTACTCATAGGCTGAGTTGGCGAGGGTCGGTGGTCTTGTGGTTCCTAGGCAGATGCTCTACCGACTGAGCTAAACCATGCTTTACGAGTTTGGACTGGGCCTTTGTTTAGTTGGTTGTTTGGTTTAATGGCATCTCAACCCTTGTGGGTTATTTAATGCCAAATCTTGTTTTGTTCTTTTTATATACTAGCAAATATATGCACCCTCCGGGTGCAAGTATTTAAGTTTTAATAAGATGAAATATCATTTTAAATTAGAAAGGCTAATGTAACTGAATAAGAATGCAGATAAAAAGATTTGGAACAGAGGGGGTATGATTGAAAAATAGAACGACTTTGAAACTAACTCTTCCATCATTTTCCATTACTCCCGTCTTTCATTGGTAAATTTTCCTAATTTAACTATTTAGTTGAAATAGGAAATAAAGAATAATATTACAGTTATTTCTTCTTGTTAATGGATTTCATTTAAGATTTATTGAAGAGATTTTTGCTTATATTCATTAAAATAAAACCAAACAATTAGAAATCAATAGTACTAAACACATATTTATTAAAATCACATTTTTAATATCAATATGCAAATTAGCCTTCCCGTTCACACTGTAAACCGCTATTTTGATGTATATATAAATATAATTGCATGTTGTTAGTATGTAGATATGGTCAACAGCATTAATAATGTAAAACAATTTTATTAATAAATGTGATTTAAATAAAAATAAAATCATTGATATTATGATGTCAATAACAAAAGGAATTGTGACTTGAGTGATAATATAGTTTCAGTTACAGACAGAAAAACACACAATCTCCATTATAATAAGATATCATCTATTTAAGAAATAATTTTCATTAACTTCATGTGTATTGATAAATACTGGTGGTTGACCCTCAGCCACCACCTTCTAGTAAGTGTTTGCCATAAGCACAATTAGAAGGATACAGTCAGGATAATCATATAGTTGCTAGGGCTGATATGACCAGTCATGATGGAGTATTTTCAACCACCCGTCTAGCTCAAGTAAATGGAGTGTTGCATGTTATGAGACCAATTAGTACCCAGTCATAGGCCACTCAGCCACGACAATCCTGTCCTCATATATTATAGGTTGCCACCCATATCCAACAGATGACCTCATTTGTATGTGTGCGTGTGTGGAGGGGTGTCTTACCTCTCTGCAGAAGAGCAGTCTGTGTATTCTACAGTCGGTATAAAGTAATTCATTGGGTGGCCTAAAGTTGGTATCAGCCAATCAGAGAGGAAGTATATCCCCTTTTTCACTGGAGCTAGACCAAGGAGATTGTTTTTGCATCAGAGTGGACCTGAGAGCAATGGTGATGAAGGGGTGCTCCACATTCCCCAGACCTCCAGGACTGGAACTTCACCATCAGATAGAGTTTAATGTCATTCCCAGGACATGTAGACCCTCAACACATATATGATAAAATGCGTTGGGGGATGCCATAAGGGCAATAGAGTTGGGACAATCATATAAGTGCTAGGGCTTGACATGGCCAGCCGATTGATTGTAGGGGGCTTCTCTGACTGCCCATCTAGCCTAAGTAAGGATGAAAGTGGAGTGTTGCATCTAATGGACTGCTCAACCACCAGGATTCCGTCCCTAAGCATCACGGATCACCACCCACGGACAACAGGCAGCACCATTAGGAGAAGTCTTATTCCTTTGCAGAAGTGCAGTCAGTGTATTCGGGTTAGCTCAGTCGGTAGAGCGTTCGGCTAGAAACCACAAGGTTCTCGCCAACTCAGCGTATGAGTAGCACAGGGATCTGTGAGGTAAAGTAAGGAGCTGATGGTAGGTGTGGAGCTCCACCTCAGATGCCAAAAACAATCTCCTTGGTCTAGCGCTATTGAAAAGGGGATTAGTTAATATTAGTTATTATTATAAATTAGTTAATACTAACACTGATTAGTACAGAGTGATCAAAAAAACAAAAAAAAACAGAACCCACAAATTTTGTAATAAAACTTAATTTTTTTTCTCTTTCAGAATATACAGTCAACTTGGTGCTTAAAAATATTGTAAAAATAATTTTCCCCAAAATATCATGGTCAACCAAGGAAAAACATTTTGCATGAAGGCCTATTTCACCAAAAACTCATAAAAATTTATTTGGGTTCTGTTTTTTTTTTTTTTTTGGGGGGGGGGGTCATCCTGTATGTGAAAAGTTTAAAATAAAAAGAAAGAAAAGATTGTATTCCTTACGGTTGTACTTTGTCCAGGTATAATGTAACGCACCATGGTTTAGTTGTGTCTAGACAAACAATTTCTGTTTTTTGGGTGATTATTTCAGCAGCATGAAAGAATTTGTCAAATGTCCACATATCCTTAGGATTATTTTCCATTAAACCTGCTATCATTGGGGTTATCAACTTTCTCAGTTCTCTTTAAAAAAATGAAAATAAAGCATATATATGAGGGTCATTCAATAAAAAGAAAGATTTTTTTTTAAAACAAACAAAATCAAATTTTTCTCCCATAAATATAAACACTGCATTGCTTGATTAGTTGGATTTTATGGTATGTCAATCCTTGTTGGGTTATTTTATGCTGAAGATGTTTAGTTTTATTCATTCTTGATGAGTATTCAAATTTCTGTTTTAAACATTTTTTATAACTCATTTTTTTTCTATTGATCCCATTGATGGGATCCTAATAGGTCGGAGTGGACCTGGGAGTAATGGTGATGAAGATTAATCTCACAGAAATGTTTGTTTTGAGGCTATACAAAATGGTGGCAAGTCAGAGTGCTCCAGGATTCACTGCAGCTAGGATGTGACACAAGGTCGCAAGTATGGGGCATCCAGTGAGGGTCAATCTTGCTATCCAGCAGTAATGGATCTGCAAGATTAGTTTGCTAACCATAACTTCATGATGGAACACCCTAAGGCTTGAACAGAGGTCTATCATCAAATTTATGCTGGCTGAAAAGTGAAATTTACAGAAGAATGTGTGATGTGTACAGAGATGAATGTTTTAGTCAAAAAAATGTTTACAAATGGGCTAAAGATGAGTTTTGTCATGATGAGCCTGATTTGAAAAGACATTTCATGGCATGGAAATACACTCTCTGTTAAAGAAAAAGTTCAAGGTTCAACAGTCAGTAAAGAAGGTTATGCTGAGAGTCTTCTGATACGTGAAAGGATTCATCACTATTGATTTCCTCCAAAAATTTGCAACTGTAAATAGTGCTTCCTATTGCCAACACTTTAGACAAAATTCAACTTATTTATTAAATGACCCTCATATGTGTGTGTATATATATATATATATATATATATATATATATATATATATATATACACACACACAGGGTGTTCGGGAGAAATTTTACAGTTTCATAAGGAAAAAGAAAAAGTGCTTGGTAACTACAAAATTTATTGGATTGTAAAGAAATTCAACAGGCATGGAAATTACACTAATGTCAACAAGTTTCACTCAAAACAACCTCCATTAGTGTCGATCACAGCCTCAATCCTGTTCCAGAACCTGGAGCAAGCTTAGGTTACAGTTTCCCTGGGAAGGGTCTCAAAAACTACCTTCTTTAATTGGATTAACTGGGCTTTTGTAATACTGGCATGGCGATTGGTGTCTTTCTCAACAGTGCTCCATACATAATAATCCATCAGGTTAAGATCTGGGGAGTTTGGAGGCCAAACATTGAGACTGGTGTAGTCATAAAAATTTGCCAACAAACAGAGGTGTGGCAGGGGGCCGAATCCTGCTGCCACATGTATGGCCTACCATTGGCTACCCTTGTTATCCAGGGCTTGACTACAGTGTTTAGCAACTCCACATAGGCATCTGAATTCAACCTGATACCCTTTCTGCAGATTTTCTAGGAATTCTGCTGTACGAACGCAATCAGTTTGTTATGCTGCTTTCTTCTAGCTACAGCCTCATAGTCTCTATTGCAATTATCCAGTTCATGCCTGATTGTTTTTACAGTGTTCAGAGAGCATTGGGCAGAAACCATAATCTCCTTATTTTGATGGCCGGCGCAGGTCGTCATGATACAAGTTATTCTCTTCCATAATTCAGGTGGGTTCCAGTCATCCATTCTATCTGTCATCATATATATGAATGAAGAAGGGGCCAAGCTTTTAAATGATGCATAGTGTGCATCAATACCTTCAGCCTACGGAGAAAAATAACCAAATATAAATATGTCAAATTTATCTCGAACATCCTGTATATATATTATTTGACAAAAAAACCCAGACCGTGAACAAACTGAACCATTTTTTATTATTGCCATAAATTTTAATGAAATTTCAATGGCTTAGATTAGATTATATTAGACACATATAGGAAGTGGTTATTTTTCTCGGATAACTGCTTACAACCCATTAGCAAAGAACTAAATACAAATTAAATTTGGAATTTCTGAACATTTTTTTTTTTTAGAAAATTATGACTAAGACAACTTTGACAACAATAATTGAGGAAAATAATCACTTCCTATGTGTGTCTAAGCCATTGAAGTTTCATTAAAATTTGTGGTTATATTAAAAAATGGTTCAGTTTTTTCACTGTTTCCATTTCTTTTGTTCCATGCCATAAATATATATATATATATATATATATATATAGTGTTGTTATGGGTCCAATGGGAGAAAATTAATTATCATATAAAAAAGAAGGTCTGCAAAATGGATTACGTTTTTTTTTTTTAATTTTTGATTAAAAAAAAAAAAAAAAATTTTTTAAACTTAAAAAAGAATTTTTTTTTAGAAAACATAATCCATTTTGTGAACCTTCTTTTTATATATATATATATATATATATATATATATATATATATATATATATATATATATACAGTATGAACAGAGTAAAAGCTTTTTTAGAATTTGTAATTAGGTTTGGGTGTAAAGCCATTAGAAGATGTTTATTTTATGATGACTTACATTTCAAGTCTAAAATGCTTATGAATGCCAAAGGATTGTCTCCAATTGTGAATGAGACTTGAACTTGATCTTAATGAATTAACAATTTGATTTGCACATGAGAAATTTCTCATTACTGTAATTAATCATGTATAACACACATTCTTGTATAATACACACTTGTAACCTTGATAGGCAACTAGTCTAGGAGTAGAACAACTTTGAATTTGAGTTGAGTTGGTACACCCAGGATTCATTTGTTCAAGAAGTGAACTTGTTTTTGAAAGTTGACTACTTTTCTCTAAACAGTTTAATTCCAGAAAGGAGCAGAAAATAATAAAGAAGCCAAAATGGTTTTCTTGTACACTGAAATTAGTAATTTTGACATATACTCACATAGACATTGGAGCAGTGGATGGCAGATCATTACTCCATTCAACTGGAGCCCCAGCATGTTTCTGAATACCTGATATCACTCCAGATTTTTTCTCTGTTATCATTCGATACCTGACAAAGATAGGATAATTTGAAAGAGTCATAAACCAGTAGGAAAAAAAAGAAAAACATTAGGAATACAATTTGAATAAGAGTATTTCTATCAGAATTTCTGAGATGATCATTATTATACACTGATGTAGTCATTTTGTGTGAATTTCTGAGATGAGGAATTATCATTATTATACACTGATCTAGTCATTTTGTGTGAATTTCTGAGATGAGGAATTATCATTATTATACACTGATCTAGTCATTTTGTGTGAATTTCTGAGATGAGGAATTATCATTATTATACACTGATCTAGTCATTTTGTGTGAATTTCTGAGATGAGGAATTATCATTATTATACACTGATCTAGTCATTTTGTGTGAATTTCTGAGATGAGGAATTATCATTATTATACACTGATTTTGTGTGAATTTCTGAGATGAGGAATTATCATTATTATACACTGATCTAGTCATTTTGTGTGAATTTCTGAGATGAGGAATTATCATTATTATACACTGATCTACTCATTTCAAATTTCTAAACTGAGCAGTAAAAAAAAAAAAAAAAAAAAAAGAAAATTTGATGAACCTGGTACCTGAGGTTCTAATCATGTGGCAGTACCTTCCCCACTGTCTCTCATAATTCTAGCAAATAGATATATATGTATTTTTTTCTCACTTTGAAAAAAAAAAATATCTGCAGGATTCTTGTAATAAAAAAGATGTTAAAACAAATGCTATTATCTTCCTATTTGAATTAAAAAAAATTTAAAAAGAAGAGAGGTACATATCTGAGAATAGATCTCCAGTGCCAATACATTATTATTATAAATATTTGTAAAATCAACATAATATTCACCTTCACAAGAAGGTTTCAACTAGCGTCCAGTCGCCAGACAAGGCTGACCAGCTGTAACCAAATACAGACTTTGTACTAAAATAAATCAACATATAATATTCACCTTCACAAGAAGGTTTCAACTAGCGTCCAGTTGACAGACAAATGCTGACAGGCAAGTGGGGTTCTCCTAACATGTAGACTGCACCCCCCCCCAGTATTGGTCAATGTTGAGAATTTGGTTCAGTGAGCAACCCAAATATCCCATCTTGTAAAAGAGAAGGGATTGTTGTTCAATTTGTATCAGATCAGACAGGACCGACAATTAAAGACCGTGTCTATTTTTGTGGTTGACAAACACACAAAGCAAATTGTCATGACAACTAAAGACTTGGTCACAAAGTCACTGACCAGTCTAGGCATGAAAGTGTTAGCTATTAGAGCTGGCACTTTCTACACTATGTGGGACGTATTGCTGCCATTATAACTAGAACCACCCTAGAAACAAAAGAGTATTTTTTCAGGTTGGAATACCTCATGCTTAATATACTGTGGTATATCCACAGGCCCTGCTAGTTATTATTACTATTATTAACTTCTTTTGAATTTTCACTGGAGTCTGAGTGACAGCAAGTCTCCTCGGGTCTCCAGGACTCTTCTGAGTATTCTGGCAGATTGCAGCAGTGCAGTGTTCTGAATGGTTTCAATCCTTCCTCTGATATCCAAACTTTCCAAACCCTTTTCTAATCCTTTTGGGACTGTTCCAAGTGCACCAACCACAATTGGTATCACTTTCACTTATTATTATTATTATTATTATTATTATTATTAACCCTTAGCTAAGCCACAAGCAGAGAATAAGTTACAAGAGATAAAGATATTTAAAAGAAAAAAAAAAAGAGTCAATTTACATGTCCGTGTGATTCTGTCGTCCCCCATAAGGCAAGAAGGGGGGTAAACCAGCCGCACTGTGATAAAGGGTGGCACCCAAACTCCACAAATCAGCAGTAGCATCAAATTTCTGAGGACTTCTTTTGAAAAATACAGCTTCATAAATGGCTGGATGCTGAAAGAAAATAAGACAAAAAGAGGGTTTGTCAAAAAGTAATGCCATTTTATTTAGGATAGGTATAATTACCAACGCAGGAACATGTATCATACATCAAAATAAAGCTAGTTCTCTGTGAATCACATCCCTACTCCTCCACAGTCACCGTTTCTCTCAATAGCAATGTTCCACCTTCGAATGAGAGCTTGTATCTCTGCCCTATAAAATTCTGTTGACTGTTCTTTGAGCCACTTCTTCACTACAGATTTCACTTCCTCGTCACTGGAATAACGTTTGCCTCTCAAACTCTCTTTCATGGGGCTGAAGAGATGATAGTCTGAGGGAAAACATTATTCCAGTGACAAGGAAGTGAAATTAGCCAGATAATTAAAAAAAAACAAAAAACATTAAAATCATTTTGTAAGAAAGGGAATGTTTGACCTAATTTAAGTTCTGGACTAGCTACTAGTGAAACTTGACATACAAATATATTTCATACTCTCCAAATAACTCTCTTTATTTCATAGATAAACTAACATATATAATGAGGAGGTAATCAAGATATACATAGAGAGAGGGAAAGTGACAGGCAGAATGTGGAGTAAGAGATGTGTGAGTTTTTGACTTAATTGCAAATTATGACTAATTAGAACCAATTAAAATGGAATTTTTTTTCAAACATAACTCAATCCTAAAACTAAAGAATAATTTAGTATAACTTTCGTATCATTAAACTAAATGTTAAAAAAGCCTTTAGGAGATAAACATTGATTTGCTCAAATTCAATATAATAAGAAATTTACATATATATATATATATATATATATATTTGCTGCCACTTAATTAAAGACAATTTGATGTACGTAGGTCCTTACTTTCCGTATAAACGATTATTCCTAGTTCATGGATTTTGCAATGAATTTCGATCATTCCCAAATTTATTTCCATGCTATAAAATTGTTATTGTACCAAAAAAAAAAAAAAAAAAAAGAAACTTATTTCTTACCAAATATTCTTCTGTTCCCACCAAAGACATGAATTCTTCTTCATCTTTGAGGGGCTTGGCGGTGCCAAAATCTGCAAGTTTATATACTGTTCTGAAACAGAACGATAGAAAGCAACATTTAATTTTCAAATTCTAAGTTGGTTGGTTGGTTGGTTGGTTGGTTTTAGGACATGTCAACCACTGTTGGGTTATTTAATGCCAAAATCAGACTTTTTTTTTTGCAATCAATTATATGATAAATAATAATCATTTGTAAACAATTATATCTTCAAGTAACTATTTTTAATACAAATAATTTATACACAATAACATGGGTTAAAGTATTCCTATCTAATACTAATAATTTGTACACAGTTATATAGTTTAAAGGGCCAGTATAGCTCAGTTGGTAGAGTGTTTGGCTAGGAATCACAAGGTTCCTGGTTTGATACCGGCTCTCGCCAACTCAGCGTATGAGTAGCACAGGGATCTGTGCAGTAAAGTGAGGAGCTGATGGTAGGTGTGGTGCTCCACCTCAGATGCATAAATAGTCTCCTTGGTCTAGTGCTAGTGAAAAGGGGATAGACTCCCTCGCTGTCTGGCTGATACCGACATTAGGCCGCCCCGACGACTTTACTTGACTTTATATAGTTTAAAGTATTCCTATCTAATACTAATAATTTTCAAACAGGTCTATTTGACCTAACAGGTAAAACCATTCAGGGTCAGAGTGGATCTGGGAGTAATGGCAATGAAAAGGTACACCACAGATCTGCTGATGCACTTTAGTGTCATACCCAGGACTCCTTTTTTGGGGGAGGGAGGTTTTCCCTGATTTAGAGGATACAGTCAGCATATTCTAACCTCCACCAACAGGGTGTAAAAAGGGTACAGAGAGAGAGAGAGAGAGAGAGAGAGAGAGAGAGTGTCAGAGGGTCTGTACTGTGTTGACAACAGAACAGATTCTGTGTACATTGTCATTTTAAATGTAAACCAAAAACCAAATTGTAACATGAATAATCATAATTTTTTTAAAATTCTTAGCTTCTATTCTGCCATCACTGGGCTGAGAAGCTTTGACAGATAGTTTAACCAGATGGAATATGAGATCAATAAACAATTGAGAAAAAAAAGGAAAACTGAAGACAATATTCAACAACATCTTATTATAATGGAGATTGTGGGTTTGTCTGTCTAACCAAAACTATATTACTATTCAAGTCACAATTCCTTTGTTGTTTACATCACATTCTCCATGATTTTATTTTTTATTTAAACCTCAATTATTAGATGATGAGATCAATAAACAATCGAGAAAAAAAAAGGAAAACTGAAGACAATATTCAACAACAACATAATATATAATGAAGAATACATGTAATACAAACAAACAATATTACAATGTGAGGACAAGTGTTCAAAGTTCTCAACAGACTGTTACAAAAGGTTAAAAAAATATTGCATTCAGTAGAGATTTGGAGATACGTCTGTTCTTTTTGGTGTTGTGGAAAGAACTGCACAATTGTTCCAAAGGCATGGGAAAGGGTGGAGGTGAGGTACATGTTCCTTCGTCACATAGGGAAGCTGTGTACTATATTGATCTGGTCACATATCCAACCCAGATCATGCAGGTCGCACAGAGTTCAAAGAGGAAGAAATAGGTGAACGGAAAGGTGTCAGTGTATGTATGTATGTAAGTGGTAGGCAGAACAGCTTCTTTTTATTGATATATTTTAATTGAGTAAAAAAAGAGAATGAATTGAATACATTTTCTACCATTGTAACTCAACAGGCAGAGAAAGAACTTGTCTTTAGAAAAATAAAATTGTTTCAAACCACTCATTAGTTTAAGGTTACATTTTTTCAAATGATATTTTAAATGTAGGTATTTATCTGACCCGTTCATCACGAGTAGAATGTGACCCAAGGTCATTAGTATGGGGCACCCAGCAAGGATTGAACTCGTTATTCAATAGTAATGGAAGCATTAATGGAATGGCAGGACTAGCTTGCTAACTATTACACCATGATGACATTTTTTTCTTAACCCAACCCGTTTGTCACAGGTAGGACAAAAGGTCACAAGTAAAGAGTATCTAGCGAGGATCAAATTTGCTATTCAATATTAATGGATATGTAAGACTAACTTATATGCCATTACACCCCAATCGGACACCTTTAATATTAAAAAAATGTAAACAACAAAAAGAGCTATTTCTCTGAATTTTTGAGATGAGACTTGATAATTAGTATTATTTTGATTATTTGAACTATTGTCCTCATCTTCATTGTTATCTGTACAACGTTTCAGCCAATGTGCTATGGGTCCAATTGAAATATCCACTATGCTATGTGTCCAATTGGACACATAGCATAGTGGATAAAGGCGTCAGGTTAAGACAGTTCTAAGTGACAGTTATCTCTAGGCGACAGTAACATAGAATAATAATTAATACAGCTTAACACCTGTACCCCAGCTATGGTTAGCGGAATGAGAACAGAATACCCTCATGGATATAAATAAAGGGTTAGATTCAAAGTTCCGTGATGAGTCCAGATTATGACAAGAAGGTTCCTGAGTTCGAAAAGAAGGTTTCTGAGCCGACAAGAAATACCTAAAGAAGGCCAGAGGGCACATCGGCCGAAACGTTGTACAGATAACAATAAAGATGAGGACAATAGTCCGAATAATCCAAATAATACTAAAAAGAGCTGTGTCTTTCTGTGCATTTTGTATCATATACACATTTTCACTAACCGCCCACATTTCCCAAAAGTACATCATGCCAGCATGAATTAAACATCCTCATTTGTCTCCCCACTATCACCACCACAGTCATTCTCTTTGAACATATAACTTTGTGGAAATTCTATTCTCATTTACGCCCAGTGTAATGACATGTCATCTAGTCAGTTAATTAAAATACTACATAAGTAAATTTTGTTGCAAGAAATACCTAAAGAAGACCAGAGGGCACATCGTCCGAAACGTTGTACAGATAACAATTAAGATGAGGACAATAGTCTGTATAATCCAAATAATACTAAAAAGAGCTGTGTCTTTCTGTGCATTTTGTATCACATACACATTTTCACTAACTGCCCACATTTCCCAAAAGTACATCATGCCAGCATGAATTAAACATCCTCATTTGTCTCCCCACTATCACCACCACAGTCATTCTCCTTGAACATATAACTTTGTGGAAATTCTATTCTCGTTTACGCCCAGTGTAATGACATGTCATCTAGTCAGTTAATTAAAATACTACATAATAAATTTTGTTGCAAGAAATACCTAAAGAAGGCCAGAGGGCACATCGGCCAAAACGTTGTACAGATAACAATTAAGATGAGGACAATAGTCCGAATAATCCAAATAATACTAAAAAGAGCTGTGTCTTTCTGTGCATTTTGTATCACATACACATTTTCACTAACCGCCCACATTTCCCAAAAGTACATCATGCCAGCATGAATTAAACATCCTCATTTGTCTCCCCACTATCACCACCACAGTCATTCCCCTTGAACATGTAACTTTGTGGAAATTCTATTTACGCCCAGTGTTGACTCATCTAGTCAGTTAATTAAAATACTATATATAAGTAAATTTTGTTGTTGGAAAGAAAGTAACCAGCACAACAAAGAGTTATCTGAGGAGGCTACATCTGGATCTGGCATTTCCAGATGATATGACGGAAAATTAACATGTCATTTGTGTTTTATTTCCTAATCCTATAGCTTTGATGTTGGTTGGCTGGATTTTATGGCATATCAACCCTTGTTGGGTTATTTTATGCTGAAGACATTTTTGTTTTATTCATTCTTATTGGGTTTTTTGTTTTTTTAAACTAATTTTTTAACCCATCTTTTGTTCTATTTAACCCATAGATAGGACCTTAACAGGTACTACCACTCTGGGTTAGAATGGACCTGGGAGTAATGGTGATACTCCACACTCTCCAGAGTGGACTTGGGAGTAGTGGTGGTACTCTACACTCCCCAGAGCTCTGGAATTTGAACCTCAGTACTAAATGCAGTTTAGTGTCATACCCAGAACACTAAGATCCTCAGCCACCAACATCTAGCACATATATGATAAAAAGCGTGTGGTGTAATGGTTAAAGTCATGGGAAATGGACTCGTCGCCCAGAGTTCAAATCCTGGACGTGGTAATTGCATTTCACTTAGCGCTAATACCCTTGGGAAAGGTATGAATCTTACTCTCCCTCCAGCTATGGGTAAATAGCAGGGCAGACTGGGCTCTTTAACCATGGCTAGGTAACCAGTCTAGGAGAAGGAAAACTCTGAATTCAAAACCTGTTAAACTCCGCTTAAGAAATTGACCTTGTGTCACATCCTGCTCGTGCGGAGGGGTTGGTAAATATATATATGATAAAAAGTGTTGGGGGTTTGCCATAAGAGCAACTGAGGAATATAGTCAGGAGAATTATATAGGTGTTAGGACTTGACATGACCAGCTGATTGGTTGGAGGGAGGGGCCTTTCTAACCGCCAGTCTAGCCAAAGTAATGGCCAAAGTGTAGTGTTGCATGTCTCAGCCACCAGGATTTTGGTCACTACTGAAAGCCAACAGGTGGCCCCATTGGGGTGGGGATCTTATCCTTCTGCAGCGGTGCAGTCATCATATTCCACAGCCCCAGCTGACAAGGCGGCACAGCTTTGAGTTCAAGAGAGTGTCTACATTCATCAAAGAATACCAACATTCTCTGTGCCAAATGAGCACCAAATTCTTTCATCTAATATAGTGTGCAGCAGAAATACCACCCACAATTTAAACTGTCCCCCAGAGTGATAATGGTAGCTCCATCTAGCTAATATCTTCTTTCTTTCTTTTTTTTTTTCAGATACTATCATGGCTTGGATCAGTGCACACCATGCATTTGCTGTTGAAACTTTGTTTTTTCAAGAATCTGTGATTGCTATGCTCATTTCATGTTCCATCAGAATGATGTTGTTCTGGATAGAAAATTGATACAACTATTAGGTAGAAATTTCTATCTGGAACAGCATCATTCCAACATAACATGAAATAAGCAGATAAGCTATCTGTGTAGCAATTAAAGATTCACGATTCTTAAAAATAAAAAAAATGTTTCAACAGCAAACACAAAGTTGTGCACCAGTACAAGACATGATCATAACTGATCATATCTGAAAAAAAAAATTTTTTTTTAAATGGTAAGACATTAACTAGAAGGAGCTAGCTACCTTTGCCACTTGCCTAAGTTCACTTGTACCACACAGGTAACAGTTTAAAATGTGGGAAGTGTTTCTACCACAGCTTGTATTAATCTAAATGCTTGGTTCATTTGAGAATCTAATATTTAGTGGATAATTTTTGACCTGACTGAATTAATACAAGGATATTCTTCTTTGTATTTTCTTTTGTACTAATTAAAATCTTAAAATGTTTTGATTTGAATTTCAGCTCCTTACCTGAACTTTTGGAGAAGAAGCGCCTTATAGATATGCACACAAACATTGCCACTGCTCCATTGGAACATATCAAGGTACATTGATTAAAAAACTTACTAAGTTCACTTGTACCACACAGGTGACAGTTTAAAATGTGGGAAGTATTTCTAACACACACTGTATACCAGAACAACCAAAAATAACCCAAGTAAATTGGTGTATAATGTAACAGGAAGTAAAGTGAATTGTCTTGCGAGGCTACAGAATGAACTCACAACTAAATTGTTAGTGGTGACTCTTGGTAAGCCTCCTGTCACCTGTGATAAGTAAGCCCTGTTTTTGGGCTAAGTGATGAGTGAAGTTTAGGGACCGCTATTTACGCGACTACCCTCAGTGAGTGCTCCGTGATAAGTAAGCCCTGTTTTGGGCTTGGTGATGAGAGCTTTTAGTTTTGACGTCTCTCCTCCAGTAACTGCTATGCGATAAGTAAAGTTTTTGGTTTTGGCACCAACATGTGATGTTGGCTATTCGCCCCCTAGCAGCAGGGGGAGATAATTCACTAGGGAATTTCTGATACTTCTAGTATATAATACATAATAATGACTTTATCCTGTTAAGCTCTTGAATAAGTAGGAATAAGTAAATTTAATGAAAGAAAGATGTTTCACTTACTCTCCGTCCACACAGCACCGCAGGATATTTTGGGGTTTAATATCTCTGTGTACAAAACCATGCATTCGTAAATGCTTTGTTCCTGAAACTAAATAAAAAAAAGATATTTTTTAATTTTTTAAATCTAAAAGTTTAATTTGAAAAGAAAGGCAATCAGCTATAAAAAATGATCCAAAAATATCTTCAATGCATTTTCATAGTAAATCATTTACAATGAATTTTCGTAGTAAATCATTTCAATTTTCGTAGTAAATCATTTACAATGCATTTTCATAGTAAATCATTTACAATGCATTTTCGTAGTAAAATCATTTACAATGCATTTTCGTAGTAAAATCATTTACAATGCATTTTCGTAGTAAAATCATTTACAATGCATTTTCGTAGTAAAATCATTTACAATGCATTTTCGTAGTAAAATCATTTACAATGCATTTTCGTAGTAAAATCATTTACAATGCATTTTCATAGTAAAATCATCTTCAATACATTTTCATAGTAAAATCATCTTCAATACATTTTCATAGTAAATCAACAAGGTTATCAACAAAGTTAAGATTATTAAACAGAAAGAAAGAAAGAGGTTGAGATAGATAGAAACAGATAATTATAGGGTTTATAGAAAGAATGAATGAGATAGAAAAAACATACAACTATATAGGATTTTATCATGGCCTCAAGTCTAGTACGCCATGGATTTTATTCATAATATATTGTTTATAAAAAGAAAGAAAGAATGAATAAAGCTTAGATAAGTAGAAATACATTTTAATTAGAAAGAAAGAAAGACATTTACCTACAGAAATACTTTACATTCATTCAGAGACGCGTTCACAACCAGGATGCTCTGTTAGCATTCTACTTTGTACTAATCATATTGAGAAAAACATAAATCTAATCGTTTTCCTCACCCAGCTATAGGTAAATAGTAGGTTAGACTGGGTCCTTTATGTAAACCGAACCCTTTATTCAATCACTGTTCTAATTCTATTAACCATGACCGGATACAAATGTTAAGCTATGTTAAGTATTTTATGTTATTATCGCCAGTAAACAGGATTGGTTTGGTTTGTTTTGTTTTACAGTATATCAACCTCAGTGGGTCATTTAATGCCGACAAAGTTGTGAAATTAATTCATTCTTAATGCATAATACAATTTTTTTTATGTAAAACAACCAGTCTAGGAGAATATATTTACCAACCTTTCTACATAAGCAGGATGTGTCACAAGGTCAATTTTTAAGCCCAATTTAAGAGGTTTGAATTCAGAGTTTTCCTTCGCCTTCACTGGTTGCTTAACCAAGATTAAATAGCCAAGTCTACCCTACTATTTACCCATAGCTGGAGGGAGAATAATTGGATTCATACCTTTCCCAAGGGTATTAGCATGATGTGAAATGCAAACAGTCTCATCTAGGATTTGAACTTGGTTCGCCGTGCTCATTTCCTATGACAATAACCATTACAATACAAACACCTCCTTTGTTATAAGTAAAAGTTGGTGGAGTGGCCTATTATCAGAATCAGTCAGACAGCGAGGAAGTCTATCCCCTTTTAGCTAGCACTAGACCACAGAGATTGTTTTTGCTGAGGTGGAGCGCCACATCTACTGTCAGCTCCCCGCTTTACTCTATATATCAGATTACCCAAGTTGTACTATTCAGCCACCGAGTTGGCAGGGACCAGTATTGAACCCAGAACCTTGCGATTCCTAGGCAGATACTCTAACGACTGAGCTAAACTGACCCCCACAGATTATAATTAGTCCCCTTTTTAAAAGTGCAGTAAAGGTAAATCAAAGCCAAACTTTTTAGACTTTATTTTTCAATGCAGGCTTTGGCCTGTTTACTTTTCTCATTCCCCAATGACACCTGCATTGGAAAATAAGGTAAAAAAAAGTTATCCTTACTGCAGTTTTAACCTGGACTAAACAGATTTCCTAACATAAACAAAGGGGAACCACTCTTGACTGATAAATTATTTATTTATTTATTGATCTACAAGGAAAAAAGAAGATGGTGTTAGGGTTAGGGTTTAGGGTTAGTTTAATGGGAAAATAAATAAATAATTTAATCAGTCAAGAGTGCTTCCCCTTTGTTTATGTTGGAGTTATAGGAAATAACCAGTTATTTAAAGTGTAAATTATTTCATGTTAGAAAAAAAAAAAAGGTTAAATCGAACTTAACGGACCTAAATTTTACCTTCGTATGTTTTTTTTCTTTTGGCAGGGTGACATACGATGGTGGAATTTAGGTCCGTTATGTTTGATTTAAGCAAAAAAAAAAAAATTATTTTAAATAAAAAAAATTTAAAAAGTCAGAAAAGTTTTTTTTTCACCCACCTAAATCTCGTAAAAGTATAAGAAATTCTTGATTGTCAAGCCCTTTGTAATTTTCTGGTTTACGTAAAAAATTAGATAACGTTCCGCCACTGCAGAATTCTGTGACAAGGACTTGTTTTGCTGAATGAATCTACAAAGAAAAAAAAGGATAAATAATTCCAATTTCATTACAACAAAAATTAGTCAAATTGGGAATCCTGTAATTCCCAAATTCATGAGAGAGATGATGCTAAAATACCATCTATCTATCTATACATATATAAAGGGCAGTTGTGTGAATCTGCATGTCTGTAAGAAACTATGAAAATAAAAAATTAATGAGAAAATAAAAATGTATACACATTCACTATCACCAGATCTCGCTTCTCGAGCAAAAATAATGAAGATTTGATTTATATTTGTGAAGATAATTAAAAAATAAAATTTAAATGATAACAGCATGGAATTTTTTGCATTTAGTATTTTAAATAGGAGACATTAATTTTTCTTTTCAGAGTGGCTGGATCAATGCAAGGTCTATTTTTTTACATAGGGATTTAAATGGGGCATCCTGCGAGGATCCAACTTGTGATTCAACAATAATGAATCTGCAAGACTACCTTTTTACTCCCCCCTTTCACCAGGTAGCCACTTTAGTTATATATACAGCTATATATCATAAATACACACACACACACACACACACACACACACACGAGTATAGATAAAAGGATATGAAAACAACACAATATGCTGTTAAAGTGAAAACATTTTATCCTTTTATCTATACTCATACCGTCGGATTCATTTCCTTTCTTTTAACTTATACACACATATATATGAGTATATATAAAAAAAGATATGAAAACACCCGCTCTTAACAACATGGAGTATAAACAAGCTCTGATGACGATTTTCATAAAATCGAAATATTGTTCAATATCAGCGAAGTTATATAATGTTTTCACTTTAACAGCATTTTGTGGTGTTTTCATATCTTTTTTATATATACTCATACCGTCGGATTCATTTCCTTTCTTTTACACATATATATATATACATGGTCTGTCTGAAAAGTAACGAGACTGGATTTGCTATGTGAGTTATGGGCAAAAGAGGTATAAGTAGATTGTATTATCATTTAACGTGATATCTTGGGAGTATATAACTATAATCTCAGTTTTCTGCAACCATTGCATTTTTTTATTTCATATACTCTTCTCTTTCAGGTTGTTCAGTTATGAGCCCAAGAAAAAAACAATGAACACCAAACAATGGTGATCAGGTTTATCACCTATTTTGCTAGCTCTAGACTAGGGAGATTGTTTTTGCTGAAGTGGAGTGCCACACCTACCGTTAGATCAGATTACCAATCTGTGTTATTCATACATTGAGTTGGCTGGGACTAGTATTGAACCAGGAACCTTGTGATTCCTAGACAGGTGCTCTACTTATTATTTCTATTGTATTCTGACAGTTATTTTGCTTCATATATGTATTTACTAACCCCTCCGCACGAGCAGGATGCAACACAAGGTCAATTTCTTAAGCGGAGTTCAACAGGTTTGAATTCAGAGTTTTCCTTCTCCTAGACCAGTTGCCTAACCAAGGTTAAAGAGTCTAGTCTGCCCTACTATTTATCCATAGCTGGAGGGAGAGTAGGATTCATATCTTTCCCAAAGGTATTAGCGCTAAGTGAAATGCAATTACCACATCCAGGATTTGAACTCGGGGCGACGAGTCCATTTCCCATGACTTTAACCATTACATCACGCGCTTCATATAGATCTTATTCAATGGCTGACATGAGTGACAATTTTTCTATTTTCTGAATGAATTGATATGGAATTACCCATTACTAATATTCTCATTGTGTTGGGAATTACCCAACATTCATTTCCTTTAAGTTGTATTCCGAGAGATACATATATAACCACAAACATATATGCACACACACATACACACATATATATATGCATATGCAACACACACATATATGCATATGCACACACATATACACATATATGCATATGCACACACACACATATATATGCATATGCACACACACATATATATGCATATGCGCGCACACACACACACATATATATATGCATATGCGCACACACACACACATATATATGCATATGCGCGCACACACACACACATATGTATATATGCATATGCACACACACACATGTATATATGCATATGCACACACACATATGAAGAATAATTAAAGTTCCAATTACCATCCAACTGGGAAGACAAGGCAACAAACGATTGTAACTTAAATACAAATCCGAATGTCACAAAGTCTACTGCAGAATGACAGGATATATATAAGACTCCACAATGTCATTCAAATCAAGCAGTCAAGCAGCCAATCAGAACTCAATGAATGGAATGACCCAAATCCCCCAAATTCATGAATGGGTCATTCTTGATTTCTATATATACCAACTGTCTTGGACACTGCTTAAGTTGTACTTAGTTAGCTGCTGTTATTCAAACTAACAGTAGACTTACTGACTTATATATGCATATGCACACACACACACACACACACACACATATATATATGCATATGCACACACAGGCACATGCACATATATACACACACATACATATATACACACATATCATATATGCAAATCATAGCAAATGATCCTATGCCCTGAGACCTAGTGATTGCTCAAAAACATCTATAATATTTTAATGTCTTAGTTTAAATTACACTGACTTCTATATTAAAATGTAAAGTCATCACGGTGGCCTAAAGTTGGTATTAGCCAATCAACGAGGGAGTCTATCCCCTTTTCTCTAACACTAGATGAAGGAGATTGTTTCTGCGCTTGAGGCTGAGCGCGACACACCTACCATCAGCTCCTTACTTTACCACAAGATCACTGTGCTACTTATACGCCGAGTTGGCGAGGGCCAGTATCAAACTAGGAACCTTGCAGGTTTCTAGCTGAACACTCTACCGACTGAGCTAACCCGGTGTTTATTTTTACATTACTTTTTTATGTGAGCAAACAATTTTCTAATAAATCTCAGAAATTATATATGTACAGGTTTAGTCGGCCACTGCAAAGAGAGGCTAGATGATAATATTCTTACCTCTTTTTCCACCGAATAAAATGTGACGACATTTTTATGTTGAAGGGACAAAAGGGCATCGATTTCTCGTTGGAACAGAATTGCCAAATCCTTGTTGAAGCGTATGTTCAAAATTTTCAGCGCCCGCACTTCACCTGATTTCTAAGAAGTAAAAATACATTAATTAAAATAAACACAATAAATAACCTCATTTTATAAGGAATAGGCTATTACCTCCATGCATTTCAAGAACTTTCAACTTATATAAATATAATACACACACATATATAATACACACACACACACACACACACATATATAATACGCACACGCACACACACATATATAATACATACACACACATATATATAATACATACGCACACACACACACACATATACAATACATACGTACACACACACACATATACAATACACACACACACGCACACAGACACACACATATACAATACACACACGCACACATATACAATACACACATGCACACACACACACACACATATATACAATACACACACGCACACACACACATAATACATACACACACACACACATAATACATACACACACAATACACACACGCACGCACACACACACAATACGCACACGCACGCACACACACATATAATACGCACACGCACACACACACATATATATATAATACGCACATGCACACACACACATATATATATAATACGCACATGCACACACACACATATATATATAATACGTACATGCACACACACACATATATAATACGTACATGCACACGCACACATATATAATACGCACGCGCACACATACGCATGCACACACATATAATATGCACACACACACATATATAATACGCACACACACATATATATAATACGCACACACACACACATATATATAATACGCACACACACACACACATATATATAATACGCACACACACAATACACACATATATATAATACGCACACACACAATACACACATATATATATACGCACACACACAATACACACATATATATATAATACACATACACACATATATATAATATAAGAAAAAAAGATGCTCTAAAAATTCTTGCAGATTTTGTTTACAACAAAATTGACTTCTTTTCCTACGGAGGACTGACATTGATAAAAAAATTACCAAAATCGGGTAATTATCTGATTTTAATAAAACTTTCTGTGTTGACTTATTAATCAACAAATTATTTCTTTTAAATTACTGAATCATTTCAATCAAACCGATTCAATGGAAATAAATCGAAATTCTTAAAAATAAATATTACTATTAGAAACATCTGTAGTAGCATCTAAAACAACAATTTATATACCTAATTAATAGATAAAATTCATTTAAAATATGAAACGCCTAATTTTAAGTTTCAAATTTCATATTTTTAGATTCTAAAACAAATCTTTATCTAATAGCTTTGTTAATCTTTATTTAATAGCTAGTCTACTTTATTTTTGTTATCTAATAATTTTATGAGAAAACACAATTGGAAAGTTAGGCCCCTACCCTTTTAAACAGAACAAATATCGATGTATAATTTTTTCAATTCTAATATATATATATATATATACGGCGAATTAGTAAAAGGCTCCCGATCAGTTGGTAGACCACGCCTATGATTTAAAGATGTCTGCATAAGAGCTATGACGATATGCCATATTGACACAAACACGTGGGAGGTAGATGCAAAAAGTAGTGTGGCCTGGCGCCTCAACGTTAAGCAAGGCATGGAGACGGGTGGGGCGGAGAGGAGAGTAGCCTCGACAGAAAAGAGAGCCAGAAAGAGAGAAAAAGGCCAGCAGCCCCAGAAAGCATCACATTTTGTGTGCATTCAGTACACCAAAGACTGTCACTCAAGAATTGGCCTGCAGAGTCACTTGCACAGATGCAGATTTTTTTTTTTTTTTTTTTTTTTTAACACTATGCCATCATCCTTAGTGGACGGAAAGGATCCAGTATATTATATATAAATATACAGAGTGAAAAATCTCCAAATTTTTTTTTTTTTACATTTAATTTTCCGATTTTCGGTACTTATTTTCTACCAGTGTCTCCCTTATTTTGTTTTTTCTTCTATTCATACCTCCGTTATTTTGTCTTTTCATCTATACTGTAATTAGTTACAAAAGTATAAAACATAATATAACCCCACCGATATTTTGTGCCCCCAAAATAAATAGGCTGGAGTCAAAGATAAAAATAACTGATGCATTCTAAAGTTAATTCATTGATAAATCAACACTGAAATATTTTATTAAAATCGGATAATTCCCTGATTTTGGTAAATTTTTTTCAAAAGGGGGGGGGGGTAATTTGTTTTGTAAAAACACGGATTTTTCGACAATTGGCATTCCATATTTTTTCCTTTTTCATTTGGAATGAAACTATTTTTAAAAACTTAATTTTTAAAATTATTTAAAAAAACTTAATGAGGTTGAGCATTTTCAATAGAATACATACTATTATAATTTAATATCTTAAGAAATAATCCATAACATTCATAATGCAATTATTCACTCATCAAAATCTTTACAAATTCGTAGGTAAATAAGAATTATTTGTAACTTCAAAAAATATTACGTATAGGCTACAGTCCCAGGCGTCAAAAAGGGCTTAGTTTTCGAGTTACGATGCTCAACAATTAGCGGTAATAATTTTAGCGTAATTATTAATTAAAAATCAAAAAAGGCTAATAAAAAGTTTTCGCAATCGGTGGCATATCTTGATATTATGCGAAAAGTAAAATTTAAACGGACTACTTTGTAAAAAAATACGAAGCAAAATGGAGTAGCTCCGAAAACGGAATAAGCGAATGAAAATCGTGTGTTCGGAATATGAATAAGTAAAAATGGCCACTTCCAGCGAAGAAGAAGCAACAGTTGTTAGCGACAAAAAAATGTTATGAGTAAAAATAAAATGAGTAATAAGCGAATTTGCTTTTTAGAAAAAAAAAAATAGTATTTCGCATCATGTGACAAGTCACGTAAATAAAATGAGTAATAAGCGAATTTGCTTTTTAGAAAAAAAAAAAAAAAATAATAGTATTTCGCATCATGTGACAACAAGTCACGTAAATAAAATGAGTAATAAGCGAATTTGCTTTTTAGAAAAAAGAAAAAAATAATAGTATTTCGCATATCGCGTAAATTTTTGTTGTTTCTATTCATAAGTTCGGTCTTTTATCTCTTTATTTATACTGTAATTAGTATCTAAAATGACCAAAACAATTTACGCCCCCAACATAAGGTGGGGTCAAAATTAAGTGACCTGAAAAAAATGAGAAAGTTTTGAAATAAAATAAATAATGCATTATAAAGATCGTTCATTGATAAATAAACACTGAAAGTTTCATTAAAATCCGATAATTCCCTGATTTTTGGTAAATTATTTTCTGTAGGGGGGGCTAAAGTCATACGCATTTTAGGTTCATTAAAAAAAAAAAAAAATTTTCTAAAAAGCCAGTTCTTTAATTGAAAATTATATTTTGAAATTTTTCCTGAAGAAAAAAAATTGTTTACTTTAGTTATTAAAGCATTATTATTGTTTGCTTTAGTTACTAAAGCATATTATTAGGAATTTTTGGGGGGTGTTTTGAGGGTCATTCTAAATTAATATTTTTTTATTTCATAAACACAGAACACCAGCTGATGTTTACATTCCAGATAAAATCTGTAATCTCATTGGCTAATTGAATTCGGAGCTATTTTCGTTCTATACGTATTTTAATCACTTAAAACTTATTTTATTAATTCTTGCGGCAATAAACTTATGCGCGAAAAAAAATTGGAATTTTGGGGTGATATCATTTTAATAATAAAGGACAATTTATTCGGCCACTTTTTACATCCGACACAACTGAACGATAATCGGCTTGGGACTGTAGCCTAGTAATGTTTACTACTTTACTGTCACGCAGAGTGGTCTCCCCTAACACCTTTGCCTTAAAAATGAAAGTAGTTGTTGGAATGAGTTGGGTAAATAGTATTGTCTAAATACAATTTACCCAACTCGTTCTCACGGGTAAGACGTGACACAAGGCCGCAAATATGGGTCATCCAGCGAGGATCGAACTCGCTATAAAATAGTAATTGATATGCGAGACTACCTTGCTAAACATTACACCACGATAGGAGTTGTTGTTTATGATTGACTACAACTTTGAAAACAAAACATTAATAAAAACAATTCCACTTCCTCTCATTAAACTTGTTTTCATGAATATATATTATTAAATTCAAAGATTTGGGATAGTTTTTTTATTCTATTGTGGCAATCCATGTTTTTTTTTTGTTTTGTTTTTTTTCTTTTCCAAAAATCATCATGGGTTTTCCGAAACTCATTTATTCTTATCTTAGTATGACACGCATATCACTTCCTCAATATGACATTTTGAATAATAATAATCTTAGTTTTCAAGTTTTTACTTGTTTAGCAATTAGAGTTATTTTCTTGTGTTTTCTTTTTTATTAAAACATTTTTTTTTTTAATTATTGTTATATTACGGAATATTCTTCTTCTTTACGGTAGTACAATTAACAGCCCACAGATTTTTACCTAGATTTTTTAGTTAGTTACTAAAGTTAAGGTAAAATAAAAGTTCTCAATAAAAATGGAAGTTATTGATTCTTTTTTTTTTTTTATCTTTTGAGAAGAAAAAAATGAAAAGGTAACATAACATTAGTTAAAAAAAAATTTAAACAAATATAAGTTGTATCGTACATCGTCAAGAAGAGGTAGAAGAAAAAGTACGAATAAAGTTTTCGAACAACTACAACGATAACTCAAAACAGTGAAAAAAATTTTTTAATCAAAGACAATAATTATATTTTTTTAGATAATATTTTCTTTTTCAAATTTAGTTTATTTAAACTTTTTAAAATATTCGATTGTAAATGGTTTTAATTCTCGGTTACTAACTCGACCTTGGTACTTTTACCCAAAATACGCCGCTGAGAAAATATCTGCGTTACATACAAAATAATTTACATAGAAATATAATACTTATTTTCACCATTCAATAAGAATAAGTTTTAATGATTTGTTTTATTATTTATTTACTGAAGATTTGCATTTAAAAACCACATCTCAACTCCGTATAATTTATACTCACTCACACAATACAAAACATTCAGGATCTACGTTTCTTTTTTTTACATTATAGTAAATAAACATCGTAAACATTATTTATTTGTTTATTTACTCAAACCGTTCACCACGGGTAGGATTGGTCACAAGTATGGGGCATTCAACAAAACTCGAACTCGTTTCTCAGTTGTAATGGATCTGCGAGACTAAATATTATTCATTTATAATGATTTGTGTACGTTTTAGGATCCGAGGTTTGCACTCGACATAAAGGTAAATTAAACATGTAAAATATCGTTTTCAAGTTTTTCTCCTTTCTACAAGGTAAACAGCTTAAAACTATTGTATTAAAATATATATTTTTTTAAACGGAAAACAGTTGTCGTTAGTTATTAAGCAGAATTTATCTGTTCGAAAGTCATTGTTTATTTTCACCAGCAAAACAAATATCGATACGCCATATTTAAATAACAACAGCTATTTAAAAACAAAATTAGTTCAAATCTACCAAAAATAAAAATAATCATCTGATAAAGATGATTTAATGAAAAATCACTTTGTTTAACTGACACTCAGAAGGAAATGTTTTACCTTTAGCATAAAAAAAAAATGAAACAATAATAATGGAAATTCCATTCTTTCGATTTTCTTTTCATAAAAGTTATTCTTTCATCTGCCTTGTTTTTTATTTCTATTTGTTCTACGATTTATTTATTTTAAGTTACCTAAGTCTAGTTTTACATACAAAACAGTCAAGAAAACTTTTAGAAAGTTCTGGAGAGAGACAAAAAAAAAAAGCGAAAAACACAAAAATGAAACTAAAAATGTTATTCTATAAAATTGACCTAAAACTAGAAAGAAATTCTGATCTCATAGGTAAGTATCTAAAAAGATATTAACTTTTACTTACCTTGTTATAACCTTTATAAACTTCACAGGTAGACCCTCGGGCGATAAAATCGGCGGTAGAATAAATGTGATCCGTCGTAGACAACGTGTGTGTCGATGGATAGGACATGTTGTTGGCCAGAGGAGACGGTAAGCCACGTTCTGGCAAAACAGCCAAGTTTGGGCCCCGCCTCCAGACCCCTCGTGACGCCGCCGTCGTTGCTGTAGGTGTGTAATACGCCACTTTGCCTGAGTGGTGAGAGCTAAAAAAGCTCACTTTATTCTTCTTTAATTTTTGATTTACCAACAGTGGTGGAGAAAAAAAAAAAAGAATTACTGGCTAACGATGGGTTTGTTGTATGGTTGCTTGTTTATCCTTACTACCCCTACAAAAGAAAAGAAAAAGTACATTTTTTAATTAAAAGATAGAAAATGAAAAAAAAAGAAAGAAAAAATATGTAGTGGTTGTTCAGAATAACCCAACAAAGATAATTGCTGTATATATATATATATATTATATATATATATATATATAATATATGTGTGTGTGTGTGTGTGTGTCAAGAGATAGAAGTGAATCCGATGGTATGTAGTATAGTAAGAAATTTGAAAAAACACAGGTTTAAATAAAATGAGTGGTAAGTTTATTAGCCGACGCTGCAGTGTTTCGATCTGTTAAGTAGATCTTCTTCAGGGTATTTGTTGATATAAGGAAAAGGAAAAAAAAAATTTTTATCACAGAATAATGAGAAAAACTGCGATAGTCCTTTCCGTCTACTTTTCCAGCGTTCCTTCTTCAAATTTCAAATTTTGAACAGATTGATAAACAAGGACTATCACAGTTTTTCTCGTTATTCTGTGATAACATTTTTTTTTTTAAACTTTTCCTTATATCAACAAATGCCCTGAAGAAGATCTACTTAACAGATCGAAACACTGCAGCGTCGGCTAATAAACGTACCAGTATTGAGCTACTAAGCGAAACTATTAGTAGGTATATCTGATTCATTAGATTTACTTTTATTATTTGCTCTACTTTTTTTTTTAGACAATCCTAACGGTTTATATATATATTTTTTATATACAAATTTTTTTTCTTTTGGCCAAGTGTCATAGTGTTAATCAATTATTTTTGGTTGGTGTGACCCTCTTGGTCCTTTCTTTTTTTAATTTTTTTCCCCAGGTGAAGTTTGGTAGTATAACAAACTATTTGCCTTTTTTTTTCTTACCACAAGGATTTACTAACAAGATTAGTATATTATATATACTAGCAAATATATGCACCCTCCGGGTGCAAGTATTTTAGTTAAATTTTATAATAAAATATCATATTAAATTAGAAAGGCTAATGAAACTGAATAAGAATGTAGATAAAAAGATTTTGAACAGAAGGGGTATGATTGAAAAATAGAACAACTTTGAAACTAACTCTTCCATCATTTTCCGTTACTCCCGTCTTTCATTGGTAAATTTTCCTAATTAAACTGTTTAGTTAAAATAGGAAGTAAAGAATAATATTACAGTTATTTCTTCTTGTTGAAGGATTTCTTTTAAGATTTATTGAAGAGATTTTTGCTCATATTCAATAAGATAAAACCAAACAATTAGAAATCAATAATACTAAGCATATATTTATTAAAATCAATTTTTTAAGATCAATATGCAAATTAGCCTTCCCATTCACACTGTAAACGTCTATTTTGTTGTATATATAAATACAATTGCATGTTATTAGTATGTAGATATGGTCAACAGTGTAAGTAATGTAAAACAATTTTATTAATAATTGAAGTTTAAATATAAATAAAATCATGGAGAATGTGATGTAAATAACAAAGGGAATTGTGACTTGAGTAGGGATATAGTTTCGGTTACAGACAGACAAACACACAATCTCCATTATAATAAGATATATATATATATATATATATATATATATATATATATTCAATAGATAAGGTGGATTCTGCCTAAGGAATTGCCAATAGGAAGCACTGTTTTCAGTTGTCCTTATTCAAGGAAATCAACAGAGATGGATTCTTTCATGACCCAGAAAGTATGCTGATTTAAGCCAAGAATGTGGAGTTAACAAGTGTTAGAATCAGGAAATACGTGGACCAACTTAGAACATCAAATATTACTATATTATTACATTTATGCAAAATTTATTATGCAAATTTATTTTAAAGAAAATACACTTGCAATATTTTCTGTTGCAAACATTTCTATGAATACATATAAATATAAATGAATACAAATCCACTTAACTGAGTCCTTGGTAAATGGTTATGTCAAGTTATTGTACTTACAATGGCCCTTTTCTATCTCTGCTAAATTAGATGGAGCAACAATTTTTATATTATTGTCGTCAAGATGCTGGTTCAAAAAGAGGAAAATTCCTATCTTTGATTTCTGGCGCCAAAAATTGCGGGCCTGTGATTGGCTGGTTGGAAAAAGGGCACATCAAACAAGGGAGACAACCCACTTACTTTAGATATATTTCATAAAAGAAAATGTCAGCAAGATGTTCTTTATTGATAACTGTACCTAGAATTTGTTCTTTACCAGAGAGTCGATGCGTTTTCACTACATGAACTTTCTTTTTAACTCGGGCTTGTAGTGGCAAATCCATCTTTAGCCCATTTGTAAACATTTTTTTGACTAAAACATGCTTCTCCATACACATCACACATTCACAGTCACCAAAAATTTGATGACATACTTCTGTTCAAGCCTGTAGCACATTGTTTGATATGCTGTCATTTTGAATAGCCTCAAAACAAATATTTCTGTGAGATAAAAATAATTCTTGCTATAAACCAATCTATACATATATAAAGGCCAGTTGTGTGCGTGTATGTATGTATGGGTGTATGTCCGGTGGAAATTACAAAAATAAAACAATTAATGACAAAGGAGAAAGCACTAACTGCATCAGCGTGGATATGGCAGTCCTATATTGTGACATCAAACCGACAAAGTCTGGTGGTATCATGAGATACTGCTGGGGCGCTCTGGGTTAGTGGTAATGATGCTTCGGCCCCGAAACCATGCCTGAACCCAGAGTCATCATCTGATGAAGGCTTTGTTGGTTGCAATGCTACTGTGTAAATAGCAGTCATTGTATGAAGATTATATACACATTCATTATCACCAGATCTTTATTTGTGTTGAAAATTATGAAGATATTTTTATTCAATATTTAAAAATTAAAATATACATAGAAATAGCATTGAAATCCTACTTAAAAATGTCCAGCATTTGTAAATCTCAAAAGTAAACAAATCAATACACCAGGGTTCCTTCCCTCTGCCCAGATGAGGCTGGGCAGCCCTTTCTAGTTCTAAATAATTCAGAGTTTACATTTATGACAAATAATTTAGAAAAAAAAATTTATTTAGCTTTTTCAAAAATTGTTTCCCTATTCTTTTTATTGACCCTAATATTATTTCTCTGAATTTTTGAGATAAGGTTTGATAATTAGTATGATTTGGACTATTGTCTTCATCTTTATTGTTATCTGTACAATGTTTCAGCCGATGTGCCCTCCGGCCTTCTTCAGGTATTTCTTGTTGAACGTGGGAACCTTCTTGAACCCGGGAACCTGCTTGTCATAATTGAACTTGGGAACCTTCTTGTCGTAACACAGCTTAACACCTGTACCCCAGCTATTGTTAGCGGAATGAGAACAGGATACCCCTGTGGACTGAATAAAGGGTTGGGTTCCGTGATGGCTCCCAATTATGACAAGAAGGTTCCAGAGTCCGACAAGAAATACCTAAAGAAGGCCGGAGGACACATCGGCTGAAACGTTGTACAGATAACAATAAAGATGAGGACAATAGTCTGAATAATCCAAATAATACTGACCCTAATATATTATCCTATTCAGAATATAATTAGATTTTACCTGAGAGGATATAAAAACAAATGCAAATCAAATTTAAGTATTATTATAAAAAATGTAATTAACTTCTTTTTCAATGACAGCAGCCCAAGAATCCCAATTAGAAAATAAAAAGTATAAGTAAGGAAGAATCCTTAACCTGTCTGCATCTACTCAGTCAGCCATAATGGCACACTAATAAAAATAACAACAACAACTATGATAATAATAATAAAGCTTGGTGATAACATCTAAAAAGAATCTTATTATGTAATACCTATGTATGGTTGTATGTTGTATGTCTGGTCAGACTCCTGTCATAGCCTAAAAGTTATAATGAATTAGTTCATATGAATTATGTTAACAGTGCTAGCAAAAATAAAAGGGTGGATAGCAATGAAGAATAGACTAAAATTAAGTCACAGATAGGCTGCCTGTTTGTAAAGTTAAGGAAAAAAAAATAATAAAGTGATTATGTCTAGACTTGTTTGGTTTGGTTTACGACATATCAACCTCAGTGGGTCATTTAATGCCGACAAAGTATTGAAATAAATTCATTCTTAATAGATAGTCAATTTTTTTTTGTAAACACATTTTTCTATTTAACCCATAGATAGGACCCTAACACTTCGGATCAGAGTGGACCTGGGAGCAATAGTGATGAAGGGGTACTCCACATTCCCCAAACCTCCAAAACTGGAACCTCACAATGAGATAGAGTTTAACATCATTCCCAGGACATGAAGACCCTCAGCCACCGCCTTCTAGCACCCAAATGATAAAAAGGGTTGGGAGTTTCCATAAGGGCAATAGGGTCAGGTGCTAGGGTTTGACATGTCCAGCAAATTGATAGGAGGGGGCCTCTCTGACTGCCCGTCTAGCCGAAGTAATGGCCAAAGTGGAGTATTGCATGTCATGGACTGCTCAGCCACCTGGGTTTCATCCTTAAGCATCACAGGTCCCCACCCACAGCTAACAGGTGGCTCCATTGGAGGGTCTTACCTCTCTGTAGAGGCGCAGTCGTATTCTAATGTCCCACTGACAGGGTGGTTAGACTGTTGTATAGAATCATTTGTTTGCATACTGATATCAAGTTTTCCTATCTAATACAAATAATTTGCACAAAGTTTTATGGTTTCAAGTATTCCTATCATATACTAATAATTTCAAACTCATCTATTTAATCCATAGATTGGGTCCTAGTACCATTCCAGGTCAGAGTGAACCTAGCAGTAATGGCAATGAAGGCTAACTCTACACTCCTTAGAGCTCCAGAAGTGGAGCCTCACCACCCGGTGCAGTTTAGTGTCATACCAAGGATACCTCTTTTGGAAGTATCTCACCCCTCTGCAGGAAATGCAGTTGGTATATTCTAAGCTCTGCCAACAGGATCACATCTTAATAAGCTTTGTGTAATTTTACTATCAATTCTACTGTGGGTGCCTTGTGTGGTGTAATGGTTAACAAGCTGGACTCACAGGCTATTGATAGTAAGTTCAGTTTTCACTGAGTTCCCAATACTTCTGGTTGTTTGTTTGTTTGGTTGGTTGGATTTTCCAGTATGTCAACCACCCTGTCAGCTGGGGTGATAGAATACACCGACTGCACTTCTGCAGAGGAGTAAGACTCCCCCAATAGGGCCACCTGTTGGCTGTGGGTGGCAACCCGTAATGCTTAAGGACAGAACACAGGTGGCTGAGCAGTCCATGACATGCAACACTCCACTTTGACTCTTACTTAGGCTAGACGGGCGGTCAGAGAGGCCCCATCTGCTCAATCGGCTGGTCATGTCAAGCCCTAGCACCTATATGATAGCCCCAACCTTATTGCCCTTATGGCAAGCCCCAACCTTTTTTATCATTTGGGTGCTAGAAGGTGGTGATTGAGGGTCTTTATGTTCTGGGAATGATGTTAAACTCTATCTGATGGTGAGATTCCAGTTCTGGAAGTATGAAGAACGTGGAGTAACCTGTTGAGAATTTTTTATATATAAGGTGTGTGCTAGATCCTCGCTCTTACTTATAGACTAAGCGAGATCATGTGATCTATTCCTTGGCCAATCACTGGCAGTACTCTGAGGCTGATACAATACTTAACCCACCCTACTGGTCATAATTACTACAGTGTTCATTGACGACGGACATAGGATTAAATCACTGGACCTTTACCAATATGCAGGATAGGACTTATACGCTTACCAAAGCTTTCTTTAAGCCCTATTCAACTGGCCAAGGATGGCACTTAAAAACATTACATAACCCTTCATCACCATTGTTCCCTGGTCCACTCTGACCTGGAGTGGTAGTACCTGTGACATACTGGAAAATCTATGGGTTAAATAGAAAAATGTGTTTATAAAAAAAATTGAGTATCCATTAAGAATGAATTTAATTCAAAGCTTTGTCAGCATTAAATGACCTACCGAGGTTGATATGCTATAAAACAAAACAAACCAAACTAAACCAAACCAAACCAAACCAAACCAGCATGTCAACCGTTGAGTTATTTTATGCTGATGACATTTGTGTTTTATTCACTCTTGTGTTGGGAATTTAATAACTTAATCCCACAGAAAAAAAGAGACATACCTTTTTGTCTTTAGCAAGCACAGTTATTCATTGAGACATATTCCAATTGAGATACCTTCCATTGTATTAACGAGGCAACACATTACAACTGCTTTTCATAACACAAGGTGTTTTATTTATCTAAAAAAACAATAACTGAAACTAATAGGTCAAAGGGCAAGTAACTCAGCCGTACAATAAATGGATTAGGGTAGATAACTTCTGACCCTTATTATTATTAGAGTCTGTTGGTGTTAATTTGTACTGACTAAAGTGAATTTCAACATCTTGTTGGGTATTCAACATCCCCATAAATAAACCCTAGTATTATATTTCGGAGTGAAAATTAATATAAACCCTGTCTTATTTTCAGGGAAACACAGTAATACATATCAACCCTCATCTCAAAAATCCAGACAAACTTCTAGTTTATCTATAAGAATCATCAGTAATCTTGAACTTTAAGACTAAATTCTTACCATAAAATTGTGCTTGCGCATTATTTGAAATGAAGTTAACTATTACGAAAAACACATTTTATGATATTTTGGAGTAAAATTTTCTCTGTGAAAATTACATTAAATCAAAGATGGCTGCCATTTGCCTCTTCTCCAAATTCACAGAAAAAGAACAAGGGATGTCATTATTTGAAATGAAGTTAACTATTACGAAAAACACATTTTATGATATTTTGGAGTAAAATTTTCTCTGTGAAAATTACATTAAATCAAAGATGGCTGCCATTTGCCTCTTCTCCAAATTCACAGAAAAAGAACAAGGGATGTCATTATTTGAAATGAAGTTAACTATTACGAAAAACACATTTTATGATATTTTGGAGTAAAATTTTCTCTGTGAAAATTACATTAAATCAAAGATGGCTGCCATTTGCCTCTTCTCCAAATTCACAGAAAAAGAACAAGGGATGTCACTCTCATTGTCTCATCAGTTAATTCATGAAGTCGCTTGTTCTTTTTCCGTGAATTTGAAGAAGAAGCATCTGTAAACAATAGCAGCCATCTTTGATTTAACGTAATTTTCACAGAGAAAACACGCCGGTTTTCAAATCCATTTTAATGCATTTTTTTTACTCCAAAATATCATAAAGTATATTTTTTGCAACATTTAATTTCATTTCAAATAATGTGCAAGCACAATTTTATGGTAAGAATTTAGTCACTTAAAGTTCAAGATTACTAAATCATCTCATTCAAATTCAAAAATATCCATAAATGTTTTTCTTTTCACAGGTTAAAAACTAATTATAATATAGATTCTATTATTACGATGTAAATTTTAATTCAGTTCCAGTTGTTGAACATGACATTAAAGCAAGTCATAATAAACAAGATTATTCCTATTCACATATTTTCATACATATCTTTTGAGATTAAAGAAAACTTCTTTTTTTTTTTTCTTAAATCAAGAATTAAATTTAGTAGGTACAGGTACATTTTCATATCTGTTGGACTTATCTGTTAGTATAAGATGTAAGCAAAATTGTCACTTCTTTTTATGGACTTTACCAGAAGTAGCAGCCATTTCCAATAGAAATTGGCCAATGAGATGAGAGGACAGAAAGCATTGAAGATCGTTTGCAACTCTGCTCAATCACTTGCTGGTTTAACTTTCTGAAAAGAAGACTTATCTTTGGATTAACACCAGAGGCTAACCACAGATGTCTGACTTATATATTACAAGGAAAACTACTGACTTGAACTTATATATATTACAAGGGAAACAATATCTTCTTTTCTTTCTAAAATCAAACAGTTGTATCTGTTTCTTTTCTGTTGAAAGAAATATATCATTTTTCATTTAGTTTTAATGTAAGCTAGAAGGGCTACCAAGTGTTGCCTGTGGGGGTGTCCCCATGGTATTATAGTTTTGGTTTGGTTTGTTTTACGGCATATCAACCTCAGTGGGTCATTTAATGCCGATAAAGTTTTGAAATAAATCAATTCTTAATGGATAATACAATTTTTTTATAAATACATTTTTCTATTTAACCCATAGATGGAACCCCAACAGGTACTACCACTCCGGGTCAGAGTGGACCAGGGAGCAATGGTGATGAAGGGGTGCTCCACATTCCCCAAACTCCAAAACTTTCTGAAAAGAAGACTTATCTTTGGATTAACACCAGAGGCTAACCACAGATGTCTGACTTATATATTACAAGGAAAACTACTGACTTGAACTTATATATATTACAAAGGAAGCAATATCTTCTTTTCTTTCTAAAATCAAACAGTTGTATCTGTTTCTTTTCTGTTGAAAGAAATATATCATTTTTCATTTAGTTTTAATGTAAGCTAGAAGGGGTGCTCCACATTCCCCAAACCTCCAAAACTGGAACCTCACCATCAGATAGAGTTTAACGTCATTCCCAGGAAATGTAGACCCACAGCCACCGCCTTCTAGCACCCATATGATAAAAAGGGGTTGGGACTTGCTATAAGAGCAATAGAGTTATGGTATTATAGGTAACATGCTGGACTCTGACATTGGAATAAGCAATTTCTTTACTTCATTTACACTATTATATTCACTTTTAGACAAATACTCTTGGAAAAAGAATGAACCCCCCCTCTCCCCAGCTATGGGTTAAATAATATCATTAGTGTTCTTCTATAAGTATGGCTTTAGTATTAAATAACCCATGAAGATTGATGTGCCATTAAACAAAGAAACCAAACCAAACCAACCTAAGTATTGCCTGGGCAAAGGAATAAATTTGTTTAGATTTCTTTGTTTAATGACATATCAACCTCTGTGGGTTATTTAATGCCAAAGCCCTCCTTATAGAACAGTAGTTGTACTAATTAACCCATAGCTAGAGGGGGGATAAGGATGGTTCTTACCTTTCCCAAGGGTATTAGTCCAAAAGTGAACATAATAGCACAACTTGAGTTTGAACTCGCTTACTATGATGTCACATTCCAACACATTAGCCACTAGAAGGAAATAACATTACATATAACAATATCATAAGAAATGTGTTCTATACCATAACAGGTACTATCATTCAGGGTCAGAGTAGGCCTGGGAGTAATGGTGATGAAGTGGGGTACTCCACACTCCTCAAATCTCCAGAACTAGAGCCTCACCACCAAATGAAGTTACAATGACACCTCTTTTGGGGGAGTCTTATCCCTCTGCAAGGGATACAGTCAGGATATTCTAAGCCCCACCAACAGGGTAGTTGACAATAGAAAGGGATCCTATATACATTGGCAGCACTATATTTTTTATCTAACACCAATAATTTGCAAGCAATCATATAGTTTCAAGTAACTAATAATAATCTTAAGGTTCTGTTAGGGAGAGTTATCTCCCCCTAACGATTCGAACCGGACTCTCTAGAGAGGAGGGGGAAAAGGACTGCACAGCAGATGAGAACCGAGCAGGTGACACACTTGTATGCTACATCAAGGTAGAACTCTAATCCAAAACCATCCACTGTATTTCCCTGTCAGTGAGAATAAATAAAACAAGTATTGTTATTGTTAACAATTTCCCTGTTTTTATTATCATTTCTGTTATTCCTACATCTCGGATACAACAGGTTTCAAGTCTTCCTAAGATTAATAATTCTATTTAATAATAATCATTTGTTAGCACAGTTATATGGTTTCATGTATTCTTATCAAATCTTATTATAATGGAGATTGTGTGCTTGTCTGTCTGTAACCGAAACTAAATCACGATTCCCTTAGTTATTGACGTCACATTTACCATGAATTTATTTTTATTTAAATCTCAATTATTGATAAAATTGTTATACCTTATTAATACTATTGACCATATCTACGTACTAATAACATGTAATTGTATTTATATATTCAACAAAATAGTGGTTTACAGTGTGAACGAGAAGGCTAATTTGCATATTTATATTTAAAATTTGATTTTAATAAATATATGCTTAGTATTATTGATTTCTAATTGTTTGGTTTTCTCTTAACGAATCTGAGCAAAAATCTCAGGGATAAATCTTAAAAGAAATCTATAAACAAGACGAAAGAACTGTAATTTTATTAAATACTTCATAATCTAACTAAATAGATAAATTAGGAAAAATGAAAGACGGGAGTGAAAGAAAATGATGGAAGAGTTAAATCTAAAGCTGTTCTATTTTTCGATTACACCCCCTCAGTTTATCATTTTCTAAATAGTTTATAATTTGATACAATATTTTATTACATCAAAACCTAAATACTTGCACCCGAAGGGTGCATATATTTGCTAGTACAAATAATTTTCAATCAGATCTATTTTCCCCATAAATAGGATCGTAACAAGTACTACTCATCTAGTTAGAGTGAAACTGGGTGAGCAGGGCTCTGGGTAGTACCCCTTCATTGCCATTACTTCCAAGTCCACTCTGATCCAGAGTGGTAGTACCTGTTAGGGTCCCATGTATGCATTAACTAGATAAAAAAATGAGTGAAAAATATTTGAGTGAAACTGGGTGTAATGGCAATGAAAGGGCACTCTAGACTGGGGTTCTTTTGCTTTGGTTAGACAATCAGTCTAGGAGAAAGAAAAGTCTGAATGCAAATCACTAAAAGACCCTAAACTGCATTTGATGGCGAGGCTTCAGTTCTGGAGATCTGGAGAGTATGGAAAACATCTTCAATGCCATTACTCCCAGGTTCACTCGGAGTTGTAGTAACTGTTAGATTCCCATCTATGGGTTATATAGATCTGTTTGCAAATTATTTGTTTTAGATAAGTATATGTGATATCATATAACCAGTGTAGTGTATTGCTAATCTTAGTTAAAGGGCAGCAACTGAGCTTTGACTATATAGGACTCTCAGAGGGGTAGAACTGAATCTAGTGGTGAAGTTTCAATTCTAGAGCTCTGGGTAGTACCCCTTCATTGCCATTACTTCCAAATCCACTTTGATCCAGAGTGGTAGTACCTGTTAGGGTCCCATCTATGCGTTAACTAGATAAAAAAATGAGTGAAAAATATTTCAATACCCAACAAGAATGAATAAAGCAAAAACGTCTTCGGTATAAAATAACCCAAGTTGACATCCAGCCAACCAGGATTTTCTTTCTTTTTCTTTCAATTGTTTCCCTCTTTATTTTCATTTTATTTTGTTTTCCTCTCTTGATCACCAAAGTTAAGCAACAACAAGCCTGCTAAGTACTTAGGTGGGTGACCACTGAGGAATATAAGATACCATAAGAAATTTGAGACCTGTGGGTCGGACTAAACAAAGCTTACTAAATAATAACTTCTGTCCGTCTTCATTATAGACCATCTGTTGGTGGGGCTTAGAATATACTGACTGTCTCTCCTGCAGAAGGGTAAGACCCCCACCTAAAATGGGGTATTCTGGGTATGATGTTAAACTGCATCTAAAGGTGAGGCCCCAGTTCTAAAGATCTGGGGAGTATGGAATACCCTTTCATAGCCATTACTCCCAGTTCCACTCTGATCTGAAGTGGTAGTACCTGTTAGGATTCCGATTATGGATCAAATAGATCTGTATCAAAATTATTTGTATTCAATAGGACCCCCCACCCCCCAAAAAAAAGATCCAGACAAAAACGTAAATATGGCCACAATTCCCTAATGTCTACAGTTAAACTGCATCTAGTGGTGAGGTTCTAATTCTCGAGCTCTGGGGAGTGTGGAGTATCTAAACCAGAGTCCCATTCATGGGTTAAATAGATTAAAAAATGAGTTTTTAAAAAATGTGTTTAAAATAAAAGGTTTTGAAAAATTTGAATACTCAACAAGAATGAATAAAACAAAAACATCTTCAGCATAAAATAACCCAAGAATTACCATGCCATAATAACCAACCAACCAACCAACCAACCAACTGCCTGTGTCATTTTGAAGATTAAGCACCAATCATATCAACCACTCACAAAATAGTCAGCTGTTTATATAACCTATAAGCATTTATCAAATATATATACTAGCAAATATATGCACCCTCCGGGTGCAAGTATTTAAGTTTAAATATAATAAAATATTATATTGAATCAGAAAGGCTAATGAAACTAATTAAGAATTCAAATAAAAAGATTTGAAACAGAGGAGGGTATAATCGGAAAATAGAACAACTGAAACTTACTCTTTCATCACTTCCGTTTTTCAATGCTAAATTTTCCTAATTTAACTATTTAGTTAAAATAGGAAGTAAAGAATAAAATTACAGTTATTTCTTCTTGTTAATGAATTTCTTTTAGGATTTATTGAAGAGATTTTTACTCATATTCATTAAGATAAAACCAAACAATTAGAAATCAATAATACCAAGCACATATTTATTGAAATCAGTTTTTTTAATATCAATATGCAAATTAGCTTTACGTTTACACTGAAAACTGGTATTTTGTTGTATATATAAATATAATTGCATGTTATTAGTATTTAGGTAAGGCCAACAGTATTAATAATGTCAAACAGTTTTATTATTAATTGAGGTTTAAATAGAAATAGAATCATGGAGAATGTGACGTAAATAACTAAGGGAATTGTGACTTGAGTAGTAATATAGTTTCGGTTACAGACAGAAAAACACACAATCTCCATTATAATAAGATATATATATCTTATTATAATGGAGATTGTGGGTTTGTCTGTCTGTAACCGAAACTATATTACTATACAAGTCACAATTCCCTTTGTTATTTACATCCAATTTACCATGATTTTATTTTTATTTAAACCTCAATTATTAATAAAATTGTTTTACATTACTTATACTGTTGACCATATTTACATACTAATAACATGCAATTGTATTTATATATACAACAAAATAGCGGTTTACAGTATGAATGGGAAGGCTAATTTGCATATTGATCTTAAAAATTTGATTTTAATAAATATATGCTTAGTATTATTGTTTTCTAATTGTTTGCTTTCATCTTAATGAATATGAGCAAAATCTCTTCAATAAATCTTAAAAGAAATCCCTTAACAAGAAGAAATAACTAATATTATTCTTTACTTCCTATTTTAACTAAACAGTTAAATTAGGAAAATTTACCAATGAAAGACGGGAGTAACGTAAAATGATGGAAGAGTTAGTTTCAAAGTTGTTCTATTTTTCAATCATACTCCCTCTGTTCCAAATCTTTTTATCTGCATTCTTATTCAGTTTCAATAGCCTTTCTAATTTAATATGATATTTTATTGTATTAAAACTTAAATACTTGCACCCGGAGGGTGCATATATTTGCTAGATATATATATATATATATATATATATATATATATATATATCAAAACTTTCATTCAACCAACCAACCAACCTAAACTCTAGGCATAAAATAACCCTACTAGATAATGTTATACCTATGACACCCCACTTTTTTTAAAAATCCAACCAACCAACGAATTTAAACTTTAGGCATAAAATAACCCTACCAGAAAAAAGTGGTCTTACCCCACTGTAGAGAATACATTCAACATATTCTTTGCCCCCCCCCTGCCAAAAAGATATAAGCTGTATCAATGTACAGAGTATGATTAAAGTGAATGAAAGTTTTGATATATATATATATTATATATATATATTTGATAAATGCTTATAGGTTATATAAACAGCTGACTATTTTGTGAGTGGTTGATATGATTGGTGCTTAAGCTTCAAAATGACACAGGCAGTTAACTTTCTATTATCTCTCAATTATACTTTTTTTCTTTTTCCTCTTTTTCATTACCACATGTCTGAGAAAAGAATTAAACTGAATTTTTTCCTCCTTTGATAAATCTCTCTTATTTCTGGTTGGTTACTGTTTTTTCTCCTTAGGCCAATAGACATTGACCTGATTCGAAGGGCCAGCATGTTGGAAGCTGCAAATTGAGGCACCCAGATGGCGTGTGACTGCCTGCTTTATTAACACAGTATGCAGCAAAGGTTGGCTAAGAGAAAAGAGGTGTTGAAAGACCATTCCAATTTTTCGCAGGTGACATACTTTGGAACGTGGTTGAAGACTGTTATAATAATTTTGCAAGCGAAAAGACTTTGTTGGCAGACTTTTGCAGGTGGGCAATAATTCATAGGTAGCTTATAAATTAATTAAGTACTGTAGCTAGATATTTTTGAATCAGAGTTTGTTAGATTCAAAATAATGGGGGTTGAGTGGAAAATTACCTTAGCCATTATGGTTATGATTGATTTGTGGTTGTTACATAATTATTAGATACCTAATATTTATGGCAATAGTGTAGAAACATAATGGTGATTAGTGCAGCTGATGGCCTTGAGAGTGAGTGACGGTGCTTGACCTTACTCTCACCTTGCCTTCCAGGGATAAATCATGAGAACCGGAAGGCATAGAAGACCCTGTTCCGGTTTAAGGATAGAAGTAACTCAGTTAGCAAGTAGGAACTGAGCTCGTAGGATGTGCGCAGATGTCTGGTTTGGGGATTTGGAGATAAAGTAACATCAACGTAAATCAAAGTCTTGTGTTTATTACCTAAAAACTAACAATGACACAGGGCTTCTGATAAGGAGAAATCCCTAACAGAAAACCAGACCCGAAGTCCCCAAGAAAGTCCAGACCTTAGAAGATATACGAGACCAAGATGATAGAAGAAGCAAAGCCGGCCAGAAGAATAGATGTCCAAGATATAGAAGCAAGTAAGAAGTAAAGAAGTAAAGAAAGGGTATACAACGTTATATCGATTTGGTACCGTGAAAACCTCAGTACGTAACATGGTGACATCCGCTTAACCCCTCGAAAAACACATCAGTAGAAGTGTGAGACTGAAGGTTTAGTTTAGCTTAGTTGCAACTAGTCGCTCATCGAAAGAAGAGATTCTTTCGAGATGTTGCTTCTCAATCTATGTGGTTTGTGTTACATAATCTATGCAGTTGCATAAGATTATTGTCAATCCCCTGTAATTCTGAGGGGATGACCCCTTTCATACTATGGCCGGGTCCTTCTATGGAAAATTACAGAAGCCCGCCAAATATGTGAAGTCACGTGGGACCTTTTTCAGAGTCCCCAGTTTGCAGTTGGACATCAGGCAGAGCAGTCGGCCATTTTGTGCTCTGCCTAAGGCTGGAACTCGCGCGCGCTATGTTAGTCAGATATTTAGTTACGTGAAATGTATAGTTAAGGAAATAAAAGTTTATATAAGTAAAATGTTCTTGTGGTTGATGAATGTCTTGGTAACAAGACTAAGAAAGTCAACACCAGACGCTAGACCAGACCAAGATGATAGACGATCAGAATAGCAAAGCCGTCCAGAAGAAAATACGACCAGAGTAAAGAAGTAAGAAAAGGGTATACAACATTATATCGATTTGGTACGGTGAAAACGTCAGTATGCAACATTTGGACTAGGGTAGTTTAAATAAAGCTATATAGAAAAACAACAGCCCGAAGAAATCAACCTGGAGAAACAACCCCCAGAAGAAGCCCAACAGCAGAACCCACCAGAGAAGATGGTGGCCAATAAATTAGACAAGAGAAAACAATTAAGAACTCTTCATCCTCTCCTTATCCTCTGTCTCTCTCTATCACTGTTTATGTTATATACTTGTTCCTCATCAAGTATACAAACAGGGAGAGAGTCATCTTGGGTGTATAATAGAGATAGTTCTCGTGGGTGTATAACAGAAAGATAGAAAAATGGTTTAGATACGATAGTGTGTTTTGCAGAATCTATGTGGTGGCATAGATTATTGGCAACCCCCTGTATTTCTGAAGGGATGGTCCCTTTCATATCACGGACGGAAAATTACTGACAGTTGAAGTCTCGCACGTCACGTGATTTTGAATTAGTTACTCAGTTCGAGCCGATATCTAGAGCAGGAGAGACGTCCCGACCGTGACTCAACTCAGTGCTGTGTGTTAGATAGTAAAAGAAAATTTAGTTAGGAATAAAAGGTTTTTAAAGAAAAGTATGGCGTTGTTGGTTGATGTTTAGTTAGAAGACCGGCCAAGAAAGAAAATGAATCAAGATGAACAACCAACAAGAACCTAGAAATAGAAGTTAACATGGCGACCTGGAGAGATAGAAAAGGCTAGACGATCAGATAGACATGAAGAAGAAAGAAAGTTATGCATCTCTATCTGTCTACCTCTCCCTTCTCTCTCTGACACAAAAAAACACTTGTGTATATACCCAACATGTATGGGTACATAACAAGTGATCATAGCTCTTACTTGATGGTCTTACTTGCTTACTCTGCTTGTTGACTCTACCTCAGTTGCCAGGTTCATTGCTTGTTTAATAATTTAATTAACAAACACAACTTGTTTGTTTCTTGATCAAGTTTTATTTTTTAGCCCATATTGATTCCGCTGCAGGGGACATGGACCTGTCGGAGGCGACAATTGCGTCTGCGCTCCTTCAAAGCTGGGTCGATCTGCCAAACTAAACTATCTTATTCTCACACCCCTGTAATGGCGCATTTTTAAGGCGTCAAAGGACATTAACCGTCACCAGTAATTTTCCATGGGGCCCCGTTATATTTAATCTAACAGACCTTATTCAAATTTCTAACTACAGGCACGTTCACAATTTATGACTGTCCATGAATTGTAGCATTTATATACCCGATATTAAGTGGGTATATAACAGCATCGATTACCCAAATCCTAGCACTTATATGATTATCCTGACTGTAATGCTCTTATGGCAAACCCTCAACCCTTTTTAACATATGTGCTAGAAGGTGGGGTCTGAGGGTCTTAGTGTCCTGGGTATAACATTAAACTGCATCTAGTGGTAAGGTTCCAATTCTGGAGCTCTGGGGAGTGTGGAGTACCATTTCATTGCCATTACTCACAGGTCCACTCTGCCCTAGAGTGGTAGTACCTGTTAGGGTTCTATCTATGGGTTAAATAGATAAAAAATGAGTTTTAAAAAAAAATGAATTAAAAATTTTTTTTTATTGAATATCCTACAAGAATAAATAAAACAAAAATGTCTTCGGTACAAAATAACCCAACAAGGGATGACATGCCATAAAATCCAACCAACTAACCAACCAACCAAAAATAAAAGTACTAACATCTTAATGGACAATGAGTTTACATATCTATTTTGCACAATAAAATGTTGTTTCTTTGCTGGAAGGCTAAACCCAGTTCTTTGTCATTTTTAATGTTTTGTTAATCTATCTATATACATATATAAAGGGCAGTTGGCATGTATGTATGCGTGTATGTATGTCTGGATGAAAAAAATAAAACAATAAACTATAAACAATAAACAATAAAATATATACTCATTCAATATCACCAGTTATAGTTTTTGTGCAAAAGTTATGAATACTAGCAAGAAAACATCCTTCAGGTGGTGTAAAAGTAATTTTTGAAAGATATTGCCTGAGGCGGGTGGGAGTTAAAAATTCAATATCAGAGGGTTTGTGTAAGTAAAATCATTAAATTTATTAAAGGAGTGAAAAAAAAAATATGACCATTTGAAATGAAAACTTTGTTCTGTCCCCATCAAATAAAATGTTGTGTGCATTTATTAATTATTGATTAAATAATTATTTTGAATATTTTACACATAAATTTTACACTAAATCGTAGGTATTTCTTCATTTGTAAACTTTTAACCCTGTTACTGAAAAAAAGGCGAGAGTAAAAAATAATCTTAAAATTGATTACAAGTTACCCTCATAATTTTTTCAACTTAAAGTCTTAATCTACTCTCCCTCCAGCTATGGATAAATAGTAGGGCAGACTGGGCTCTTTAACCTTGAATAGGCAACCGGTCTAGAAGGAAAACTCTGAATTCAAACCTGTTGAACTCCGCTTAAGAAATTGACCTTGTGTCACATCCTGCTCATGCGGAGGGGTTGGTAAATACTTAGAAGAAAATGCTGTCTTAACTGTAATAATACAGTTTTTTTTTTTAAATTAATTTCATAGGTTTTTTCTTTATTCTATGTATTGGCGGTTTTGGATAATGTGACGTAAGTAGTGACATATTTTTGGTTACAGACAAATAGAGACCAAATCTCCATTATTAAAAGATGATTTATATTCAAAGAGATTCAAACCCAGAAAAACTACTCGGATACATAAAAGAGGCACACATCTACAACAAAATCTAAAAATCTTCCCCAAAAAATGAAAACACAAAAATATATGTTAAAAAGAATCATCTAAAAGTTCCATTCACAAAAAATATGTCAAAAACAAAAAATCTTTAGAAAATTAAACATTATCACCAATTCATTTCAAAAACGTAGTCGGCATTAAATGACCCATTGAGGTTGATATGCCGTAAAACAAGAACAAAATCAAATCAAAATCAAAGAGATTCAAAAATTGAAATATATATAGAAATAGCATTGAAATTCTACGTTCAGCATTTGTAAATCTCAAAAGTAAACAAATGAATACATCAGGGATTTTTGCTTCCTCCCCCTCTACCCAGTCGATGCTGGCTAGCCACTTCTTGTTATTTATAAGTTACAGCTATGAACTGATTTTTTAAAACTATAGGATGCTGTTTTCTATTAAAACCTTTAAGCACACAGCAATATGTGTGGGTGATAGACTAATTGCAATAAAGTAGATTTGACTGACTTTCTAATTTATTGCATACTTATTAAGGGCATGCTCAATATATTCACTGATTTGAAAAAGTAGATAAAAGGAAATTTTTATAATTCAAAGCCAACCATGTGTTAAATATTTACTGGCCTCTATATACAATATCTATATAAATATACAAGATGTGATCAAAATCTATTGAGACTGAAGTCTAGACATCTAGACATTATCATTTTACTATATAAGTTGCTCAGCTGGTGTCTCAAGATATAAGAAAATGCTTGGGAAGCGCGTGGTGTAATGGTTAAAATCATGGGAAATGGACTCGTCGCTCCAAGTTCAAATCCTGGACGTGGTAATTGCATTTCATTTAGCGCTAATACCCTTGCGAAAGGTATGAATCCTACTCTCCCTCCAGCTATGGATAAATAGTAGGGCAGACTGGGCTCTTTAACCTTGATTAGGCAAATGGTCTAGGTGAAGGAAAACTCTGAATTCAAACCTGTTGAACTCCGCTTAAGAAATTGACCTTGTGTCACATCCTGCTCGTGCTCTTATACCTATAAGAAAATGCTGTCTTAACTTATATAATAAAGGGATGTCCTGACATCTAAATGAAGTCTTGACAATTTAATGCAAAAATGATTACAAAACCATTCTCAATACTTTTTGTTGGTTGGTTGGTTGGTTTTGGATATGTTTTGGGTTATTTTATGCCAAAGACATTTTTGTTTTATTCATTCTTAATGGGTACTCGATTTTTTTTAAAAACAGTTTTTTAAACTGATTTTTTCTATTTAACCCATGGATGGGACCTCTAAAAGGTACTACCCCTCTAGGTCAGTGGACCTGGGAATAATCCTGATTAAGGGGTAATCCACATTCCCCAGATCCCCAGAATAGATAGTTTAACGTCATACCCAGGGCATAAAGACCTGTAGCCATTACCTTCTAGCACATAGGATAAAAAAGGGATTGGGGATTACCATAAGGGCCATAGGGTTGGGACAATCATATAGGTACTAGGGTTTGACGGGACCAGCCAATTGATTGGAGAGGGCCTCTCTGACCATCCATCAAAACTAAGTAAGGGTAAAGTGGAGTGTTGCAAGTCATTGACTACTCAGCCAATCAAGGTTAGCCCAGGATTTATCACAGGTCACCACTCTCGGCCAATCGGTCGCCCCATTGCGGGGGGGGGGGGTCTTACCCCTCCACAGAGGTGCAGTTGGCATATTCTACAGCCCCTAGCTGACAGGGCGCAATACTTTTCAAGTAGCAATTTTTGTACAAATACAATACTGTAGCTACACTCACTAAACTTAGTTTTATGTGACATTTTCTGGTTTCAAGGGTTAGATTTGAGGACATGGAGGACGTTAAAAGAAATACAAAGGAATCTTTACACCAATATCTACAGATGAAGTTCAGAAGCATTTCAGCCAATAGAAAACACTCGGGAATAAGAGTACAGGAATGCCAAGAAGAAGAAATGTGAAGAAAATTGATAATTCATTCATTGTTCTGTTGGTAAATACACGTTCAGTCTTGGTACTTTTTGAACACATCTCACATTTTGATAAAAATTAATGTTTCATTCACTGTTCATTTCTCTCTTGGTAAATACACCTTCAGTCTTTGGTACTTTTTGAACACATCTCACATTTTGATAAAAATTAACATTTCATTCATTTTTATAAATTCCAACTACTTCCCTCCAGCTATAGATAAATAGTTGGGCAGACTGGGCTCTTTAACCTTGGTTAAGCAACTAAGAGAAGGAAAACTCTGAATTCAAACCTGTTAAACTCTGCTTGGGGTGGTCACTACTAGAATAGGCTCAGTCCTAATCAGTGATCTATTTTCCTAACTAATTAATGAATACAAGGGTTGAAATTCAAAATTGGAGGTGGGTTAGATGATTGATACAAAATAACTTTTAGGTAGCCTTCTTTCCAGTTACACAAAGACTGTAGGAAAGTTAGTTAGTTAAGCAAGAGACATTGTGATGAAAGCATCAGCTCCACTTTGACTCCACTGTGGTTGAGATAGTCTGGTCCTGAATTAAAAAATGTGATCACTAAAATATAAGCCTCGTGTTGTCTTTTTGAATTAAATGGCATCCTTGGCGAACCAACACTAAGTCAGACCAGCATCTTAAAGTCAGACCAGAGTCAACAATAGAAGAAATAGAAGAACAAAAGACAGACTAGACCAATCAGAAGAAATGTTTCAGCTACTTCGAAAGACAAGAAAGATTTATGAGAGTATGACCACAGATGATCTCATAATCTCATATTACATATCTTACATACCTCATAATCATAATAATAGAACTCTCTCTATTGAAGTCAGTCAGTCAGTCAGTCAACAATTGGTTTGAACAATGTGACTGGCCAAGCACAACTGAACCAGTGTCAAGACAACTGGTACTTATGGGAATTCAGAACAGTCCACTCATGCATTTGGTGATTCCATTCCCTGAGTCCTGATTGGCTGCTTGGTTTGTATGATCTTCTGAAGCTCCATAAATCCTGCCACTTTGCAGTGGTCTTAACAGCATACCAGAATCATATTGGGTTATGACTACTTGCTGTCTTGTCTTGCCAATTCGACGGTAATTGGACTTAGTATGATTATTTTACACTCTCCATATATATAGCCAGACTGGATGGCTATATAACAATGGGAGATGTTAGGGGGAGGCTATTACATAAAACATAATGTAGAAAAACAAATTGAACAGAGTATATGCTTGGTGTGGGAAAGATTCAGAAAGAATGGACACTAACTCACTAAAGACAGTAAAATGACGTTTTACTGGAAACTTATATAGTGACTGTGTTGTATACCAACTTTTATTTCAAGGTATAGTTGTCTTAACATATAGACATATCTATATTATGAGATGCACCCGTGGTTATGTCTCTCATATTTAATCTTATCTTTGTACTTAATTCTTCTGTATTTCTGGAGTAACTATATTTATGGCTTGGTTTGGTATTTCTTCTTACTTCTGAGTATCTATTCATTGGAGTGGCTTTCTGTCTCTTGGTCTGGTTCTGACTTCATAGCTGTTTCTCTGGTTGGTTCCTTCTAAGATACTTTTAAGGTGCTCTGCATTGTTGGCTTGCTTTGGATTAACAACACAAAACATTTCTTCCATGAATCACATTTTTATTTCTTAAGATTTGGGACCCAATAACCACACATGGTGAGTCTGGCTAAATATGTCTTTACAACTTGCTGCAGACTCAAAATTATTTCTCACACTTGCAAATGGAAGTGGAGGTCAGGGCTAAGGTTACTAAATGCCAATCAAATCTAACATCCAGATTTGAATTCAAATAATATTTTCCTGATTTGAATTCAAATCTACCTTCTACACTAACCGTTTAAAATTGATGGTACGCCCAATCAATTTGATGGTACGCCCAAAATTAATTGGGCATACCATCAATTTTGTAACAACTGCCACTTCTTTACAGAAGAAGGCCATCTCCTCAATTCCATAAAGAGTGCCCATTGACCAACATGTACCTCAGGCCAATTTTGCCCCTTGAAAGCCCTGCCACATATGATGGTCAGCTGGAAAGTTCATAGACTGACCAAGATACTCTGATGGAATGTTTATTTTCCAACATAGTCCCCCATGCTGTTCATACACTTCTTATGTCGGTGTTGCAGTGCTTGGATCCCATTGGACAAAAAAGTCAGTAGCAGCAGATACCAAGTTACTCTCATGGAATGTGACCAAATGAGGTTTATATTTCAACATAATTACCTTATGGTCTATACAATTCTTACATCCACTGCTTGGATCCCATTGTTAAAAAAGAAACATCAACAGTCATTAACAGTAGATATGACATCATCATAGGATCTTTTCAGCTCACCCTAGTATGTGACAATCAAAAGACGTGTCTTTGGTATTGCCATTAACGCTGTTAATGTATGGCTTTTCAGACCTGTTGTTACATAATCAGGATGTAGCTTATCAATTACGTATGGAAGTATAGAATTCAAAATGTAACTGGTAATTCTGAGTCATCAAAAATACCCAAAAAAATATTAAACAAGGCTTGGCCTTTTGCTGACATTGTTAGCCTGTCACTGATTGGTCACTCCAATCATGAGAATAGGAAGTAGAGTTGGTTGGTTGGTTGGTTGGTTGGTTTTACGGCATGTCAAGCCATTGGCTCATTTTATGCTGAAGATGTTTTTGTTTTATTCATTCTTGATGGGTACTCAATTTTTTTAAATTCATGTTTTTCTATTTAACCCATAGATGGGACCCTAACAGGTACTACCACTCCAGGTCAGGGTGGACCTGGGAGCAATGGTAATGAAGTACTCCACATTCCCCAGAGCTCCTGAATTGGAACCTCATCATCTGATAGAGTTTAACACATACCCAGGACATGAAGACACTCAGCCACTGCCTTCTAGCACATATATGATAAAAAGGGTTGGGTTAGACACAAGGGCAATAGGGTTGGGACAATCATATACGTGCTAGGGCCTGATGTGACCCTCCGATTGAACAGAGAGGGTCTCTCTGATTGCCCATCTCGCCTAAGTAAGGACTAAAGTGGAGTGTTGCATGTCATAGACTGCTCAGCCACCAGGATTCCATCCTTAAGCGTCACGGTTTGCCACCCACGGCCAATAGGTGATCCCGTTGAGGGGAATCTTACCCCCCTGCAGAAGTGCAATAGGGTTGGGACAACCATATGTTGGGTAAAATCCTTTGGTTCTTCCTTGGTGTCCCTTAGTGTTGATTAGAATCCTTCGGTTGAGCAAAGTCCTTGGTTGCAGGTCAGTTCGGCAATGGTGAATACATTCAAATGAAGAGCTTTCCAGATTGGTGATTAACTCTTAACATCCTGTTAAAAATTTTCCAAGTTCAGAGCCCCATTACTATAAGGACTTTAAAAATGTTTTTTTTAAATTGCTAAAAATGGCCTTTTCATTTAAATTTATTTGTTGTTTCCCTTAAATTAAAGACTTCTAAATATGTTTAATATTACATTTAAATAAAAGCTATCGTTTGGTATGGATTAGGAAAATAAATGTGACTTCCAGTTAGGCGGAATGAGGCGGTATAGGACGTTAAGAGTTAAATAGTTAACTAACGACATATTCAAACTGTTGATTGACTGGCTTTTAGTCCACATGTTCATGCAGAGTCTATAAGTTTAAGTGGTGGACCTCAACACACCTTATATTACCAAAAAAATGTATGATTGATACAAAATGCATAAAATTTTCACAGTTATATGGTTCCAAGTATTCCTATCTAATACTAATAACTTGCACACAATTATATGGTTTCAAGTGTTTCAAGCAATTGATATGTTTCAGGTATTTCAAGCAATTATATCTTTCAAGTAAGTAATTAAAATAATCCTTTGTAAACAATTATAGCTTCCATTAACTATTCTTAATATAAATAATTTGCACAGTTATATGATCCCAAGTACTTCAATCTGTTTTCTCCAGGTGTTTTTTTCGAGTTCAAGAGGTGCAACCATACAGTAGTACTGACCAGCTACAACTGATTTTTCAGTGTTGGGTATCATTGTAGAAAATGGACACAGTGAGACAAGTTCAAATCCTGGACACGGCTGTTTGCATTTCACAAAGTGATAATACCCTTGGGAAAGGTATGAAAACAACAATTCACTCTCCAACTATGGGTAAATAGTAGAGCAGACCGGGCTCTTTAACCTTGGTATGGCGACCAGTCTAGGAGAAGGAAAAACTGAATTCAAACCAAAGGGGTTCTCTTCTTGTTAGTCAAAACTACTTTGAGAGCTCCTCCTCCCCAATCGAATATTGGGTAATAATTTCCTGTGGTGATCCGTACACATAATGGGATCAGTGCTACCTCAGCAGAAGGTGCAATCTGATGATAATATAGTCTAACTTTCAGACCCAAATGTTACATAATTCATGGGTTGCCTACAAATTATGTACTGTAGTGTAGTAAAATTTAAATAATGGCATTCATAAATGGAAAGTTACCACTGAATCATAGCATAGAGAAATAGAACTCGTCTCACTATTTATATACCCAGCAGATGAAATGGGTATATAATACAAGATCCAACTGTTTGGCCAAAGCCTTTAAGACAAATATATGTATTTACCAAGCAGAATGTGATACAAGGTCAATTTCTTAAGCAGAGTTTGAATTCAGAGTTTTCCTTCTCCTAGACCGGTTGCCTAACCAAGGTTAAAGAGCCCAGTCTGCCCTACTATTTATCCATAGCTGGAGGGAGAGTAGGATTCATACCTTTCCCAAGGTATTAGCGCTAAGTGAAATGCAATTATCACATCCAGGATTTGAACTTGGGACTAAGAACCCATTTCCCATGACTTTAACCATTACACAATACTTCCTAAAAACTAAGCACAGCTTAGGTTTGGCACAAGGCCACAAGTATGGGGCATCCAGTGGGGATCAAATGAACTATTTAGTAGCAATGGATCTGTGAGTCTAACTTTCTAACCATTACACCACGATTTAGTATGAATATAACCAAAGAAGCACCTTTGGTTTGAATTCAGTTTTTCCTTCTCCTAGACTGGTCACCATACCAAGGTTAAAGAGCCTGGTCTGCTCTACTATTTACCCATAGTTGGAGAGTGAATTGTTGTTTTCATACCTTTCCCAAGGGTATTATCACTTTGTGAAATGCAAACAGCCGTGTCCAGGATTTGAACTCACTGTGTCCATTTTCTACAATGGTACCCATTATAACCAAAGAAGCAATCACTGGATTTTGTTAGCAGAGACAATAAGAACTAATAATAAAAAGAAGAATTAGCCCAATGCTTCAAAGATCCTATTAATAGTGACAAATTAAATTAAGCTTGTTAAATGAATTGCAAGTCAATTAGTAGCGGGTTAGTGAAATATTTTGCATGCTTTAATTATTCTTAAAGTGAGGCACTGTAATAAACACTTTCATCAATTGTTCAAGGCGGTGGCAGTGGAGGGGGGAGTCAATTTCTTTTTTATGTATCTGTGGAAGTAAAAATAATAATTTTATTTTTTCCTTATGCCATTATATATTAATTCCCTGTAGCCAACACGTCGTATGTTATTTAAGTTAATCATGAAACAATTCATGAAGTGAGAGGCAAGGAAAATATATTGGCTCGATTCAATTAACATATTTGATGGCATATATAATCCCGTCCCCATTTATATTTAATATTACAATATTAAAGAGTTAGTCTAGGCAAGAGTACTAGTAGCTTACAGTATCGGGATGAACATTAACATACCAAATGAGTTTGCATATATGAATAAAGAGATATTTTTAAATCGTTTAGAAATAAAACAGGATTTACACACCATCAAATGAGTTAGATACGAGTTATTTTTAGTGTTACATAATGAATAGGCAGAGCTTATCATTTTTAGCAAGTAGTGTAGAATTGTTTAAATCATCTAAAAATAAAACAGGATTTACACATCCTCAAATGATTTAGATATGAGTTATTTTTAGTGTTACATTATGAATAGGCAGAGCCTATCATTTTTAGTAAGTAGTATAGGGCACTATTTCTCTGAATTTTTTTAGATGAGGCTTGATATTTCATATTAATTTGATTATTTGAACTATTGATAAATTTTAACAAAACCAAGTTTAATAAATAATTACTTGGTATTATTGATATCTAATATTATTGTTTTATTCTCCAATGTATTAAAATCAATCCTATGAATGATTTTATATAGAGATTTATATAATTACGATAAGTGTAATCTTTTTTATATGCATTCTTATTTAATTTTATTAGTCTTTCTAATCTAATATATTTCATTACATTAAAACTTAAATACTTATGCCCGGAGGGCACATATTCTTGCTAGTTCTTCTTTATTAACCCCAGTTTTGTTAAAACCAGTATGCAAATTAACTACACCATAATATGTAAACCTTTATTTCTTAGTGAGTCATATTGCGGAATTTTAAATGCAGTAATAACATGGCTATTTTGAGGCAAATCTAACTCAGATTTTCATAGAGACACCATTAATAAATAAGATTTATTCTATGTATTAATGATTTTGATTATAAATTAAATACTTATTGAAAAACTTACACAATTCCTGAGGGTATTGTGATGTAAGCATTGACATAGATTCGGTTACAGACAAACAAACACCAAATCTCCATTATAATAAGATAGAAACACGACAGAGGCAAACATTATGAAAATAGAAATAGGATAGTGGCGGATTTAAGAAGAGGGCTATGCAACATTGAGTTACAGAGTGAAATTGAAAGAGTGCTTAAATATTAAAGTGTTTTATTCTACTGCATGGCTGCACCAGTTGCACCAAAACGCTTATAGAAAAAGCTAGATGGGAATTGCATAAGGATACTGCATGCTATCTTGAAAAATATTGTGGAAGCAACAAAAAGTAGTTGCATGGCCATTTACCTCCTATCACACAAACCTTCCAAGTAAGACAAACACGACTGCTGGACATTGCTGGAGAAGCAAGAACGACTCATAAGTGACGTTCTCCAGTAGACACATGGATACACCAGTGTAGGTTAACCAGCAAAACCCTACATCAATGATAGGGATGGGTGGTGAATGAGAGTCAAGGGAATCCATACTGTCGGAATGGTTTGAAGATGGTCATTAGCTCAGTTGGTAGAGCGTTCGGCTAGAAACCACAAGGTTCCTAGTTCGATACCGGTCCTCGCCAACTCAGCGCATGAGTAGCACAGGGATCTGTGCGGTAAAGTAAGGAGCTGATGGTAGGTGTGGCGCTCCACCTCAGATGCTAAAACAATCTCCTTGGTCTAGCACTAATGAAAAGGGGATAGACTCCCTCGCTGACTGGCTGATACCGACTTTAGGCCGCCCCTTCGACTTTACTTACTTTACTGTTAAATATGGTAGATATGAGGTACTGTTAGGCAGTGGCATGCCAAAAACGTGATCTGGGGTGAAGTTGGCAGGGGGCAAAAGCTCAGCCCAGCACCCACTCCAGTGACCAATAAATTCTAATTCAGATTTTTCAAAGCTACAACAAACTTTCCTACTTTCAAATTCATAGTTCAGGAGTGTAGTGACAAAAGTTAGTGACATAATATATGGTGTGGTTAATTTGCATACTGTTTTTAACAAAACTTTGGAAAGCTTTATTCTACTTAGAATAATTGGTACGTTTATTGAGAGTTTATATAGTCTAGTATTCACTAGAGAGTTCTCCAAAGGGGGGTAATCATAAAATAGGGGAGGTAACTCTCAATAATATTTATTACATTGGTGTTATTGATCTCTAATATTATTGTTTTATTTTCCAAGATTGACACATTTTCTTGTGGTTACAAAAGTTTTTTGGTTAGGGTGATTTTGTGCCCCTCCCTTATCCCCTTTGCCCACCACTGCTGTTAAATTACAGAGTGAAATTGAAAGAGTGCTTAAAAATTAAGGGGTTTTACATACTATCAAATATGGTATTATAAGAATTGAATGTGTGATTCTTATAATATGTTAGAAGGCTCAGGTAACCTTCCAACGTAGGTAAATATATATTGGCAATCTTCCGTCTAAACTATCTAAATCATCCAAGATGAAATGCAAAAATGTAAATCCTGATTATTTGGTGTCACTTATCTGCCGATTTTCTTATTTCACCTATTTTAAAAGGAATTGTTCCAAAAACACTGTAATCATTCCAAATAGGTGAAGGAGAGAGAGAGAGAGAGAGAGAGAGAGAGAGAGAGAGAGAGTTGAATCAAGATTATTATTCTTTTTACATATTGAACTTTTGTTGCAATAGTTCTTAATGTACACATATCAAATATTGTAATAGTTGAAATATCATACTGTGGTATATCCACAGGTCCCGCTAAATTGAAACCATATAACTACATAAAAAATAATCGTATAAGAATTGAATGTGTGATTCTTATAATACGTTAGAAGGCTCAGAGTAACCTTCCAATGTAAGTGTGAATATATACATCAATGAATCCAAACAAAGAAGTACAACATAACAACAATACAGACTTTATTGTCTGAGCATGTGGAACATGACATACATGACAAGATACAAAACAGATAGGATGAAAGTCCTTTTGAAGTATGAAAGAGTTCATAAAGAATATGAGAGTCACTTACTGATAGTTGGGGGGCAAAGCACCCCACTTAATATTGTTTGGTTTGGTTTGGTTTTGTTTCTTTGTTTAATGGCATATCAACCTCCAAGAGTTATTTAATACCAAAGTCACCTTGGTAGAAGAACAGTTGTGGTACTATTCAACCTATACCTGGAGAGGACGTGGGAGTTGATACCTTTCCCATTAGTATTTGTTCAAAAGTGAATCTAATAACACAACCAGAGTTTGAACTTGCTTACCTCAATCTCACAGTCCAATATGTTAGCCACTACGCTACAAGACTTCCCCAACATTTTTTTGTGTGAAACATGGAGACACAATTGATCACAATATAGTAACCAGATGGTTCAAGGAATTTTGCTTTAGTTGCAAAAAAACTTGATGATCAGGCAAGGTCAGGTAAGCCTAAAACTATGGATTCTGTGGTTATACTCTAATACATAGAGGCAAATTTGTTGAGTTGCTCTTGGAGAGTAACAGGTGACCATGGCATGTTTGGTGAGTTGCTCTCAGAGAGTATCAGGCAAGCTTGGCATGTCACAGTCCAGTGTAGTTCAGCACCTTCACAACCTCAGCAAAAGCATCTGGAAATGCTGAATTCTGCTTCATATTACCAAAATATTGCAAATTTTTTTACCTCTGCTAGTGTATATATATATATATATATATATATATATATGCTCCCAACTCCATGTTGGTTGAGCTCTCTGGGTAAAAATTTGATTGTCAGTCGCAAATTAAGCTTAAAATAACCGGATATGAGCTTTCTAACAGCTGTAACATATATGCCTGTGTATGTATTTAAAAGTTAAAATCTCCCCTTCCTGCATGGCCAAGTGTTCAAGATGCCAGACTGACGAAAAATCAGTCAGGTTTCTATCTCGGCCGGAAGTAGCTTGCAAAATAAGTCTAGCCACACTGAGGAGACGTGATATGTTGAAACATGGTGTCTGTGGATGACAATGATATATATATATATATATATATAAAAGAGTTTTATAATTTGCTTGAAGCATTGCGCTTATATTGGTTTGGTTAAAAGGTAAACCAGCAACAAGGTAACAGCTCTAGAACTTAGCTTTCAGAAATCTTCTGACGAAGGGATTTTTATCCTGAAATATTAAGGAAATAAATCAAAGGTAGACGAACAACATCATAGTTACCTCATTTTTCTTTACACTTGAATTGTGTTTGAATCACATTCGTTCAAAACGTCATCAACAGCAGATATGACATCATCATATGAACTTTACAGCCTTAGAACTTTTTACCCCACCCTCATATATATATATATATATATATATATATATATATATATATATATATATTGGTCATGCAATCTGGTCTCATGATAGGGTAATGAGGAATTTCATTGCTTAGGTAACATGAGACGTTATTAATTTTTTGTCTTGTATTTGTGACCTGATCTCAGCTGAGTAATGATAAATTTTCATTTTATGAGTCATTCAACTCAGCGTATGAGTAGCACAGGGATCTGTGCTGTAAAGTGAGGAGATGATGGTAGGTGGCACTCCAGCACAGATGCTAAAATAATCTCCTTGATCTAGCACTAGACGCTAAAATAATCTCCTTGGTTTAGCACTAGTGAAGTGGGGATAGACTCCCTTGCGGTCTGGCTGATGCCAATATTAGGTTGCCCTGCTGACTTTACTTTTTATATATATACACAGACTAGGATGAGTCAAAAGTTTTGCAATATTTTGGTAACATAAAGCACAATTCAGCATCTCCAGATGCTTTTGCTGCGGTTGTGAAGGTGACAAACCACACTGGACTGTGACATGCCAAGCTTGCCTGATACTCTCTGAGAGCAACTCACCAAACTCTCCTCTATGTATTAGAGTAGAGCCTCCAAATCCATGGTATAAATAAGGTAATTTGCCTGGGGAGTGGGCAATAGGGAGTACTCTTTACATTAGCAATGTGTGCTATATATCATTAAGAAATAAATGTTTACGTAGTATATAGTGTGAATAATTTGCATACCGGCTTTAACAAACTGTGTTTGATGAATAATTACTTGGTGTTATTGATTTCTAATATTATTGTTTTATTCTCAAATGTATTAAAAGCAATCCTATGTATGATTTCATATTGAAATCAATTAGAATAAAGTAAAAATAAATGTAATCTTTTTTCAACATAATATTTAGCCATATTAAAACTTAAATACTTGTCCCCAGAGGGCACATATTTTTACTAGTCTATGTAATTACCAACCCCTCAGCATGAGCAGGATGCGACACAAGATCATTTTTTAAGTGGAATTTAAAAGGTTTGAATTCAGAGTTTTCCTATTAGCACTATGTAAAATGCAAACAGCCACATCCAGGAATTGAACTTGGTTCACCATGTCCATTTCTTACAACAATAACCATTACACTAAAAGCACCTCTTAGGGAAAGATATGAATCCAACTATTCTTCCTCCAGCAACGAGTAAGTAGTAGGGCAGACTGGGCTCTTTAAATTCGTATGGCAACTGGTCTAGAAGAAAACTCCGAATTCAAACCTGTTAAACTCTGTATTATTTGTATTATTCAGACTATTGTCCTCATCTTTATTGTTATCTGCACAACACTCCAGCCAATGTGCCCTCTGGCTTTCTTCGGGTATTTCTTGTTAGACTCGAGAGCCTTCTCAACAAGAAATACCTGAAGAAGGCTGGCAGACACATTGGCTGAAACGTTGTGCAGATAACAATAGAGATGAGGACAATAGTCCGAATAATCCAAATAATACTAAAAAAAAAAAAAAAAACTTGTCTGATGGATTTCGCCATTCTAGCAGACCATAGAGTAAAAATCAAAAAAGCGAAAAGATAGATAAATACTTGGATTTATGGCATGTCAACCCTTGGTGAGTCATTTAATGCCGAAATCAGTCATTTTTTGTATCTATTTATCTCTCTATCTATCTCAGTATGTTCACTATCTATCTCAATATGTTCACCCACTCTCTCTCTCTCTCTCCATCTCAGTTTGTTCACTATCTGTCTGTCCAGTTTAAAAAAATCAGAGAAATACTGTTAAACTCTGTTTACAAATTGACCTTGTGTCACATCCTGCACGTGTGAAGGGGTTGGGTAAATACATGAATAATGAAAAAAAATAGACTTTCCTATTACTTCAGCATCATACCATATTTTCTAAACACAATTTAACATATATAGATACAACTGCAGGGATAGATATGGATGCCTTTTGAAACATGATTGTTTGATCTATAATGTTATACTGACAAAGAAAAATCCTGGAGGTGTAAAAATTAATTTTTGCCATGCTCTTTCATAATAAAATGTAAACAGATCTTTGAAATCTTATAGCTTTTTAAATAATAGGCATAAACAAAGAGTGTATGCTGTCAAAATTCAAATAAATATGTTTTCTTTCTAATAAAACCAAGTTTCTAACAATTAAATTCAAATTAATTTAAATATTTAAGATTTTTCTTTTCCCCCAAAAGAAAAATCTTAAATATTTTAATTAATTTAAATCTAATTTAAATGAAAAAAAAAAAATGTCATTTTTGTTTTATGATTGTCATTGAATTTAAATTTGTAACAAAAAACAGACATGTGCAAACCTAAACCGGATACAGTTAAATACACAAAGATCTTCAAATTTAATGTAGAAGAGCATTATGTGACTATTTCCTGTTTGTAAATAATTTTGTTGTAAAACTATATATGTTATATAACTTTAAATATATACTAAAATAAGACAAACTATGTATAAATCAATAATACCATGCATGTATTTATTGAAACTTGTTTTAACAAACAATGTGGGCAGTCTAATCTTGCATACTTAATTTCTGAGTATGCATAATACAGGATTGTTCATTATTCTATGTATTAATGATTTTGACTATAAATTGAATATTCACTGATGAACTTATACAATTCCTGAGGGTATGGTGATGTAAGTAGTAGCATAGTTTTGGGTTACAGACAGACACCAAATCTCCATTATAATAAGATATAATTTGGATATTTTAGGTTTTCATGCTATCTTGAACAAATCTTGGAAGAAAAATCCCACTGTATGGCCACTTGCCCATATCACACAAACAACCCAAGTAAGATGAACAAGATATGCTGGACAAAGCCTCATCCACAACCTTTTAGCACATGTATGATAAAAAGGGTTGGACATTTGCCAGAAGGGCAATAGGGTCATCATATAGGTGCTATGGTTTGATGTGATCAATTGAGTGATCTGAGGGGGGTCCTCTCTGACCACCCATATAGCCTAAGTAAAGGCCAAGTGGACTGCTCAGCCACTAGGATTTCATCTTTAAGCATCATGGGTCACCACCCACACTGGTCCCATTGGACGGATTTTACCCTATCTGCATAGGTGCAGTCTGCGTATTCCACAGCCCCACTGACAAGTTGATTGAAGAGAACCAGTGTCAGTAAACTCGTATTCTATGTTTGTCATTATACATTAGTTGAAATTTGACATTGTTATCTCTTCAGTTCATAAAATTAAGTTCCATTGAATTAACAATTCATTAATTAGTTTTTTTAATACTGATTTTGCAAGTGGCAATGGAATTTTTACTTCTATAAGAATAAAATATGTGGTTCTTATAATATGTTAGAAAGCTCAGAGTAACCTTCCAACGTAGGTACATACATGCACATAAAATAATCCAGACAACATAATATAGAACACAATAACAAATACAGATTTTATTGTCTGAGCACATGGATGAATGGACAAATACAATGAAGAGTTACACAAATGATACAGAAACAAATCCAGACAACATAATATAGAACACAATAACAAATACAGACTTTATTGTCTGAGCACATGGATGAATGGACAAATACAATGAAGAGTTACACAAATGATACAGAAACAAATACAAGAAGATAGGACTAAGGTCCTGAAGAAGTGAGAAAGTTCATAACGAATACAAAAGTCACTTACTGGTAGTTGGGGGGCAAACCCCCCCACTTAAGAGACAAAGAACCCAAGTGTCTAGCGCATGTTTAGTGTATGCTGGATAGAGAGAAATGGGCGAAAACCTGGCAACAAGGGAAGATAACCCTTTTGGACCCATGTCCATCCCAACAGGAGTGGACAATTGCTACACTTCCAATTTCACATTCAGTATCTTGACATAATATGACAGATGCAGAAACAAAGATTCAAAGAAACAGATTCTGCTGCTTATTGTAAAAAGACTCATAGGGAAGTATTGTTAAATGCCTTTATTAATAGTTACCATGTGTTCTGCTTAGCCCATATCTTAAATCTTGTTGGTGAAATATTTTCACACTCTCCAGCATTTGATAATGTTACCCAGCTTTCATCAAGTCAGCCATTTTTAAAAAGGCAAGTCGAAATAAAACAATACTTAAAAAGGCTTGAATTTTCCTTGCCTAAGGACCAAGTGAAATTGTAGTGATACGTATAATAAAGGAAGTTTACTCATCAAAAGCAAAAATAATGATGATGAAAATAGGCATCTGCACATGGGATCAGTGCAGGTATAAAATAAAAATAAAAATTATATTTTTGGACCAATCAGAGGCATTTGTACCTAAACAAGAAGTTTTAAAAAAGACTGAATTTGGAGCCTAGCTAGATATTATATAAGGGCTGATTCAGTTAAGAGATGAGATCAAAAACACTTGTCTGACAATTCAACGCCAGTTCTATCAAGATATTACCCTGCTGCTATCCTACAGATCATCCTTAAATCAAGCCTTCTCCTTTCTCTCTCTCTAAAATCTATTTCCCCACTGACATTGAAGAATACACTTTCTACCTCTAAAAGGACTAAAAATAACCCTTTCTTTATCTATTGCTGAACTTTCTTAATACTACATATTCTACTGAACTTTGTACATAAACATTGAACTACTTTTACTATTGTAACTTTTATTGTTTTAATACAAGGCTTATTTATTCTTTCTAGGAATATTTGTCTTTGTTTTATTGCTTATTTAATCTTATGGTGGTTTGGTTATTGTTGAGAATTTTGACATATATATATATTTACCAACCCCTCCGCACAAGCAGGATGCGACACAAGGTCAATTTCTTAAGCGGAGTTCAGCAGGTTTGAATTCAGAGTTTTCCTTCTCCTAGACCGGTGGCCTAACCAAGGTTAAAGAGCCCAGTCTGCCCTACTATTTACCCATAGCTGGAGGGAGAGTAGGATTCATACCTTTCCCAAGGATATTAGCGCTAAGTGAAATGCAATTACCACGTCCAGGATTTGAACTCGGGGCGACGAGTCCATTTCCCATGACTTTAACCATTACACCACGCGCTTCCTATTTTAATTTTGACATATAAGGTGTGTGGTAAATGCCCACTCTTACTTATGGACTAGCCGGGAACGATGTGACCAACCTATTGGCCAACCACTGGCAGTGCTCTGCTGCTGATATTGTATTTATATCGCTGTTCTGATCTTAGCTACTCACAAATACCTTGAACCTTCATGGACAATGGAACATAGATTATATCACTGGACCTTTGACTCTATGTCGGATTCCGGAACTCAGGACTTATTCACTTACCAAAGGATTCTATAACTCAGGACTTACTTACATACCAAAGGATTCTATAACTCAGGACTTACTTACTTTCTTACTTACTTTAAGTCCTTTACAACTGGCCAAGGATGGCGGTCAGAAACTTAACTATATATAAAATATATACACATACACCACATCACCAATAAAATTACCCGTGCCAGTAGCAACAAGATGATATTCCTGGTTTAATGTGGCCAAATATCAAACCCTTTGTACAATTCTATGAAGGATTCTTTAAGCAAGAAAAGATTGTTGTCTACATGCATAGTTATAAATCATTCTAGATTTCTTAAGAAAACAAAAAAATCTTAATGTGTTCTTTCTTAAAGAAGAAAGCTCTGATTAAAAGTTCTGCCTCAAAAATAATTATGCACTGCAACATTTCACGTTTTATTGTCTAATCATGTGACATTTTTATTTTTTATACATAATGTATTTTTGCACTTGGGTTTTAACATTTCAAAACAAATTTGTAGATATTTGTTATTTCTTTATATGTAATAAAACTTTGAATTACATTGAGCAACATAATTTTCATTGAGTTGGATCTGACACTTGTTTTTTACTATTTTTTGACCGCTGAATCCAAAAACGACCCCAGTTTTTTCTATATCACGTCAACTCTTTGAGCTACAGGATACCCTTGATTTTTCTCAAAAACTATAAAAATAAAGCATCTAACAAATTTGTGCTTATTTTATGGAATGTTTTAAAAATTTATATATAATGGGAAATAATAAAACATTACACTGAGCAACACAATTTTTGTTGAGTTAGTTCTGACATTTGTTTTTGACAAACTTTTGGACTCTGAATCCAAAAATTACCTCAGTTTTTCTCTATTACACCAACTTCTTGAGTAACAGACACCCTCACTTGGTCTTTGTTGGGTCAGTAAAACGGTAAGCCTGGGTGGACATAAGTCCAAAATGAGTTATCTTCCTTGCTGCGGTTTGTTCGCCGATAGGTGGCATTGGTATTTGGCCACAAGTGGGAATTCTGAATTCCTGCCTCTTTTTTCACTAGTCCGGCAACAAGTAAACATGGTCTAGGCGCCTGCCGCCTCTAAGCCTTAGGTGGGGGGGGGCTTTGCCCCCAAACCAGCTACCAGTAAGTGACATTCCCTATGATGCAAGTCGTATACCTATTTCCTCATAATATGTTTTATATATCTTTGTCATGTATGTGTATCTTCGTCACTTACGGAATAAATATGTTATCATTGTACACCCTTTGTCGGAATGTTTTTATTTATACACTTGTACCCATGTTGGGAGGTTACTTTAAATCTTCCAATGGGATCAACGCATGTTTTGCACCCACCACTCATGAGTCACTACTTGTGGGTGGTCCCACATTAATAGGGCCTAACCTATACATGTGGGGTACGTGGTAAATATCTAGTATGTAGATATGACCAACAGTATTAATAATATAAAACAATTTTATTAATAATAGAGTTTTTTTTAAAAATAAGCGAATTGTGACTTAAGTAGTAATATAGTTACAGACAGACAAACACGCAATCTCCATTATAATAAGATAGTACATAAGGTTTGTATTATTTTAAGAGTGATCAATAGAAAGGACAGTACGTATGCAAATATAAACAATGGAGACACAGAACTTAACATTGCTTTTATTGTTATTCTTACTTTTGACAATCTTCACACCAAATAGCCACTCCTGGTTTAAACTAGTAATTTCTAATAAAAATAAAATAAAATACTTAACATTGCATATAGGCTTTTCAACCAGGAGTGTCTATTTGGTCTGAAAATTACAGATAGTGTGAAGCTAGCAGTTGTCATGTATTGTTTAATATATAAATATATATATATATATATATATATATATATATATATAAGTTAAAAGAAAGGAAAAGAATCCGACAATATGAGTATGAAAAGGTGGAATGAAAACATCACACAATGCTGTTAAAGTGAAAACAATTTGCAAAAAAAGAACGAAAGTTGTTACATTATTCACGAATGCCCACATTGGTGAATAATGTAACAACTTTTGTTCTTTTTTGCAGTATTAGGGTTTTTTGTTTGTGAACTGATTTGACATTCTTCTCTGACCCAAACAACTACGGAGTGAATGAGCTCTGATGATGATTTTTGTAAAATCGAAATATTGATCAGTATCAGCTATGATTATATTATAAATTGTTTTCTCTTTAACATCATTGTGTGATGTTTTCATTCCACCTTTTCATACATATATATATATATATATATATATATATATATATATATTGAAAAAACAACAAGGTATTAAGACGGATGATATTCATTGTCTCATAAGCTTGTTTTTTTTATATACTTACATACCATTGTTTACATTTTTTCTACTATACCCAAGAAACTCGGGCACCTCACATGGTGTAATGGTTAGCAAGCTAGCATTTGCAAACCATTGTTAGTGAGTTTGATTCTCATTGGGTGCCCCATACTTCTGGCCTTGTGCCACATCTAAGCTAAGCTTAGTAAATAACTATACCCAAGAAACTTGGGCATCTCACGTGGTGTAATGGTTTCTTCCAAGTTATAGTTGTATTAGTGCTATTGTATCGCTGCACCACTTGGATCCTAATGATGATGATGATGATGATGATGATTAATGAAGGGAAAATGTAAAGTTTTACAACAATTTTCTGTGTAAAAATGATTTTTTTTAAAATAATTCAGTCTTGCATTAATATTTTTTTGTCTTTGAGTTGAGAGTAGTACAGATCGCAAGAAAATTTAACAGTTGTGCCATAAAAAATGGAATAAAGTAGTTTCTACTCAATACGGAAAACTTTGCTTTGATTGGTGATGCAATCCTCATTGGGGCAAGTCTTGAATTTCTTGTCAATTAAATCTACCATGATTTGGCACTTATCATAAGAGAAAGGCAATGTTTGTTTGTTTTTAGAATTAGCTGGTGGTCAGTCCAAGTGGGGCAGCCATATACTGACATTTTATTTCATTTCCTCACAGACAAATTACTCATAAATAAATTCTTCCACTTTTCACAGAATGGGCATTTCATTTCTGTTTTTGTTGATACTGCTGTTGTTGATTTATAAATGAAATACAACATTTATTCATTTCCAACAATTCTTCTTATTTTATCTGATTGTTGATGCAATCCTCATTGGGCTGAGTCCTCTTCTACTTGTTTTTCTTGACAATTAAATCCACCATTTTTTCCATGAAGAAGATTCAAGACTTATTCACTTCTGACAATTCTTCTCCATTTTATCCAATTGTTGATGCAACCCTGATGAAGAAAGTTGCTACAAGGAATTAATTCTACTTTAAAAGTTGTACTACACTACAGTAAAACTTTAAAAGACTCACTACAACTAGATTACCATTTGCATTTTGATCATATGATAAAAACTCATTGACTTTCCTCGTATTCCATTAGAATATCTACAATTAATGGCACACTAGTGTCATTGTCATTGACTAGGTTGTCATTGAGGAAAATGAGGCATCTACTAAATATTAGTCAAGAATTAATGAATGCAAACAGGATAAGGATGTACAGCAGTGGTTCTCAAATTTTTTCTCCCTAGCTTCTTAAACACTTCCTTAACACCCACACCCAACACATACACAATGAACCTATATGGAGAAATGTAGAACAAACACGGGATATTACAATGGAAGGAAATTTATTAGTTCGTAGTATCGATGTTCGAATATTTCGATTTATAAAGAAACCTTCTTCAGGACAATATGAAACTAGTCAAGGAGAAAAAAAGATTCATGTAGTTAAAAAAATGATGGGTGTTTTGAATGTGTTGAGTTTGGGAAGTGTGTACAAAAGGTTTGTAACCGTTCGTTGATTAGTGTTCATAATTGAATGTTAATGATGTGATTGGTACATGCAAAAGCAAAAATCAAAATGTTGGAGTGAAGTTTGAAAGACGAGACGTGATTGGTCCATGAAGAGATGTTGAAAAAAGTGTGACATATTCCATATAGATATCAATTTAGAAATTTAAAAAAAACGAGAGAAGTATTAATTGTTTAACTATCAGATATATATATATAATTAATATATATATATATATTTACCAACCCCTCTGCACAAGCAGGATGTGAAACATACAGTCAATTTCCTAAGTGGAGTTTAACAGGTTAGAATTTTCCGTCTCCTAGACTAGTTAGCTAAGGTTAAAGAGCCCAGTCTGCCCTACTATTTACCCATAGCTGGGGAATAGTTAGATTTATACCTTTCCAAGGGTATTAATGCTATGTGAAATGCCTTTGATTTGGGCACTGTAGCTGGTTTTTCAAACAATGTTGGGGACACGTGGTGTAATGGGTACCATCGTAGGAAATGGACACAACGAGACAAGTTCAAATCCTGGACATGGCTGTTTGTATTTCACATAGCACTAATACCCTTAGGAAAGGTATAAATACAACTATTCTCCCTCCAACTATGGGTAAATAGTAGGGCAGACTAAACTCTTTAACCTTGGTATGGCAACCAGTCTAGGAGAAGGAAAAACTGAATTCAAACCAAAGGGGCTTTCTTCTCATTAATCAAAACTACTTTGAGAGCTCCTCCTCGTCCTCCCCAATTGAATATTCATAGGAAATGGACAGTGAGACAAGTTCATGACTGTTTGCAATTCACACAGCACTAATACCTTGGGAAAGGTATGAATACAACAATTATATCTCCAACTATGGGCAAATAGTAGGAGAATAGTTGGATGCATACATTTCCCAATGGTTTTAGCTCTGTGAAATGCAAATAGTCTTGTCTAGGATTTGAACTCCTGTTACTGAATCCATTTCCTATGACAGTAATCATTACACCATTCATCTTAATACACAATGAAGATCCCTTTCTTAGTATTAAGTGTAATGAAAATTTAAAACAACTAATCAGTCTGTGTTCATACCTACTTAGACATTTCATCCTATAACATGTTGTTGGCATCCTTCTGTCTAAGAGAGATGATGGAGTAGTGTCCAAATTTTTTTTAATCGCACAGGTACTCAGACGTATAAAATGATCACTTTAAATCATCCCGTGGTCACGGGGGGGGGGCATGTGTGGGTAGGTTAAAGTGACCTCCCTTGATTAAAATAGTTTTGAGTGATCGTTCTTAGTATTATGCAGATTTTTATGGCAGGCCGTCAATAGGGGCTACTTATATACAGTGGAGGCCGCTATTTGCATTCTAGACCAGGCACGTCACATATTACACCTCTTATAACGATGGAGTAGTGTTCAAATCTTTTTAACTACATAGCCTAGACAGGTTCATATGGAGGATAAGTAGCAAATCCCTCCTCTCTACACTGCCACTGTGATCCAAAGGAAAGGTAAGACTTGGGGATTTCCTGTCTTTATGATGTCTGCTGGCTCATCAGACTGGCATCTTGCCTATGTCATGTTCAAATTGGGCACCTCATGTGGTGTAATGATTAGCAAGCTAGATTCACAAACCATTGTTAGTGAGTTTGCTTCAAGCAAGAGTACTCTCAAGCAGAGATCCCTTGTGTTAAGCAGAGTGCAATCCTTAGTGAAGAAACCTTTGGTTGCTCCTTGGTGCTCCTTGGTGTTCCTTAGTGGGTATGATCCTTTGGTTGATCCTTGGTGTTCCTTAATGTTGGGTATGATCCTTTGGTTGTTCCTTGGTGTTCCTTAATGTTGGGTATGATTGGGTTGATCCTTTGGTGTTCCTTAGTATTGGGTATGATCCTTTGGTTGTTCCTTGGTGTTCCTTAATGTTGGGTATGATCCTTTGGTTGCTCTTTTGTGTTCCTTTGTATTGGGTATGATCCTTTGGTTGTTCCTTAGTATTGGGTAAAATCCTTGCATTCATCAAAGTCCGTCGTATATGCAGGTCCATTTGTCAATGTTGAATTACATGCAAATGAACGGCAGTCCATATTGATGATTAAATAGTTAACTAACCACATATTCGAGCTGTTGATTGGCTGTGGTTTAATCTACATCACCACACTGAATCTATAAGTTTAAGTGGTGGATTCCAGCACGCCTTATATAAACAAAATATTCCAACAGATATAAATATATACAGGAAAACAACCTGATGATGGTAACTGAACTAGAGTATACATGTTGTTGCACTATTTCTTTTGTAATTAGCTACTAGAATTTTTTCAGCCTGAAGCCTTACTTTCTTTTATTGTTATAACATTTCAAGAAGTTATATTAATGTTGGAAGGCTTAGAGTAACCTCCCAATGTGGGTACAAGTGTGTGCATGAAAACATTCTGACAAAGGTGTAAAAAGATAACAATATTTATTCTATAAGTGAAGGAGATACATTTAAGACAAAGATATACAAAACAGATACATAAACGTATTATGAGGAAATAGGGAATGTCACTTACTGGTAGCTGGTTGGGGGGTAAAGCCCCCCACATAAGAAGCAGAGGCATCAGGCACCTAACCCATGTTAACTCATTGCCAGCTTGAGTGAAAAGAGACAGGAATTCAGAATTCCCGCTTTGTGGCCAAATACTCATTCCACCTATTGGCAAACAAACCACAGCAAGAGAAGATAACCCTGTGGCATTATTTTCATATTTGCCTGGAGAGTTTCTGCCCGTTTAGTTTCGCTGGTTCCCGCTAGGGGCCTCAGGTGTATTTAAGCGGCTGATTTGAACTTTTCATGCTCTTTGCCGCTGCTCAACCTACAAGACACTATGGGTTAGACTCTGGTCTACCCCCTCTTGTTGGGGCTATGGCACCCCCCCTTACATTACTGTAAGTGATTCATACAGCATGGACTATTCCTAGTCTCATGTCTGTTGCTTTTATGTTTATCCTTTTACATGTAACTTTGTATTACTTATGTATGTATGTTCATGTACACCTCTATGTATTACTTACCCTGTTTATTCTGTGCTGTATATAAAATGTTTTGTCTATCAACCGTTGTCGGAGTTTTATCTTCAAGTATTATCACTTTGAATCTTACAACCCTATTTGGAATTATGTTTTAATTTCTTTAGTCTTTCTTTCTTTCTTTCTTTAACTTTCAGTTTTAATTTCTTTTCTTTCTTTTTAATTTTTTTTCTTTCTTTCTTTCTTTCTTTCTTTATCTTTCTTTCTTTCTTTCTTTCAGTTTTAATTTCTTTCTTTCTTTCTTTCTTTCTTTCAGTTTTAATTTCTTATAATCTTTCTTTCTTTCTTCAGTTTTAATTTCTTTCTTTCTTTCTTTCTTTCTTTCAGTTTTAATTTTTTATTTCTTTCTTTCTTTCTTTCTTTCTTTCTTTCTTTCTCTTTCTTTCTTTCTTTCAGTTTTAATTTCTTTCTTCTTTCTTTCTTTCTTTCTTTTCTTTCTTTCTTCTTTCTTTCAGTCTTTCTTTCTTTCTTTCTTTCTTTCAGTTTTAATTCTTTCTTTCTTTCTTTCTTTCTTTCTTTCTTTCTTTCTTTTCTTTCTTTCTTTCTTTTCTTTCTTTCTTTCTTTCTTTCTTTCTTTCATTTCTTTCTTTAATTTCTTTCTTCTTTCTTTCAGTTTTAATTTCTTATAGTCTTTTTCTTTCTTTCTTTCAGTTTTTTAATTTCTTTCTTTCTTTCTTTCTCTTCTTTCTTTCTTTCTTTCCTTTCTTCTTTCTTTCTTATAGTCTTTCTTTTCTTCTTTCTTTCAGTTTTAATTTTCTTAGTCTTTCTCTTTCTTTCTTTTTCTTCTTTCTTTTTTTTTTTTCTTTCTTTCTTTCTTTCCTTTAATTTCTTATAGTCTTTCTTTCTTTCTTTCTCTTTAATTCTTCTAATTGGAATTAGAGTCAGGAATTCAGAATTCCCGCTTTGTGGCCAAATACTCACGCCACCTATTGGCGAACGAACGGCAGCAAGAGAAGATAACCCTATTTGGAATTATGTCCACCCAGACTTAACGTTTTACTCACCCAACATTGTTAATTAACAGTGAAATGAAAACAATCTATCCTTGAGAATTGAATAAAAGTTTCGGTTAAAAATTCTCAGAAGGTTACCAACTAAAATAGAAAGTTGGAGTGTACAACACTTGAAACATTGTGACTTTAACAACTAGTTCAAGTACATCAGGTCATTATAATGACTAGAAAAAAAAAAAAAAAACGCACTCCGGGCAGGGTAAAAATTAATTTTTGACAGATATTGCCCAGGAGGGGGTAAAAATTCAATGTTAGACGGTTTGTATCATAAATAAGTAAAATCATCAAATTTGTTAAAGGAGTAAAAAAGATAAAACAATTTGAAATGGAAATTAGCTCTGTCCCCCTCAAATAAAATTATTATTAATTATCAATTAAATTATCAATTAAATAATTATTTTGAATATTTTACACATAAATTTTACACAAAATCAAAGGTATTTATTTATTTGTAAACTTTTTAGTTAACCTCTGGTTACTAAAAACAAAGGCGAAAGTAAAAAATAATTTTTAAAACTGAATACAGAGTTGTTCTTTATTCTATGTATTGATGATTTTCGGTATTGTGATGTAAGCAGTGATGTAGTTTTGGTTAGAAGAAAAATCCCTGTTAATGGGGGCTGCAGAATCCAACGACTGCACCTCTGCAGAGGGGTGAGAACCCCCCCCCAATCAATAGGGCTATCTGTTGGCTGTGGGTGGTGACTCATGATATTTTAGGATGGAATCCTAGTGGCTGAGTTGTACCTGACATGCAACACTCCACTTTGACCCTTACTTGAGCCAGACAGGCAGTCGGAAAGGCCCCCTCTGATCAATCGGTAGGTCACCTCAAGCCCTAGCACCTATATGAGTGTCCCAACCCTATTGCTCTTATGGCAAAACCACCAAAACCGCTTTATATCATGTATGTGCTAGAAGGCAGTGGCTGAGGGTCTTAGAGTCCTAGGTTTGATGTTAAACTGCACCTAGTGGTGAGGTTTTGGTTCTGGAGCTCTGGGGATTGTGGAGTACCCCTTCATTGATCTTACTCCTAGGTCCACTCTAACCTGGAGAGGTAGTTTAAAAAATATGTTTAAAAAAAATTAAATACCCAACAAGAATGAATAAAGCAAAACGTCTTTGGCATAAAATAACCCAAGGGTTGACATGCTGTAAAATTCAACCAACTACCAACTAACCAACCAACCAAAGACATGGTTTAATTTTGACATCTTTATTTTCCCAAGAGCCATAACTGCACGCGTTGAGAGGAAACTCTCAGACAAATGCCATTCACATCTGTACCAAGCGATCACCTACTTCACTCAAATTCTAACTTAAATCATTCTCATGGATGGTTAGTCACATGACCAAACCAACCAAAGAGAAAACTAATAACAAATCAATAAGGAATCAAAGGCTGTCAATTAAACTACTGGTTATTTTCCATTATATCATCATGCTAGTCGCGACTGTCTGTCTTCCACTGATTGTCTGATTTTGTTTATTTGTTCTTGGATGTATTCTATTTGTTCTTTTTTGTATGTTTTGGTTAGTTCTATCTGGGCTTTCTTAAGGTTGTTTATATTGGTGTTAGATGGGTTTGTTTTATTACATTGGGCTGCTTTTTTGATATTGTTTCTCTTTTCTCTAACTGCTTCTGTCTCCCAGGGAACAGAGTGTTTGGCTTTTAGTTTGGTCGGTACACACTCAGCTGCTGCTTCTAAGTGGACACTGACCAAGTTTTCGTATTCCTCATTTAGAGTGAGACTTTCAGATGTCTCCTGGAGGATATCAAATTTATTTCTTACTGCTACAGCGATTGCATATATCGCTGTTGGCAAGTGTCGACCAGTCGTGTCGTACAGATTTACTGGTTTGCCTTTTGTTTCTACGTAGGCTTAGTCATTATTTTGCTGTGACTATTCTGTGATCGGAGGATACTCTTTCAAAAGAGGGGTATGCTTTGCAGTTCATTGCACTATTTATCCATTATTTATTTATTATTATTTATGTTTCCATTATATAACAATGTTTTAATCATCCAAATTCTTGATCTGATGGAGATAAATATTGAAATGTTAATTAGAATCCTTCACTACATCTTAAATATAGTTACTTTAGTTAGGCTGTGCTTTTGAACAGAAGCACCAGTATCATCATGGACTGCTGTTACAATGGGAACTCAATGAATGTATTATTAGTATTAGATAGTAAGTAAAGTAAAGTCGTCGGGGCGGCCTAAAGTCGGTATCAACCAGTCAGCGAGGGAGTCTATCCCCTTTTCAATAGCGCTAGACCAAGGAGATTGTTTTTGGCGTCTGAGGTGGAGTGCCACACCTACCATCAGCTCCTCACTTTACTGCACAGATCCCTGTGCTACTCATACGCTGAGTTGGCGAGGACCGGTATCGAACTAGGAACCTTGTGGTTTCTAGCTCTACCGACTGAGCTAACCCGGCCCCTAAAACAATATGATTGTGTATAAATTATTAATATTGAATGAGAAGACTTGAAACCATATCGTTATTGGTTGGATAGAGTTTAATGGCATATCAACCCTTGTAGGTTTTTTAATGCCAAATCTTCCTTTTATAGGTTGTCGAGCAAATTTTATAAATAAAAAATGTAAATAGTTTTGCAGGATGTGATAACTAAACATGAAACTTAGATAGGAATAGTTATAAATCATATAACTGTGTATTATTAATTAGTATTATATAGGAATACTTGAAACCAAATAACTGTATGCAAATTATTCGTATTAAGAATCGTTATTTGAAGCTTTGTTTACAAATGATTATTATCATTAGTTACTTAAAACCATATAATTGCATGCAAAAGAATGACTGTGTTTAGATTATTAGCATAAGATAGAAATATCTGAAATCATATAATTGTGTATAAATTAATATTAGATAGGAATACTTGAAAGTGCATACTTGTGTATAGATTATGATTATTAGATACGAATACTTGAAACCATATAATTGTGTATATATTATTGATATTAGATAGGAATACTTGAAACCATCTAATTGCATATAAAATAATTAATATTAGGAATACTTGAAACCATCTAATTGCATATAAATTATTAATATTAGAAATACTTGAAACCATATAATTGCATATGAATTATTAATATTAGGAATACTTGAAACCATATAATTGTATATGAATTATTAATATTAGGAATACTTGTATAATTGCATATAAATTATTAATATTAGGAATACTTGAAACCATATAATTGCATATAAATTATTAATACTTTAAACCATATAATTGCATATTATTAATATTAGGAATACTTGAAACCATATAATTGCATATAAATTATTAATATTAGGAATACTTGAAACCATATAATTGCATATAAATTATTAATATTGGGAATACTTGAAACCATATAATTGCATATAAATTATTAATATTAGGAATACTTTAAACCATATAATTTCATATAAATTATTAATATTAGAAATACTTGAAACCATCTAATTGCATATAGATTATTAATATTAGAAATACTTGAAACCATTTATCTGTATGCAAATTACTTGTATTAAGAATAGTTACCTGAAGTTATAATTCTTTATAAATGACTATTATCCCCCAGGCAGTACCGGTTCCCTCATCTAAAATAGGCAGGATCATGTTTATTGCCTGGTGCCTGAGTTGGCTTAAAAGGAGAATACTGAAGGGATCATGCATTTTTTGCACTGGCCACTGCTGGAGCTTCAGTTTGTGCATAGCTCCTCACGTTAAAAAAGTCTTTGTATCAATTCAACCTGGTGGGAGGTCAGGAAAATATACTTGAAACTATATAATTATTTGTAAAAAAAAGGACTGGTTTCTGTATTTTTAGTCGCTACTGTAGTTTTTCTTGTGTTTTTATATTTAACAAGAGAAGTACTGATAGGTGACGTGTCAAAGAAGAAATGAAAGAGTTAAGTGCCTGAAGCCAAAATCCACTGATATATAACTAAATAACACTCATTCTATTCTAAATAGCAAGTAATAATTGGCATAAGGAAAAGTCATTTTGTTTCCATATTCTCTCGGTTGTGAGAGCTAGAGTAAAAAAAAGAGAGACTCTAATTAAATTATGAAATTAGCCAGTTGTAGTAGAAATAAAACAGTGAGTATTTCTGACATTTCTCTGGTATGTGTGTATGTGTGTCTGTATCTGTGAGTATGGGAATCTGTGTGTGTGTGTGTGTTGCTGTGTATGTGTGTGCTATATAATTCTGTATGTGAATAATTTATAAGATATTGGGGACAACAAACTTAACAAAAACAAAAGCTAAAAAGAATAAATCAATCTTAATTTATTATTAGTCCCATTAATGAGGTTTTGGAAATGGAAAAAAAGCCTATCCCATAATAGTTGTTACATTTATATACACATTTCATACTCTAAATGTAACACTTATTATGGGACAATAATAAAAGTAAAAGCTGTTGGGGTGGCCTAAAGTCAGTATCAGCAATACAGCAAGGGAGTCTTTCCCTTTTTCACTAGCGCTAGACCAAGGAGATTGTTTTTGGCATCTGAGACGGAGCGCCACACCTACCATCAGCTCCTCACTTTATCTCACAAATCTCTGTGCTACTCATACACTGAGTTGGCAAGGGCTGGCATCGAACCAGGTACCTTGTGGTTCTTAGTCAAATGCTCTGCCGACTGAGCTAAACCGGACGATGGGACAATAGTAGAAATAGTTAATTCCTCGAGTCTTTCATATTCTTTCATATTCTTCAAAGACTTTTTCAGTTGTTTTATAAATCTCACAAGTTTATAAAAATTTACAATCCGGGTTAGATCAGTCGGTAGAGCGTTCGGCTAGAAAACCACAAGGTTCCTAGTTGATACCGGCCCCTCGCCAACTCAGCTTATGAGTAGCACAGAGATCTGTGAGGTAAAGTGAGAAGCTGATGGTAGGTGTATCGTTCCGCATCAGATACCAAAAACAATCTTTTTGGTCTAGTGCTAGTGAAAAGGGGATAGACTCTGATTGCTGATTGGCTGATACTGACTTTAGGCCACCCCGATGACTTTTTAATTGATATAATCCATTGAAGTTGAAATATGTTTAGTTTGATTTTACACACCCTTAACAAAAAAATATATATATGTAAATCTATCTAAGTTAAATTAGTTAGTTTTGTAACATATCAATCTTTGTTGGGTGTTTAATGCCAAAATCTGTCTTTTTTTACAAGCAATTATATGGTTTCAAGTAACTAATAATAATAATAATCATTTGTAAATAATTATATATTCAAGTAACTATTCTTAACACAAATAATTTGTATAGTTATATCGTTTCAAGTATTCCTATCTAATACTAATAATCTATACACATTTATACGGTTTCAAGTATTCCTATCTAATACTAATAATTTATACACAATTATATGGTTTCAAGTATTCCTATCCAATACAAATAATTTATACACAATTATATGGTTTCAATTATTCCTATCTAATACAAATAATTTATACACAATTATATGGTTTCAAGTATTCCTATCTAATACTAATAATCTATACACAATTATATGGTTTCAATTATTCCTATCTAATACTAATAATTTATACACATTTATATGGTTTCAAGTATTCCTATCTTATACTGATAATTTATACACATGTTTATAAGTATTCTATCAAATGCTGACAAGTTTAAATGACAATTCTTCCAAGCTGTGGTTGTATCAGTGCTGCTGTATGGCTGTACCATTTGGACCCTAACAAGGCGCCTGGAGAATAAGCTAGAAGAATGCTACGCCTGGAGAATAAGCTAGAAGAATGCACAGGAATGCTATGTGTGATCTTGAACAAGTTGTAGAAACAACACCCGACAAGGAAGTAGCTGTATGACCACTTGCTCCCTATCTCACAAATCATCTGAGTGAGATGAACAAGACATGCTGGACACTACTGGAAAAGCAAGGATAAACTCATAAGCAACATTCTCCTGTGGAAACCAACATATGGACATGCCACTGTGGGCCATCCAGCAAGGACCTACATTAACCAGCCCTGCACGGACACTGGATGCTGCACAGAGGACCTCCCAGGGAAAATGAGTGATAGGGAAGGTTGGCGAGAGATTGTCATGGATATTCATGAGAAATGATGAAAAATACTGAAAATTTATACTTCTTTATGATTTCAAATAACTATTCCTATGTGATAAAAGAGACCATTTGTTAGCACACAGTTATAGGGGTCTTCCAATGGAATATACTCACTTAGAATACAAACAGAGGTTTTCTTTCTCCAAAGGTCAAACGACTATCATGTAACAGGTGTCCCTGCAAGATGCATTCTTTTGACCCCTGCCCTCACCTGGGGAAATTGTCAGTGGACGCACATGGGTTAAATAATTATGAATATGGGGAAAAGGCAAATCTATGACACACTGGATCTGAATTTGAAAGATCAAGAACTGAAATTGGATATTAAGTGTATAAATTATGGGTTTATCAAAATGTTCCTAATTAAATGTGATTTATGGTTATGGATAAAAGTGGTTCAGGTGGGATTTAAGTAGTACTTAATTAAGAAAAAATAGGGTTCTTGACTCTGAATGACATACATACAAATATATATATATATATAGTAAGTAAATAAATTCTTCTATTCAACCGTTTTTATTTTGAATTCAAGATAGTTACAATGTAGCAATATTCACCGGAAGTTAACCAGACAAGATTAGATATATATATATATAAAAATTCAAACCCATTCTCAACAGATATTACAAAGGTAAGAGACGGATTTTATCTTCTCTAATAACTTATAGAATAATTATATTAACTTGATGCTTCAAAGGAGTCTAATAATAGATGAGAAAAACTTTATATCAGGGACCACACTCTCAAAAAGTGTTTTAATACTTTTAAGAAGGGTCCCTTGGAAAAGTTTTTTCATTCATCCCCCTCATTTCATTCATTTTTATTTCATCCATTCATTCATTTTACCATTAATTTTTAACTATATATATATATATATATATATATATATCAATAAGTAAATCATATATACAATATTTATTTATAATATAGGCATTGTATATAATATATATTTAGTAAGATATGTGTATATATTATGTGTACATGTAATATATATATATGTGTGTGTCTGTGTGTGTACATTAAGGCAGCACTTTTCTTTAATACAGATACTATTAAACAGGACAAATGTCTTGTCTATTTCTTTTTCAATCCTTTTGAGTTAATGGGCCAATACGTATATATACATACACTATATCTGTATATGTAATATATATATAAGTAAAGTCGACGGGGTGGCCTAAAGTCGGTATCAGCCTATCAGCGAGGAAGTCTATCCCCTTTTCAATAGTGCTAGACCAAGGAGATTGTTTTTGCGTCTGAGGTGAAGCGCCACACCTACCACCAGCTCCTTACTTTACCGCACAGATCCCTGTGCTACTCATACGTGGTATCGAACCAAGAACCTTGTGATTCCTAGCCGAACACTCTACCGACTGAGCTAAACCGGCCCCTACATGTATATACTATATATTGTATGATCCTGCTAAATTCAATAAATGCTGACGAAGCCGAATTCAAACTCCAGCGAAATATACTACACATTTTTGTCTGAGTTTTGTTTCTTTCATTCCTCATATTTCTACCACATTCTGTCGGATTCATTCCAATCCTCTTTCCTCATATAGCGTATGTGTATATGTAATATACATATAACATATATGTATATAGTAATATATAATATACATACATAACATACATATATATATATATATATATATATATATATGGTAGGAACTGATTTAGCTCAGTTGGTAGAGCATCCACCTCGGAACCACAATTCAATACCAGCCCTCACTAAGTAAGTGCATGCGTAGTACAGTTTGGATCTGTGTGGTAAGGTGGGGAGCTGATGGTTGGTATAGCACTCCACTCCAGATGCAAAAACAATCTCCCTGGTTGAGGGTTAGTCAAAAGGGGATTAACTCCCTCACTATCCATCTGAAACTAACAATAGACCACTCCACCAACTTTTCTTTTACTATATATATATATATATATATATATATATATATAACATATGTATATATATATAGTATATATAATCTGGTGATTGTAAAAACATACATCCTGTAAGTTTGTTTGTATCAATTAATTGTTCACTTCTGGCTGACAGTCCCCAATAGCTGTGAGGGTAAGGAGCTTGACAGACAAAAATTCTGTCGGGTTTCGCACCCGGCTAGAGGTAGCTGTTAAAAGTCAAGCCACACTGATGAGAAATAAACTTTGAAACACGTGTCTGTGGATGACTGGTATATATATATATATATATATATATATTATGGACTCTCCCGTCGATTTTCGACGTATGAGGGTTCATACACACAATGAACACCCACACAGTGATTTGTTTATAGTGTTGAAGGCTTGTGTTGGACCATTCACACTTTTTGGCACAGTCGATAGGAAAGAACTGGTGCATCAAGGGTTGCCACAAACCCAATCAACGACCGACCTCAGGAATTTTGAATTCAGAGTTATCCCTCTCCTAGACTGGTTACCTACCCAAGGCTGAAGGGCCCAGTCTGCCCTACTATTTAACCCATAGCTGGAGGGAATTTTGAATTCAGAGTTATCCCTCTTCTAGACTGGTTACCTACCCAAGGCTGAAGGGCCCAGTCTGCCCTACTATTTAACCCATAGCTGGAGGGAGAATATATGGACTCATACCTTTCCCAAGGGTATTAGCGCTATGTGAAATGCCAACAGCTTCGTCTAGGAATTGAACTCGAATAGACGAGTCCATTTTCCACGACTCTAATCACTAGCCCACATGCCTCTAATATATATATATATATATATATATATATATATATATATATATATATATAAAAGGCATTACTACTAGCCTATGATCTCCCCAAAGAAACTGCTACTGCTCTAATAATGCTCTACCAAGATGTAACCAATGGTTCATTCACCTGATGGTGACGCAGATTTCTTTGGTATTATTGCTGGAGTCCTACAAGGAAATACATTAGCACCATTTATATTTATATACCTAGACTACATACTTATATAAATGTATATATATATATATGAATTTATAAAAATGACAAGTGATGATTGAAAGTGTTTGTAAAGAAAAAAATATCAAAATGGCTAAACAATATTAAATCAAATATTGATATTCTTGTGCAAAGACTAGAGAAAATTAACCAGAAAGTATTAAACAGAACTCTTTTATCAATAGAGATTATTACCTAAATATAGTTTATATAACCTTGAGTACACATGCCTACAAAGTCAGAAAACAGCATAGCTCACATGACTTTCGAAAACATTTTTTCACGCTCAGAATTGCCGAGGCATGGAATAAACTGCCTGCATCCGTTGTAGGCTGCCGAAACACTGTATCTTTCAAAGCCTCCATACTTCCTGTAATCCTCCAACACTATACCTGATACTCCCCTCCACACACATATGCACGCACGCACACATACATGCATATTATTACTGTATGCTATTGTTCCTGACACTAATAAATTATTCTATGTACTAGACATGAGACTTTGATGAGTTGTGGTGCACCTAAGCACTGTACACAATAAATTTCATTATTATTATTATTATTATATGTAGCTGTATTTATCAAGATAGAAATGAACAATGAATGGAACGTTAATTTTTTTCAGAATACAAGGTGGGTCATAAAAGTGCCGTGTTTAAAGCTGTATTTACCAAGATAGAAATGAACAATGAATCGATCGTTAATTTTTTTCAGAATACAAGGTGTGTCATAAAAGTGCCGTGTTTAAAGCTGTATTTACAAAGATAGAAATGAACAATGAATCGAATGTTAATTTTTTTCAGAATACAAGGTGTGTCATAAAAGTGCCAAGTTTGAAGCTGTATTTACCAAGATAGAAATGAACAATGAATTGAACGTTAATTTTTTTCAGAATACAAGATGTCATAAAAGTGCCGAGTTTGAAGCTGTATTTACCAAGATAGAAATGAACAATGAATGGAACGTTAATTTTTTCAGAATACAAAGTGTGTCTAAAAGTACAAAAAGTCTTTTTTGACACACCTTGTATATATATATATATTGTTATGTATGGAATTTACTATTGTTATTTGTCAACACAAGCTTTGACCAAAATTCGCTTACACACACAGTATTCTATTTAGAATTATTTTAAACATAAAATAATAGAAAACAAAATATCAAACATGCAAACAGAAGGTCTTCTTCAGGGCAGAGTGTTTTGATTTTTTTTTTTAATGAGTAATACAAGAGAAACGTTTGAAATTGATTTTGTCATAAAAAAAAAAAACTCAAAAGCATTTCCTGGTTTTAAAAAAATATGGAAATATTTTTAATAGTTTATGTTTTGAAAATTTGAAAAGAAAGTTTTTATTGTTTGAAATGAAGTTTAGAAATCTTTGAAAAAATAATAAGCCTAGCTGTTATGAATTTTGGTGAAAAAAAAGAATTTAGTTTGATAAATTTTGGGTGTATACAAAGTTGAAAAAAATTTTTTTTTTTCGAAATGATTAGAAATTTTAATTTTTTAAATATCAAGTAATTTAACTGCACGTGTTGTGTGATAGATTTAAAAATTTGTTTAATTTTAAATAGTACATAATTAAATTAAATTTGTTTAATTTTAAATAGATGTAAAATGTAGGAAAAGTAATGTAGATATAGTAATAATCTGGATTTAAATAAATGTGTACAATTGTGTAGTAATTTTGAAAAACCAGAAATAGAAATTAATTAATAAATTTCATCTATACCAAAGTATATATATCTCTTCCAATTATCTTTTTAACATATCTGTCGGATTCATTTTCATTTTTCTCATTTGCATATATATATATATATATATATGTATATATATATATATATGTATATATATATATATATGTATATATATATATATGTATTTTTTTTTTTCTTTTTTTTTCTTTCCAGCATTCCTCTTCAAATTTCAAATTTTGAACAGATTGATAAATAATGACTATCACAGTCTTCCTCATTATTCTGTGATAAAAATTTTTTTACTCTTCCTTATGTCAACAAAATCCCTGAAGATCTACTTAACAGATCGAAACACTGCAGCGTCGGCTAATAAACTCACCACTCATTTTTTAAACCTGTGTTTTTTCAAATTTCTCACTATACTACATACCATCAGATTCACTTCCATTTCTCTTCACACACACACACACACACACACACACACACACACAATATATATATAATATATATATATATATAGAGAGAGAGAGAGAGAGAGAGAGAGAGATAATATGAACAAAATGTGATGAGACGAACAGAAATATTTTTTATGTTATTTACTTTTTAATAGTTTTGTACTAGTTTCAACCTAAGGTCATCAGCCGGAGAAAATATAAGAAAATGACAAAAAAATGAATAGACACAAAAAAATTATTTTAAGAAAAATGTGCATTCAAATGTGACTAGTCCATTTGTTTATTGGAAACCATTTTCTGGTTAAATTAATTTGGATTGTTTTGTTAATGTATGTATAAATGTATGTGTAAATATACTGGATCTTTATCAAAGCTATATATATATATATATATATATATATATATATATATATAAGTTAAAAGAGAGGAAATGAATCTGACAGTATAAGAATGAACAAGATGGAATGAAAACACCACACAATGCTGTTGAAGAGAATGTTAGCTATGATTATGTTATAAATTGTTTTCTCTTTAACAGCATTGTGTGGTGTTTTCATTCCATCTTGTTCATTCTCATATATATATATATGTGTGTGTGTGTGTGTATGTGTGCGTGTGTGTGTAAATATATGAACAAGACAAACAGGAATATTTTTAAGGTACTTATTATTTAATAGTCCTCTACTAGTTTCTAATTTAGGTCATCGTCAGGAAAAAATATGAGGGAAAAACTGACATGTCACAAAAAATTGTTTTAAGAAAAATGTACATTCAAATGTGACCAGTCCTTACTTATTGAAACCATTTTCTGGTTAAATTGATCTGGATTGTTTTTTAATGTATTTATTAATGTACGTGTAAATATATCGGTTCTTTAATCAAAACATACGGAAATAAACATGAAAAAAAATGAAGAGATTAACTAATGTTACCTGCTTGATTCTTGTTTAAAGGTTGTGTATTAATTGTCTAAAGTATTGTTATGCTACCGTTACCAAGGCTACACTAAACACACCAGAAGTTGTTTGTAGGATACAAATCAAAATTGTTCCATCAACTTAAAGCATTTAGAATGTCGGCATTATAGGCGTTATTTTCGTATTCGCCTGGAGAGTTGTCTGCCTGTTTAGTTTCGCTGGTTCCCGCTAGGGGCCTCGGGTGTATTTAAGCGGCTGATTTGAACTTCTCAATTCTTTTCCCTTGCTGCTCGACCTACGAGACACCACTATGGGTTAGACTCTGGTCTACCCCCCCTCTTGTTGGGGCTTTGGCCCCCCACCTTACATTACTGTAAGTATTCATACAGCATGGACTATTCCTAATCTTCATGTCTGTTGCTTTTATGTTTATCCTTCTACATGTAACTTTGTATTAATTATGTATGTATGTTCATGTACACCTTTATGTATATGTACCCTGTTTATTCTGTGCTGTATATAAAATGTTTTGTCTATCACCCTTGTCGGAGTTTTATCTTCATGTATTATCACTTTGAATCTTACAGCATGAAGTATTTTACGTTATTAACTAAAATATCAAATAATTCTATATTTCTATATGCATACACATATACGCACATATATATATATATATATATATATATATATATATGGAAGCGTGTAGCATAATGGTATAGTGTGGGGAAATGGACTTGTCGACTAGAGTTCAAATCCCAGACAAGGCTGTTGCATTTCACATAGCACTAATACCCTTGGAAAGTATGAATCCATATATTCTCCCACCAGCTATGGGTAAAATAATAGGGCAGACTGGGCTTCTTTAACCTTGGGTAGGTAACCAGTCTAGGAGAGGGAAAACTGAGGTCAGTCGTGATTGTGTTTGTGGCATTCGTGCACTAATTCTCTTCCTATCGACAGTGCCAAAAAGTGCAGATGTCCAACACAAGCCTTCACCACTATAAACAAACAACTGTGTAGGTTGTTTATTGGATGGACCCTCATGCATCAAAATCAATGAGAGAGTCCATAATATATATATATATAGTATCTATATATATAATATACTTACATGCAAAAAAGCTGATTAAAATTTATATAATATTATATAAATATATTATATATTCAACCCTACCAAGGATAGCTGTTGTGTCTAACCACACTGAAGAGGCATGAAACGCTGAAACACGTGTCTGTGGATGAACTTATTAATATATGCTCCTATAAATTTGGTATGAGCTCTCTAAGGTAATTTAAATTAACTCTCACTACTAGCATATAACAATGATTGTTTCCCCAGAAACTTGATCTCTCAGTGACCATAAAATACATAAACAAACCTATGTATTTAATAGTTTAAAAACACAGTCTCGCTACAGCTGTCAGTGGACAAGGGGATAAGATATCAGTCAGGCAAACAGCCAGTCTGAGTTCAACCTAGCCAGGATAGCGTTGTGTCTAGCCACACTGGAGAGGCATGAAACGCTGAAACACGTGTCTGTGGATGACTTATTAATATACATACAATATATATATATTATAATATATATATATATATATATATATAGTAAATACAAATTTTACTATATATATTTATTTGTATGGAAACAATTCTGCACCATTGGTTTCATGCTATCCAAGCCTAATTGTTTAAGCAGAGTAATCATTGGGCAGTGAAAAATTTTTGAAAATGTTAAAAATATGGTCAGATATATTTATTAACACTCTAGCACAGATATTGAGCACTCTCTTAATAAACTGTACGTGGCTCACTATTGCCTCTTTAAGTGTAATAGTACCAACCATACACACTGATATATATATATATATATATATATATATATATAATATATCATAGTGTGAGATGGTCACTATTTCAGTTACCTGATGATTGCATCTTCACCTGATGATTGCATCGCATGAAACCAATATGGTTGTGAATTTCCTTTGTCACCTAATAAATAGATATGTAAAACCTTTATATATTTATTATTATAATTATATATATATATATATATATTATATATATATATATATAGCTTGAATGACCTGGCTGGAGAGCCACCATCTACCTGTCTGTGGAAGAATTTGAGTCCAACCGAATAAACACCAAAGATTGAAGCGAGCTATTAGAAAGGCGGGGTTAGCTCAGTTGGTATACGCTTCGGCTAGAAACCACAAGGTCCCTAGTTCGATACCGGCCTCGCCAACTCAGCATATGAGTAGCACAGGGATATGTGGTAAAGTAAGGAGCCGATGGTAGATGTGGCCCTCCACCTCAGACGAAAAAAACAATTTCGTCTAGCGCTAGTGAAAAGGGGATAGACTCCCTCGCTGATTGGCTGATACCGACTTTAGGTCACCCCAACGACTTACTTACTTACTTATTAGAAAGGGTAATTTTCAGCCCAGCAACATTCAAAGTGGAGAAGTTTCAACATGTAGTTATGTTGAAAAGTATGTCTCTCCAGGGCTGGCCTGGTGAGTCATCTGAGAAAACATAAGGACAGAGTGCTACTGGCACCCAACTACGTTAAAAACAAAAAAAAACTAAAAAAAAACAGGAAATGGTCTTACTCGAACATGAGTTGACAGTCAACAACAATATAATATATATAACAACCATATTAATTAGATTTGTTTTGGTTGTTTTGTTTATGGCATATCAACATCAGTTGTCATTTAATGCCGATAAAGTTTTGAAATAAATCAATTCTTAATGATAATACAATTTTTTATAAATACATTTTTCTATTTAACCCATAGATTGGGACCCTGACAGGTACTACCACTCCGGGTCAGAGTGGACCAGGGAGCAATGGTGATGAAGGGATGCCCACATTCCCCCAACCTCCAAAACTGGAACCTCACCATCAGATAGAGTTTTACATCATTCCCAGGACATGTAGACCCGCAGCCACGCCTTCTTAGCACCATTTATGATAAAAAGGGTTGGGCTTGCCATAAGGGCAATAGGGTTGGGAAACCATATAGGTGCTAGGGTTGACGTGACCAGCCACTTGATCAGAGGGGCCTCTCCGACCGCCGTCTAGCCCAAGATAGGGCCAAAGTGGAGTATTGCATGTCATAAACTGCTCATCCACCTGGCTCTATCCTAAGCATCACGGGTCACCACCCCACGGCCAACAGGTGCCCCATTGGGGGAGTCTTCCCCTCTGCAGAGGTGCAGTCGGTGCATTCTAACACCCCAGCCGAAACGGGCAGATATTAACTAGAGTGAAACATAGAATATAAAGAGATATTACTACTACTACACTACTACTACTTAGTATTATTACTAATATAATAATTATAATTCCACATTTGATTAGCAGGTTGGATAGTAAAATTTAACATTAAGTCCAAATGGATTAAAACTTTTTATTTTCTTTAATCCATTTGTTTTCCTGTTTTTCTATTACTGATTTTTCTATTAGTGTTCTTTTTCAACTTTTCAATGAAGGAAGTTGTAGCCGTTTAACGGAAATGTTGTTCTACAGGTTTAATTGTTTAATCTATGGATCAATTCTATGTTAATAATCATTTAGCTAAAATAAATGGATATTCTGACGACGAGCTGGAGTGAGTCTAGAGATTAATTACATTTTTTACTTCTGATGATCAAAAAGGTATGAAACCCAGGGATCACTTTATTAAGGTCGGAGGGAAACTGTTAGTCATATATTCTGTCGGAGGGATCGTTAGTATAATCGCTGATTGAGTTAACTTATAAGTGATAAGCAGTCTGCATCCAATATTCTATCACACAAGTAATTCTTTGGCGAAATTCACTTGTCATTGTTATCTTCTATAATTATTAGAATTAATGTGATATTGCATTGTCAATTCACTTCAACAAAAATAAAAATTTATATATGATATAATATATATATATATATATATTACATATTATATATGAAGTAAATGGAGTTATCTGACAATATGATTTAACATTTTAGAAAATGCTTTAAGATCATTTGTTTTTTTCTAAAATGCTTAAATCATATATATAAGTATAATATTAAATATGGAATCTCGCATCGATTATTCACGCATGTGGGTTCACAACACAATGAACACCACACAGGATTGTTTATAGGGTGAAGGCTTGTGTTGGACCATCTGCACTTTTTGGCACAGTCGATAGGAAAGAATTGGTGCATCAAGGGTTGCCACAAACCCAATCAAGACCGACTCCAGGAATTTGAATTCAGAGTTATCCTCTCCTAGACTGGTTACCTACCCAAGGCTGAAGAGCCCAGTCTTCCTACTATTAACCCATAGCTGGAGGGAGAATATCATGGATTCATACCTTTCCAAGGTATTAGCGCTATGTGGAAATGCCAACAGTCTTGTCTAGGAATTGAACTCGAGATCGACGAGTCCATTTTCCACGACTCTACCATTCACAGCGCTTCCATAATATTATATAATACATATAATATATTATTATATATATATATATATATAAAAAGTGTTGTTCTGGTTCCAACGGAGAAATTCAATATTTTATAAAAAAGGAAGGTCCCGCAAAATATGTATTTTTTCTCAGAAAAATTTTTATTTATTTTCGTGAGAAACAAAATACATTGTGGCGGTACCTTCTTTCTTTTAATGAGTATATATATATTAGTACATATATATATATTATATTATATATTGTCATTCTCTTTAAATAAATAATGCCTAGAAGAAAAGTGACTACCATATGTACTCTATCTTTTCCTCCCTCCTTCTGTCTGTCTGTCTGTCTCTCTCCCTCCCCCTTCTCTCTCTATATATATATATATAGAGAGAGAGACAGAGGGAGGGAGAGACACACATATGGTAATCACTTTTCTTCTAGGCATTATTTATTTAAAGAGAATGTCAATGTAAGTCTATTGTACTTTTTTTTAACTTCTGTTTTTGTATCTGGTGTCTCAGTGTAGCATTAAATTATGTAAGAATTGTCCAAAGTTCATAAATATATAGATATATAGCAGTTATTATGAAAAAAAGAAATAGTGAAACATTAATGGCCAATATTTTCATAGCATTGATTAAAAGATTCTATAAATGCTATAATCAATAATATACAAATATTGGATCTTTTTTTCCCTAATAGCTGATGATGGTCATAAGTATTCAAAATTTATATATTTATGAACATTTTGAACTCATCAGTTCTTACATAGTCCTGGGTATGACACAAAACTGAATTTGTTCTGGAGATCTGGAGAGTGTGGAGTAACCCCTTCATTGCCATCACTCCCAGATCTACTCTGACTTGGAGTGGTAGTACATGTTAGGGTCCCATCTATGGGTTAAATAGATCTGTATAAAAATTATTAGTACTGTATAGGACCATGTGCAAACCCCCCCCAAAAAAAAAAACTTAAATAACTTCATAACAAATGAGAATATAAAGTATAATGAATGTGATTCCGTAACCTCTAGGTATAAAATAACCCTAGACGGGTTGATATGCCATTAAAACCTATCAATCAATTGTTACATAATTTTGATTGTACATTGAAACACCATATATAAAAATAGATGCTTAGAAAAATGTATAATAAAGAAAACTAAAGTACAATTCGAAATGTTTTATCCCATTTAAAGAAATATCAGATATAATATCTGTTTATTTAACAATTTTCTCTCAAACATTTTCTATGATTTTCAATTTGTGTGTTGCCTGTCATCTCAGGTACACCTTCCCCATGCCAATATGAGTTGTCAAATATATTTCTTTTTGCATTATAAAACAAAATTAATTTTCTTATGTTCTGCTGTGTGTTAGTTTTCTTTCATCTCAATTACATCCTCCATATCAATTATGAGTTGTAAATTTACCCCTTCTTGTGTTATGAAACAAAAAAAAATTCCTCATGTTCTGCTGTGTGAGTAAATTTTCTATAATCTTAGTCACTCCTTCATCACAATAAGCTGATCTAAGATCCAATAACATTCTTAACAAGAATTTTTTTTTAATGTATATAAAAATGTTTATTATAAGAATGTATATAAAAATGGACTATTTATTATATAAGTATATAAAAATGGACTATATTTATTAATAAAATGGAATGTATATAAAAATTATTTATTAATAAGAATGTATATAAAAATGGACTATTTATTAATAAGAATGTATATATAAAAATGGACTATTTATTAATAAGAATGTATATAAAATGGACTATTTATTAATAAGAATGTATATAAAAATGGACTATTGGAATGTATATAAAAATGGATGGAGAATATATAAAAATGGATTGTTTATTAAGGAGAATGTATATAAAAATGGACTATTTATTAATAAAAACTTTTTAAAAAATGTATATAAAATTGGATTATTTCTACTTTTCAGCTTTTGATCTTGAATTGAAATCAAGTGAAATATTTAATTATATTCTGCTCTTCTCTGTGGAGAAATATGGTTTAGAGTCGATGGACATATTAGCAAGCTTTAGGAAATTATTAGTCATGAAAATTGTCCTGCTGCATGTAATTGAAAAATAGTTTGTGGGCCGCATGATTTGAGACTCCTGATGTAGACTGTTATAATTCTAAAATCAAACTTCTACTAATAATAATAACAACAATATATAAAAAATATCAATATGGTAACATTTAAGATAATAATAACATTATTAAGAAAAATCATTCAAGTCTCAAAAAAAAAAAAATCAATTGAAATACAAAGAGAAAATATGAAGACAAAATCAAAATGATTATGTGTTGAAAAATATTTTTCCTCATTGGAACATTAAAATGTAAAAGAATGTAAAGGTTGGTCTGAAATGAATGAAACGTTAATTTTTTTTCAGAATACAAGGTGTATCAAAAAGTACAACAAATCTCGATACTTTTTTGACACAACTTGATATATATATATATATATATATATATATATATATATATATATATATATATATATATATATATACCAACAATTTATCACAATTGTATGGTTTTAAGTAACAATTCTTATTATAAATCTTGATACTTTTTTGACAGATCTTGTATATACTCTCCCTATATATATAAAATATACTCTCTGTCTGTCTGTCTGATATATATATATATATATATAGAGAGAGAGAGAGAGAGAGTGAGAGAGAGAGAGAGAGAGAGAGAGAGAGAGAGAGAGAGAGAGAGATATTAAAAAAAAGTTCTTATAAATAATTTCTGTTGTTCTACTGTACAGTCCTTTTTTTCTCTTATTCTAAAAAAGTGAGCAAATTAAAATCATGATGACCACTTACCTATTAAGTAAAACACAGAAACCAAAGCCGGGTAATACAGTAAGAAAGAAAGAAAAACAAAAAAAAGGAAAACACGTTAGTCTTGGACGTTTTCTGACCAAAAAACATGAAAGGGTAAAAATGGCCTCCACCTGGGTAAGATATTTCAGAGTGAATGAAAAGCAAGTGTAGATTTGCCACTCAACAAATCCAAAAGCAATATGAATTAGCAAGCCACTGAAGCATGGAGTAATTTAACAATGAACTCTCGCACTCAAGATATTAACTTACTTAAATGCTATTACTGGAAACAGTTTCATACAGATGGGACAATACTTAAACGATTCTATACAATTCTACAAGGGTGTCAAAGAAAAATAAATTGTTCTTTTGTTTTTCTTTTTTATCAAAAAATCTGAAAGCATTTCTCATGGAATCTGCCACAATTCAAATCTACAAATTGTTTATGTACAGATTGGTTGGTTGGATTTAACAGCATGTCAACCCTGTTGGGTTATTTTATGCCAAAGACGTTTTTTATTTTACTCTTGTTAAAGGGTATTAAAATTCTTTTTAAACTCATTTTTTTTATTTTAAAATCTCAGCATGTCAAGCCCTGTTGGGTTATTTTATGCCAAAGACATTTTTTATTTTACTTTGTTAAAACTCATTTTTTTAAAACTCATTTTTTATTTGGGGTCATGTTTTATTTTATGGTTGGTATTGGTGGTTGGTTGGATTTAACAGCATGTCAAGCCCTGTTGGGTTATTTTATGCCAAAGACATTTTTTATTTTACTCTTGTTAAAGGGTATTCAAATTCTTTTTAAACTCATTTTTTAAAATCTATTTGGTTGGTTGGTTGGATTTAACAGCATGTCAAGCCCTGTTGGGTTATTTTATGCCAAAGACATTTTTTATTTTACTTTGTTGGGTATTCAAATTCTTTTTAAACTCATTTTTTAAAATCTATTTGGGTGGTTGGTTGGATTTAACAGCATGTCAAGCCCTGTTGGGTTATTTTATGCCAAAGACATTTTTATTTTACTCTTGTTAAAGGGTATTCAAATTCTTTTTAAACTCATTTTTTTAAAACTCATTTTTTAAAATTGTCAAGCCCTGTTGGGTTATTTTATGCCAAAGACATTTTGTTTATTCAAATTTTTTAAAATCATTTTTTAAACTCATTTTTTTTAATCTATTTGGGTGGTTGGTTGGTTGGATTTAACAGCATGTCAACCCTTGTTGGGTAACCAAAGATGTTTCTGTTTTATTCATTATTGTTGAGTATTCAATTTTTTTAAACTCATTTTTTTAAACTCATTTTAAACACTTATTTTAAAACTCATTTTTTATCTATTTAATGCATAGATGGATTGGTTGGTTGGTTGGTTGGTTGGTTGGTTGGTTGGTTGGTGAATCGGATTTCATGGCACGTCAACACTTTATTTTATGCCAAAGACAGTTTTGTTTCATTCATTCTTGTTGGGTATCAAAATTTCTTTAAATCATTTCTTTTTTTAAACACATTCTTTTTAAACTTATTTTTTTAATTCTATGCCGAAAACATAAAATTTTAAACCCATAGATGAGACCCAAATAGGTACTACCACTCCAGGTCAGAGTAAATCTGGGAGTAATGGTAATGAAGTGGTACTTCACACACCCCAGAGCTCTATCATTGGAACTTCCCTACTAGGTGCAGTTTAATATCTTACCCAGGACACTAATACCCTCAGCCACCACCTTCTAGCACATATATGATAAAAAGGGTTGGGGGTTTGCCAAAAGGCCAATAGGTTTGGAACAATCATATAGGTGCTAGGGCTTGATGTGACCAGCCAATTGATCGATGGAATCTGCCACAATTCAAATCCACAAATTGGTTATGTACAGGTTAGTTGGTTGGTTGGATTTCACAGCATGTCAACCCTTGTTGGGTTATTTTATGCCGAAAACATTTTTGTTTTATTCATTCTTGTTGAGTATTCAAATCTTTTTTTAAACTCATTTTTTTTAAACATTTTTTAAAACTCATTTTTTATCTATTTAACCCATAGATTAGACCCTAACAGGTACTACCACTCAAGGTTAGGGTGGACCTGGGAGTAATGACAATGACAGAGTACACCACACTTCCCCAGAGCTCCAAAATTGGAACTTCACTACTAGGTGCTGTTTAATGTCATACCAAGAACACTAAGACCCTCATTCACCACCTTCTAGCACATATGTGATAAAAATGGTTTGGGGGGTTGCCAAAAGGGCAATAGGTTCGGGACAATCATATATGTGCTAGGGCTTGACATGACCAGCTGATTGATCGGACGGGGCCTCTCTGCCCGCCTATCTAGCCCATCAAATTAAAATAAAAATTAAAAATTAAAAAAAAAAACAAATTCCCATGAGCCTTCACCAGAAGAACCCTCCAAGCATGTGCCCCAAGAGAATCTCTTGGTCATTTTGACTTAGGCCTTAACTGTGTCTAGCCACTACTACTGGCCAGGGAGATATTGCCACGTGGTGGCTATGACCCATAAATAAAGCCTAAATCATAAATTCACCTTTTGTCTTTGTCTCTTCTTTTCGTTCCTTGAATTCCTTCCTTTTCAGCATGACCACCAAATAAGATGGGGTTAAAAGCAAACCCTAGGAACACGCACTAGGAATAACTAGCCAACCTTTTAAACCTAAAACCCAAAACCTCTTGTAACCCCATAAGTATGAAAAATCTCAATAACATTGTTTTTCGTTTTATTTCTCTTCTATTTTTGGAGATAATTTATCCATATATCTATTCATTATTTATATGCAAATAAAATAGAAATTTTGTTGCATTTTTATTTCAATAGTATTGAGCTGTTTAATAACACTTCTGTAAATGAAACTTAGTGAGAACATTATTAGTATTAGATGTACAAACATAATATCAATAGATTAGTATAGAAAGGAAGGAATAGACTTTTTTTTTAAATTAAAAAAAAATCTTAAACAACATCTATTAATTCAAGAACATGGCAATGAACCAAATTGGAAAAAACAAAAAAAAAAAAAAATTTAGGGCCTTAATAAACTTCCATTTTCTTTCATACAGAATATTTATTTATTTATTTTTTAGATCTTGTTACAATCATTTATTACAGACGTTAAACAGTAACAGTTTAAAAACTAACTCACTTCATAAATATTTCTGAACTTTTTTTTTTTTTCATATTACTTAATATTGGTCTGTTTATGAACTTTTCTGAATAAAACTTGGTGAAAAGGTAGCTCTATGCTCTGTGCAAGTCTCATTATTCTATTCCTAATAAAATACGGGGTCATATATTCTGGGTATGTTCAATGAATAACACCTACCTACCAAATGTGGTAAATTCATCATAAATATAAACCCCACTCAATAAAATAATCCCGATTTTTATAATTAAAAACTGCTTTTTTGCTCTCTGGTAGTCATTGAGATAGTATTGGAAATTCCATAACCAATTATCTCCCCCAGCCGCTAGGGGCGAATCGCCAACATATGATGTTGGCGCCAAAAACCAAAAACTTTACTTATCAGGGAACCGTTAGCAACGAGAGACGTAAAAATAAACGCTCATCTCATCACTTAGCCCAAAAACAGGGCCCACTTATCGCATAGCAGTACTGGAGGAGAGATGTAAAAACACCAAGCTCTCATTACCAAGCCCAAAACAGGGCCCACTTATCACAGAACTCTACAACCAGCTCCCTTCTAAGGCATTGTATCTGCATACGTAAAAGGCAGGTACAATAGCACACTTACTGAAGGACAAGAAACTACTAAGACGAAGCGTCTTATCAACATTTCTACCGACGAAAAGAATACCCTGTTATCACCATTACTCCAAGAAAATTACTCAGATAAGTCTTGTAGCAAATACCATTAAAATTTGCAACAATTTTATGTAATTTTTGTCAATACAAGTGTCTGCATTTACTTTCGTGTTTGTTCCTTCTTTGTCCGACAATTTGCCTACAACTACGGAGAAATAAGAGCTCCTTCGAAAACCGTAAATACTCTTAATAGCACTGTATAACCCCAAAGTTAGTTCTGTCATATATGTGAACTAGAAGATTCCCTACCTCCAAGAACTAAGCGCGTTCGTATATGTCTGGCCTGTAAGAAGGGGGGGAGAGTGTTGCGGTTGACAACAGATATTGAACTCACAACCTCCTCATCATGAGGAGTGGCTTGTAGTCAACTACTGTAACCCCTGTTGAATATGTAAATTCCACATGGGTTGGGCAGTGCTGAGTGTGATTAGCCTAGATGTAAGATCTTGGGGAGGGCAGTTACTTATTATTTAAGGCCTACCTTCACACACCATGGACAGTTGTGTTTTGACCTTCTTAACGTGAACGTTGGGCTGATGTGTTAGGGTGTTTGTACTTGGTACATGCTGGTAATAAGATAGCCGGACAGCGGAGCGGATGATAAAGCATCTTTATTGAACGGGTGCCGGTACAGAAGTGTTTACTTCCGGTGTGTGTGTACGTGCGTAGGGGTTAATATTAAGTGCGATACTATAACATGGACGAGTGAACTTTTGGCGGATTGAGCAAGAACTACTGAAATATTGTTGTAACTGCTGCTAAACTGACCAGTTAATTATATCTTATTTTTATATAGTTATTTTTGTCTATAAAATTAACTCTAACCACAGTATCCAATTTAGAGTATTTTAATGGGTTTTATTAATCCCATTAGTTTCTGTGGTCTATGAACCCTAACAGGAAAAGGGTATGGGGAAGTCACTTACAAGCCTTTAGAATTCAGTCCACTGGTTGGGACAGGCACACGGTAAGCGCTCTCACATTTCTTTGAGGATTTTCTATTTCTTTGAAAAGTATTCGGGGTTATCTGTTTATTAAATGTTATTTGTTTTTCATTGTACAGTTTCCTTTATTAAATAAACTTAATGACATCAGTAAAGAAGCATCATGTCATCCCTTTCTTCAAGATATAAAGAAATCAGAAGACACTAGCAGCAGTACTCCAAGGTTGATTGTTCCTCTGCAGATAGGTAAGCCTCACCCCCCACACACACAAAGAAGGTATCTTAGGTATGACATTAAACTGCATCTGGTGTTGAGTATGGATTTAACCACGAGTGTAGCAGGCAGGTTAAGAGTCAAAGAAATAAACGAACAACTAGAATTATGAATAAAAGACTGTATTACAGAATAACAATATGTTACAAACTTTAGTTTGTTCGCGCAAATAATAATTTGTCACTTAACTGGTGTATCCTGAGATATGGGGTATTAACGGAGCCCTTGCTACGGCCTTCTGATAGTTCGGATATGATGGAGTTCTGTTTTGCGTCCGACTCCGATTCTGGTTGTCTGTTGAAGAAGAGGAGCGACCCTGGTTTAGGTCTGTTCTCTTTGGAACCTGGATCAGAAGAGGTGGCATGAGTTTGCTTATTCGGCTTTGCCGCCAAAGTATGCTGGCTCATGATTGATTGGTTTGAAACAGAGGCTCGCAGACAAAGGACGATAATCCCCATACCCCAGAATTCTCAAAAAAGACCACTAGGCAGTAAAAATTGTTGCAGGCAAAAGACTTTGTCAGTTGACTTGAGTGGTTGGAGGAAATTGATTACAGTGGTTGCTTTCAGTCGTCATTTCACACAAACAAGTTCAATATATACACCCTGTAAGTGGGGTTTAGAATTTGTTGATTGTTCCTCTGCAGATAGGTAAGCCTCACCCCCCTACACACACACACACACACAAAGAAGGTATCTTGGGTATGACACTAAAACTGCATCTGGTGGTGAGGCTCCAGCTCTGGAGCTCTGGGATGTGTGGAATACCTCTTCATTGCCATTACTCCCAGGTACACTCTCATGTAACTGTGTGCAAATCATTTGTATTAGATAGGAATATTTGATACTATATAACTGTATGCAAATAAATGAGTATTATTATTAAATAGGTCCAATTTAGCTCAGTCAGTAGAGCATTTACCTAGGAATCACAAGATTCATGGGAATCTGCCGTAAAGTGAGGAGCTGATGGTAGGTGTGGCTCTCCAACAATTTAAAAAACCTAACATAAATATAATAGCATTTAACAACAGTACTAATATATTAAACATCTTCAATAAGTGCCCCTGCCTACAATAAACCTTCCTGATTGAATAAATCTGCAAACACACACAAAAAAAGCACAATATATTTCCAACTGAATAAACCTGGAACAAAAAACACAAAAAAAAAACTACAACAAATAATCTTCTTGAAGATGATCATGGACAGGATCTAAAGCACTTAGAAAAAATATGGAGCACTTTCTCTACCATTTGGAAAATTTATAAGAAAAATTACACCAAGAGCTAGAGCTTGAATGTAAAATCATTAAGCAGAAATATTCTGTGGTATTCAACCAAACCGGTTTAAATAATAATAAATAAATAAATAAATATATTATTATTATTATTAATAATAATAATATATTTATTTATTATATATTATTATTATTATTATTATTATTATTATTATTATTATTATTATTATTATTATTATTTATTTATTTATTTATTTAAACCGGTTTGGTTGAATACCAATACATAAAACTTTTAATACATATTTCACAGGTAAATTGTTTGTTTCAGCCAATGTTTCAATAGTATGATAATTACCACCTTTAATGGGTGAGGGGATCATGGCAGATTGAATGTAAAGATGATACCAAAAATTATAATTCCCCTTAGCTAAGTAACAGAAAATAATAATGTTCCTATTCAGGGTAATAAACAAATTATTTACCATCAACTTACAGCTAACAAATATATCCCCAAATTTCATCAACTAGTTGTCATAATATCGATTAAATGAAATATATTGCATTTTTGGTAGTATTTTTGGTTTTATTTGTGATGCAAGACTTTTAAAATTTAATCTAACCTTTGTTTTTTGTTGTTTTTTTTTTTTCAAATTTTAGGTGCTTTTCTGAATATGAGATAAGGTAAAGACGACGACAAATAATTCAAGGGAAATAATTTGTTTCGGCTGCTAAAAACAAAAATACCGTCGAAAAAGTATTTTAAAAAACAGGATTGGTGGCCCGCGTGTTATGTCAAGGCCACGTGTTTGAATCGAAGAATAAAGGGAATTAAATTAAAATGTAGATTTTGGAAAATAATTATTTTATAATGCTATTAAGCTAAATCTCGAAAAAAAAAGTGAGATTTTATATTTGGTTATGTTTTTTATTTAATAAAAAAATGAAGGTCAATTTGAAGTGCAGTGTAGAGACAAGTAAGATAACTAAAAAAAAAAAATAGCTATTAAAAATATTGACTTACCAGAGAAGGGTACCCATTTTAAAGGACATTGCAAGTAGCACGAAACTACCTACATTTATAAAACGAAATAAATATTTTGTATGTTTTGGATGCATTTAAATTCTATGTCTTTTGTGTTTTGTTTTGTTTTAGTACGAAACGCCAAAAGCCGCCATTGGTTGATAGTAAATATGAAACTCGAATTAAAACTGAAGCGAAATTGTAAAAAAAAAAAGTTCTCTATTAGAAATAAAGGTTAGTACTAATTTTTATTTTTCTAGAAAAAAAAAAGAACTTTCTTTCTCATTATCTCGATAAGATACAAGTTGAAGTAATGATGATTTTTAAAAATTTCTTTTTATTCAACAGATTAAAAAAAAGGTTAAAGAAATCTCATTACTTTTAAATAGGTATGCGCTAGGCACTGTCAAATAAAATAACTGATGCATTATAAAATCAATACATTGATAAATCAACACTGAAAATTTCATTAAAATCGGATAATTCCCTGATTTTTGGTATTATTTTTTTTCAATGGGGGGGGGGGTAAAATTTATTTTGTAAAATACAGATTATACGTCATCTTAGACAGCTTTTACTGCCATATTTGAGCAAAATTAACCGTAAAATAGGTTAAAATGTATTTTAAATAAATTACATGTGTAATATTATTTTACTTTTTTTTTTACTGATGCTCATTATGTTACTACTTTTCAATTTAGACAAAACCTTAAATAATCTATTTGATTAATTTTAAAAAATGCAAAGCAGACGATATTTTGGCAGACCCTAGTATGCGCAAAATAGCAAGTTAGAAGGAGATAACTTGTTTTTCATCTGAAAAAAAAAAAAAAATGCTTACAATGGGACAAAATATACTAACGCCTATGCATAAATTTTCATATCGGAAAATTACACTGCATAGCCAAAAACGTTAGTAACATCTTCTTCTCACTTGTGCTAGACCAAAGAGATTTGTTTTTTCTCCAAGTGTTTTGTTTGAGTCCAAATAGTGCAGCCATACAATAGTACTGACACACTTACAACTTGGAAGAATTCCTGTTTTATTCTAACCCATCAGTTTTCCCTACATGTAACCTTTTCTATGATCCATTTATAAAAAGAATACTAAAACACATTGATAGTTTTAGTGAACAAATTGCAAACATGGAATTATTGGTATTATTTGTATCATTCGGACCATTGTCCTCATCTTCATTGTTATCTGTACAACGTTGTGGCTGATGTGCCCTCTGTCCTTCTTCATGTATTTCTTGTCAGACTCGGGAACTTTCTCGGACTCAGGATTCAGAGAAATGGAATTATTGAGTAAGGATTTAGTTGGTTGGATTTTACGGCATGTCAACCCTTGTTGGGTTATTTCATTTTTGATGGGTATTCAACATTTTCGTTTTAAACTGAAATTTTTTAAAACTCATTTTTTTTCTGTTTAACCCATAGATGGGACCCTAACAGGTAATACCACTCCGGGTCAGAGTGGACCTGGGAGCAATGGTGATGAAGGGGTACTCCACACACCCCAGAGCAGCAATGTCATGCAGTAAAGAATTAGAAGAATTTCTTTTACTAGCAGGACCTGTGGATATTCCAGAGTATGATGATTTAATTATTACGTTTGATATGTTTACTTAAGAGCTATTGCCAAATTGGTTCAATATGTAAAAGGTACGATAATCTTGATTTAACTTTCTCCCTCTCTCTCTTTCTCTCTCTCTCTCACTGGTTTTTTCTTTCTTTCCTTTTTTCATTATCAATTGAAACAGATTAGCGCTATTGTTTTTGTGTTCTCAACTCCTCTCTCTTTCTCCTACTCTCTTTCTGTCTTTGTTTCTTATATATTTTGTGTAGCATGTCCTTTCTTTCTTTATAATAAAAACGGAATGGTCCATTATTTAGTTGAGGGATGACACTCATAAGAAATAAGAATTCAGGTGAAAAGTGACACCAGATAATCAGGATTTACATTTTTGTATTGCATCTTGGATGATTTGGATGGTCTTGTTGAGTCAGTAAAATGTTTATTTCTGTGTGTGGGGTTAAGTGTTATATACAGTCACTTGATCTGACAAAGAACATGAAACACGTGTATACATAAAAATATAAAATCATATTTTTATTCCTCAATTTGTTGACTGAGAGTCGTTGGCAGAGGATGCACATACACTGGAGCCCTGGGAGTTCTGACTGCAAGCGATCTCGATCTCCCAACCCAGATTTCTAAGGGCTTTTTATAATTCTACAACTCACAGGGTCATGCCTTTTTGATCATGACACCTATGCAGTTTTCCTGTAGACACACCTCCTCACCCACGCGGCCTGTTTTCATTGGTTATAGGCTAAACCTACACATTTTCTGTGCCTATGCAGTGTAAATGTACACCTGAATTTTCCAGGTACCAAAGGTCAGTTCAATGCGTTCCAGGCCATATCCGGTTTTTGTTTTCAGGCCCATGTTTGACACCCATGCATTTCCTGTGTGCAGCACCTGGTTCCCAGTGAGAACTCATTGACTAAGCAATATATTGCATAAATGAGAAAGAGGCTTTCTGTGATTGGATATACCAATCACATGATGAGCCAAGAAGTTTTGGTGCAAAATACCAAAATCACCAGATAGATTCCGGGCAAGCTCCAAGTTGCACATAGACCAGAAATTCTCTCCAAGAAATCACTAAGTTACCAGATATCTTCTCCATCACACTAGTAAGTCTCTCAAACTTAACTCTATACACAGGAAGGACTTTATATTGCTAGTCATTGTTTTATTTGTTCTTTAATAGATTGTTAGAATTAAACTAAGTTTTAATTCATTTATTTGTTGCTGTTAGTCTTAGAATTAAATGCTATGCTAACACTAATAGTCTCATTTTTAACCAGGGGTGTTGCAGGATGATAACCAATGGAAGATTTTGGAACAAGTGTATTAATATATAGATTGCATGACTTGAAAAAATTAAACAATTTTAACAATATTAATAGTCAACTATAGTTGCCGATAAAAATATGAGGGGAGGTGTTTATAATATCTATATCAATTTGGAAAGTCTCATTTTTAACCAGAGGGTGTTGCAGGATGATAACAGATGGAAGATTTAGGAACAAGCGTATTAATTTCTTTTATGTGATCAGAACAACCTTGGCCTTTTTGATCAGCATGTGGCCAAATGAGATTCAATGACTACACCCTTACTCTTAAAAGTCTGTATTGGCATAGGCGACCCACTTTTCTCACAATGGTGATTACAATTCACATTGCCAAGCTGATTGAGCCACACCCAGTTTTGTAGGTTGAATGTGGCTTTTCATTCACATCATTCATGCCAATGTTAAAACACATTACTCACTGCCTAACCATGCTAATATCCATTGTGTGATAGCCCTACTGACTATCGACCTGTTGGTGGGGCGTTAGAATGCATCGATTTCACCTCTTCGAGGAGTAAGACTCCCCGATGGAGTCACATGTTGGCTGTGGGTGGTGACCAATGATGCTTAAGGATAGAACCCAGGTGGTTGAGCAGTCCATGACTTGCAATACTCCACTTTGGCCCTATCTTGGGCTAGACGGGCAGTTGGAGAGGCCCACTCTGATCAATCGGCTGGTCACATCAAGCCCTAATACCTATATGATTTTCCCCATTGTTCTTATGGCAAGACCCAACCCTTTTTATCATATGGGTGCTAGAAGTCGGTGGCTGAGGGTCTACATGTCCTGGGAATTACCTTAAACTCTATCTGATGGTTCCTCCTAAGAAATTTCTCCTAATTCTTTACTGTATAACATCAAACTACATCTAATGGTGAAGTTCAAGTTTTGGAGGTTTGGGGAATGTGGAGCACCCCTTCATCACCATTGCTCCCTGGTCCAATCTGACCCGGAATGGTAGTACTTGTTAGGATTCCAATCTATGGGTTAAATAGAAAAATGTGTTTATAAAAAACATTGAGTATCCATTAAGAATGATTTATTTCAAAACTTTATCAGCATTAAATGATCCACTGAGGTTGATATGCCGTAAAACAAACCAAACCAAACCCTGTTGGCTGGAGCTGTAGAATATCTACAACATCTCTGAATATGGGTAAGACCCTTCCTATAGGGCTACCTGTTGGCTATGGGTGGCAACTTGTGATACTTAAGGCTAAGCAGTCCATGACATGCAACACTCCACTTTGGCCCTTACTTAGGCTGTTCGGTTGATCAGAGAGGCCACCTTCGATCAATCGGCAGGTCACGCCAAGCCCTAGCACCTATATGTTTGTCCCAAACCTATTGCCCTTATGGCAAGTTCCAACCCTTTTTATCATATATGTGTTGGTTGAGGGTCTTAGTGTCCTGGGTGTGACATTATACTACATCTAGTGGTGAGGTTCTAATTCTGGAGTTCTGAGGATTCTGGAGTACCCCTTCATTACCATTATTCCCTGATCAGCTTTGACCTGAAGTGGTAGTACCTGTTAGGGTCCCATCTATGGGTTAAATAGATAAAAAAATTAGTTTTTAAAAATGTAGTTAAAAAAATTAGTTTAAGTAAAAAAAATTTGAATACCCAACAAGAATGAATAAAACAAAAACATCTTCGGTATAAAAAAACCCAACAAGGGTTGATGTGTCATAAAATCCAACCAGCTAGCAAACCATTGCGTGGTCTTCATCAATGAATAATAATGGGTGCAATTTTTTTCTGTACAAATTCAGTGGCATACGTCTATTTTCATGTCAGACTCCGCTTTTCCAAATTGCTATCTGTAACAAGGGGTGAAAAAAATTCTAGGCTATTGGCAGGGAGGTTTAACCCCTACTGCCATACTACCAACATACAACTCTTGTTTCATCATCAAGTCGTGCTGACAGCCTGGATTCCTATGAATCTTTTCACCACTCCTTCCTATTATCACTCCTGGCAAGTCCTCTACATGGCATCTAATGTCTACACAGAGCTGATGAATGTAAGTTTTTACTGGTCAGCCAACACCGATGGCGAGTTCTGAAGATCTGGCGAGTGTGAAGTATTCCTTCATTGGCATTACTCCCAGGTCCACTCTGACTGGGACTGGTAGGCCCACTCTATGGGTCAAATATATCTGTTTAAAAATTATTCATATTCTTCTGTGTGTAAACAAAAACTCCTACTCTCTTTCTGTCTTTGTTTCTTATATATTTTGTGTAGCATGTCCTTTCCTTCTTTCTAATAAAAAAGAATGGTCCATTATTTAGTTGAGGTGATGACACTCATAAGAAATAAGAATTCAGGTGAAAAGTGACACCAGATAATCAGGATTTACATTTTTTTTATTGCATCTTGGATGATTTGGACGGTAAAATGTTTATTCCTGTGTGTGAGGTTAAGTGTTATATACAGTCACTTGATACGACAAAGGACATGAAACACGTGTATATATAAAAATATAAAAATCATATTTCATTGGCATTACTCCCAGGTCCACTCTGACTGGGACTGGTAGTGCCTGTTAAGGTCCACTCTATGGGTCAAATATATCTGTTTAAAAATTATTCATATTCTTTGGGACTGTGTGTACACAAAAAGACTTCTTAAGAAACAACTATACATTTACCAACCACTCTACACGAGCAGGGTGTGACACAAGGCCAATTTTTAACAGGTTTGTGTTCAGTTTTCCTTCTCCTAAACTAGTTGCTATACCAAGGTTAAAGAACCCAGTCTGCCCTACTATTTACCCATAGCTTGAGAGAGAATAGTTGGATGTATACCTTTTCATAGGGTATTAGCACTATGTGAAATGCAACCAGCCTCGTGCGGAATTTAAACTCATGTCACCATGTCTATTTCTCACGCCAATAACCATTATACTATGGGTGAAATAACAACACACAGATGTAAATATGATTCCCAGGCATAAAATAACCTGAGACAGGTTGAAATACCATTAAAATCAATCAATCTGAATTCAAACTGGCTGTACTTCAATTAAAAAATGACCTTGTGTTAAATCCTATGTTAGAGGTTTGGTTTGGTTTGGTTTGGTTTTACGGCATATCAACCTCAGTGGGTCATTTAATGCCAATAAAGTTTTGAAATAAATTCATTCTTAATGAATACTAAATCTATTTTTATAAACACATTTTTCTATTTAACCCATAGATAGGACCCTAACAGGTACTACCACTCCATCTCGGATTGGACCTGGGAACAATAGTGATGAAGGGGTGCTCCACATTCCCCAGATGTCCAGAACTTGAAACTCACCATCAGATAGAGTTTAACATCATACTCAGGACATGAAGCATCATGGGTTGCCACCCACTGCCAACAGGTGACCCCATTGGGAGAGTCTTACTCCTCTGCAGAGGTTCAGTTAGTGTAGTCTAACGCTCCAGCCGACAGAGTGAGTTAGAGGAGTTGGTTAACACATTAAAAATACTTTAATGATTAATAGTTAGTCATTAATACTTGACTATTTTTATCTAATCAATTAATATTACTTAACTTTTTATCTAATTAACAGCCTCTGCCAATTAATTATTCCTAAGTTGTTGTTTTTTTTTAAGTCACTTCATACACGTATGTAGAAGATTCATTAGTACTGAATATCAATGCTAGACTAAATAGTAGAGTTTGAACAGTTAAATAAGAAATGTACCAATTTTTAAATTTGTACATTTCTTATTTAACTGGTCAAACTCTACTATTTAGTCTAGCATTGACATTGCCTCTGTTTTTTTCTTTCAAACTTTGTGTATGCTTCATACATTTGGTATGTCTCTTCTTAAATAACTTGTCCAGCTCTGTTAGAACATTTTTAACACCATCATCAGTTGTTAGGAGAGATTTATCTATAGCTATGGCAATTTCTCGTGCTTTTCCTTCCAAGGAGAATGCCAGTGCTTTACCTTGTTTTGTTTTATCCATTTCGGTCAACATATGCCACAATTCGACTTCCATTTTCCATTGTGAGTAGTCTTTTTTTCCAAATGGGGTGAATGTTTGTAAGTAGTCATCTTTAAAAGCTCTGCTACCATTAATAAATGTCAAGGTGTTGAATGGTATAGTTCCTCCAGGCATTTACTAGTTCAGTGCCAATGGACAAACTGCAACAGATTAAGTAGTTGTTGCTACTACTGCTAGGAACAGTCCACTAAGTTGAGGAGGTGTTTGGCTTGCTCCATTAACCAATAGTTAACAGTGAGTTCAATCCTCACTGGATGCCACATATTGTGACCTTGTGTCATATCCTACCCATGGTGAATGGGTTGGGTAAATACCTATATGTGGGTTAAGTCAACTCCACACATTGAACTGACAATATCACATATTGATGCATGCCATCCTTGACAATTGGCAGCATCAGCTCTTGCAATGTCCAGCCATTCACGATTCCATTGATGGATTGGTTGATTGGATTTTATGGTATGTCAACCCTTGTTGGGTTATTTTATGCTTGAAAATTTCGTTTTATTCATTCTTGAGGTAATCAATTTAAAAAAAAAACTCAATTTGTTTTTTAAACATATTTTTTAAACTCACTTTCTTCTATTTAACACATAGATGGGACCCTAACAGGTACCACCATTCTGAGTTAGAGTGGACCTGGGAGTAATGGTGATGAAGTACTCCACATTCCTCAGAACATCAAAACTGGAACTTCACCATCAGATAGATTTTAACATCATACGTAATACCCAGGACACTAAGACCCTCAGGCACAACATTGTAGCACATATGATAAAAAGAATTGGAGCTTGCTATAAGGGCAATAAGGTTGGGATAATCCTATAGGTGCTAGGGCTTGACGTGACCAGCCAATTAATCAGAGGGGGCCTCTCCGACCGCCCATCTAGCCTAAGTAAGGGCCAAAGTGGAATGTTGCAGGTCATGGACTGCTCAGCCACCAGGATTGTCTTTAAGCATCACATCAACAGGTGGCCCATTGGGGGGATTTTAACCCTCTGTAGAGGTGCAGTCGGTGTAGTCTTCTGCACCAGCCGACAGGATGGTCCATTGATGGAGACCATAAAGATACGGACTGAACAGGAGCTTTCACAGTGGCTAGCCAGGTTAGCTGTCTGCCGTGACATTTTCTCCCTCCATGAAGGAGCTTTGTTTAATTGGTTGGTTGGGTTTCATGGCATGTCAACCCTTGTTGGGTTATTTTATGCTGAAGAAGTTTTCTTTTATTCATTCTTGATGAGTACTAAATTTTTTTTTTTAAATACATTTTTTTCAAACTCATTTTGTTCTATTTAACCCATAGCTGGGACCCTAACAGGTACTACCACTCCGGGTCAGAGTGGACCTGGGAGTAATGGTGATGAAGGGATACTCCATATTCTCCAGAGCTCCAGAATTGGAACTTCACCATCGGATAGAGTTTGTCATATCCAGGACATGAAGACCCTCAGCCACCACCTTCTAACACAAGGGCTAGGGCTTGCCCTAAGGGCAACATGGTTGAGATAATCATATAGGTGCTAGGGTTTGACATGACCAACGAAGGGAGGGGAGTGAAATTGCTTTGTTGATCCAGGGCGCCACATATGCAGGCTGCTGAAGAGAAAAAGAAACCTAGCTGTGGTGCCAACAAAACCTTCTTTATGTGATGACTCTGGGATCAGGTATAGTTTTGAAGCCAATTCATCATTACAACTATAGTGATTGTCTGTCCCTGCTGGGATGGACTTGTGTCCAAAAGGGTTATCTTCCCTTGCTGCCAGGTTTTCGCAACTCGGTGGCGCTACTAGCTGGGTATTTAAACTCAGCCTGGGAAGCCCTCTGCCTCGGTCGGTCTAGCATCCACAAAAGATGGACTAGACACGTGGTGTCTCTGTAAGTGACTCTCATATTCTTTATGAACTCTTTCATACTTCCAAAGGACTTTTGTCCTATCTGTTTTGTATTATGTCATGTATGCTCAGACAATAAAGTCTGTATTGTTGTTATATTGTACTTCTTTGTTCGGATTTATTTATGTATATATGTACCTACATTGGAAGGTTACTCTGAGCACCCATTCAAATATTATACCACTAAGCAAAAGCATTCTATAAGAGTTAGCTGAAAAGTTCATAGGCTGACCAAGATACTTTCATAGAATGTGATCAAATCAGGTTTATTTTTATTTGTAGTCCATACTTCTTTCATTGGTGTTGCAGTGCTTGGATTCCATTGGTAAAGAAAGTCATCAACAGTAGATATGAACTTTCAGCTCACCTACACACACAGCAGTACTTTACAACATGTGGCAGATACTATAATGGTCATACTTTGACTTAAGTGTTTAATTTGTTCCACTCGCTTATAACTTGATTTCTTCATATATCAAATCAATTTTCCCCACTGAAATGTCATTAATCTGTTCCAGCCCCCACCCACTCCCGAAAAAAATATCCTAATTTTTTTGTTACATTTTTTTTCCTGCTAGCATTATACATTATAATGAGAACAGAAATTCATCAGGTCGGACAGCCCAATCTCTCCACTGAAAAAGACATTCTCCCAACTGCTAAAGTCCCCTGACCAAGTACTTCTGCCTGCAACAATTTTAAAGCAGTCCTCCGCCAAAGCTTACTCGCCTCTTGTTCATCACCGCCTTTAGACTATCATCTCTTCGGCCTTATGAAAGAGGGTTTGAGAGGCAAACATTATTCCAGTGATGTGAAAGTGAAATCTGTAGTGAAGAAGTGGCTCAAAGAATAGTCAACAGAATTTTACACAGCAGGGATACATGCTCTCATTCAAAGATGGAACATTGCTATTGAGAGAAACGGTGCCTATGTGGAGAAGTATAGATGTGATTCAGAGAGGACCAGCTTCATTTTGTTGGTAATTATACTTGTCCTAAATAAAATGGCATTACTTTTTGAATCACCCTTGTAGATACTGCAAATTATAGTTAATTTATAATATATTTATTATTATATTATATTTATTAATGATAAACTGAAACATCAAAATTGACCACCAAAAGAATGATACCGATGTAAAATGGAAAAAAAAAAAAAAAAAATATTTAAAAAATTAACAAAAAATAAAACTAGAACCCCCCCCCAAAAAAAAAACAAAACAAAAAAAAACAAGGAAAAAAACAAGAAAACAAGAAAAAAAGATTTTTATTTAGATTGTTCAACCAGGTATCATTTAAGAATAAGAGGCGGCAATATTTTCAGGAACAGATTTTAAAAAATTTTATTTTGCTTTACATCAGTACAAAAAGGTAAAAACAGAACTGGCCCAAACAAAAAGATTGAAGCCCAAGTGTAGAAAGCCTTTTAGGCATTTTGTTTAAAATTTTGACAGAAATAAAGAACGATTAATACTTGAGATTTTCTTGATTTTATCCTCAGTCATCTTTCAACTCAGGTTTTTTTTTTTTTAACATTCCCCACCTCCCAAGATCTTTCCAAGCTTCGAGAAATTTTGTATTTTCATTTTCTCATCTTTCACACATGCAATTTAAACAGGTTGGCCTCCTTCAGCTTCAATATGGAGCTGTTAAAAGTGATTGTCAAGCCAAAATATTGCCCGAAAAACACAACAGAATAACAAAGAGTTTGAAGAAGAAAAAAAGGGAGATGGTGGGGGTGGGGGCTAATAGACCAGCAGAAGAAGCAAAAGAATCTGTGCCCATCAGAATGGGGAGGGGGCAGGGGGCTAAAAGATCAGCAGAGAAAACAAAAGAATCCTTTTTAACACCCTTATGGAATTACCTTTATTATATAATTTCAGTCTCCACATGAATCCATACCCATGAGAGGGGGGGGGCTAAAAGAATCCATGCCCATGAGAACAATTAGAAAATAGCTGTTAGAAGCTTTTAGCGTTTATGAGTTGATTTAGGCTAAAATTCTCATTTTTGTATTTGAATTTAAACTTGGCAAATATAACATTCTCCAATCTCCAATCATCTACAGGTGCAACACAAGGCTTTTGTAAATACAGAATTAAAAAAAATTATAACCATTCTAGAATATTTAGTTAAAAGAGACAGCTTTCTCCTTTTGCTTAATATTCTGTAAATTTTTCAATCCATCACATGTTCGAACATATAACATTTTCTTTTGTCTTTCCATTATTTTTTTTTTTTTTTAAATCTTTTCAAACTAGTATTCAAATTAATATATAGTCTAATATATATATATATATTTATGGTGTCTGTTTATTTTTAGTCTTTACAACTATTACCTATATTTTTTGTCTATTTTAATATTTTTTAATATCTACAATTAGATATGAATTCACTTCTTTTATTAAGGTTTTTCTGGTAGATAATTGTTATGAGAACTTATTCATCAGAAATAAATTACCATAAAAATTACCTACAATAAGCTACCTGAAAGACTTCTCAGAAAATAAAATGTAATTTAACCTTTTTACAGGCAGAGCGACACCTTTGTCGCCAAGGGTACACAGGCAGAGCGACACCTTTGTCGCCAAGGGTACACAGGCAGAGCGACACCTTTGTCGCCAAGGGTACACAGGCAAAGCTACACCTTTGTATTTCTATGGTAGCTCAATGTAAGGCATTTTCCTATTGGCTACTCATTGATCAATTCAATGTTAATATATAGAAACCTAGCTAGGAGGCTCCACTGTGGTGTAGGATTATGTAAAAGTTATTTTGCAAAATATCATAATTAAAATGAGTGCTTTATTGTTTTTATGCAATTGTACTATGACACACAATTGCTGATCAAATTATCATATTTTGTTTTTTTATATATGATTATTTGACTTGATTGAATATATCCTCTATTTTGCAAATTTTCTGAAATTAATTCACCCAATCTACATGGATTTAAAAAAAAAATCATCTACCTCTGAAAGAGTTAATATACTAAACTATACATTAAAAATCATAAGTTTAAAATATAAAAAGTAGTAATAATAGAGAGAGAGAAATAGCTTATTTCGAATGTTGTGTGGGACACAAAAATAGTCAGTTTCCAACAATTAAAGTCTGAATTTTATATTTTGGAAGATTATTTTTCTTGCCTGAAGAGATTGGATAAAATTGAAACATTAGATTTGATAAGGTCACAAGTATAGGGCATCCAGCAACGATCGAACTTGCTGTGCAATTGTAACGGATTTGCAAGACTAGCTTGTTAACCATTACACTATGACGGGATGCCTTAATATATGTACGTACATAACTGTAACCCCAGCAAGAACAGCACATCGTAGAGAAATTTTTATTAGAGCAATACACTTAGATAATAAAACAATTTCCAATCAAATTTGCAACTTTTTTGTGGGAATTGCATTTACACTGAACATGATTTTTTAATCATCTAAATTTTTTTAATATATAAATTGAGGTAGCTATGAAATGCTAATTAATCAGGCATCACAATTATGCTTCATCTTTTAAATATCAGTGGTGCTGGACTTACCAATAAACTATAGCTTAGGGCCACACACCCTTGGACCACATTTTTAAAAATATATTATTTATTTCATCATCAGTTTTTATTCTTTAACACTAATTCTTCAAAAGTATATATATATATATATATATATATATATATATATATACTATTATTACTATTATTATTTTATTTTTTTTTACTTCTAAACTCTACCGAGTGTGGAAAAAAAACAGATAACTTAGTTTTTAAAAATAAAAAATAATTTTCAAACTGACATCTGGGGAAAATAAATTTAAAAAAAAAACAAAAGACCAGCACATTTGTACTTTCTGAAAATAATCATCAGTATCATATGTAGTGGCCAAAAGAAAAAACACTGGAGGAGTTTTCTAAGTTATATATGTAAAAAGTGCTTAATACGCTAAGTAGAGCATATAAGGACCTACATGAGTCAGACGGTATCTACCTAGGTTTCACCTGAATAGTTCTTCAGGATAATTCTGACTGAAGGAGGTTGTTACAAACGTCTTTTATTATGGGATTGAAGGTCTTATATATATATAATCCTCTAAAATAGTAAAACACTATAAGTCTGCTAGCTTAAGTTTCATATGTTTTACATATAACAGACTTATTGTGTCCATAATCTTACTATTTTATAGGTTTTATACCTGCTCTGCCATAATAGTATTGAGCACTCTTTTTATGCAAAAAAAATTCTTATTTGCATCCTCATTACATATACAAAGTTCTAAAAATACGCATGGAGCACTTTCCAATATTCATTATCCCAACTAATTCAGTTTCTTTTTCTTTTTTCCAAGTCAAAATTGTGACTTGATCGTTTTTCTTTCATTAAGCCTTTCCCCTAATTATATATATATATATATATATATATATATATATATATATATATATATACAAATATATAAAAATAAAGTTCCTATATATATATATATATATATATATATATATATATATATTTAATCTTTTTATCATTAACATTAATATAAAAAATAAATTATTTAACCCAAATTTTATTTGACAACAACCTGATGAAAGTTCAGCCCTGAATATTAGAATCTTAGCTGAAAAAAAAGAAATTTTAAGTAGAAAAAAAAATAAGAGAAAAGTTGGAGGTGAACTGAGATTCCAAAACATGGTGTTATTTTTTGGAAAAGAGTTCTAAAAAATCTGTAGATTCTAATCCATTATGAATAATGCGGCAAATTCTGGACGGTAATTAATGCAAAGGCAGGTGAAATGCATGCAATAGTATTTCTTTTTTTTTTTTTTTTTAAATGTTTTAGAAATTGTGGGTTTATAAAACCTAGCCATTTTCTTGCATTCAACAAAGTAACTGAAAACAAGTAAAGAAGAAAGCTTTTAAAAATCAAAGCTTTTTTTTTTCTTTCTATCTTTCCATCAACTGAATCATTGTAAAAGTTAAAAGCTTTTAGAATTTTGCATTAAAAAGAAAAATGCATGAGGAATTAATTCCAAAGACTTAAGAATCAGTTATTCCAATTTCTGTCATCTGAATTCTTTCTTTTTTTTTTTTTTAGGGGGGGGGGGTGCTCCTTGTCTGGCCAGGTTTTATGTCTAAGTGATGAGAAGAGCATTTTCACCTTGGAAATAATTGCACCTGTCCATCCAGAAACCTGATACACAAATACATAAGCCTTTATGATGATCTGCAGGAGTTTATATTGTTGCAAATCTATTCATATTCCTGTATGATGGTAGTGAACTGATGAAAGCAGAATCCATTGCTGTTCCAGACTTTTGATATATGAAGCTGAAATTAAGTGTTGGTTGGAACTGACATTTCAATTTGCCGACTTGATCGACATCTGTCTGTTGAACTGTTCAAAGATAAATAGTAAAAATTTTTAAAACATCAGTAAACATGAATCAATTTTTTTTAATTCATCAAATCTGATTAATTTAATAAGATACTGAAGCCAAGATTATTTGGATTATTCGGACTATTGTTCTCATCTTCATTGTTATCTGTACAATGTTTTGGCCAATGTGCCCTCCGGTCTTCTTCAGGTATTTCGTGTTGAACTCATTAACCTTCTTTTCGAGCTCTGGAGCCCGATTATGACAAGAAGGTTCTCGAGTTTGAAAAAGAAGGTTCTCGAGTTTGAAAAGAAGGTTCTCGAGTTTGAAAAGAAGGTTCTCGAGTTTGAAAAGTAGGTTCTCGAGTTTGAAAAGTAGGTTCTCGAGTTTGAAAAGAAGGTTTCTAAGCCGACAAGAAATACCTGAAGAAGGCCGGAGGGCACATCAGCTGAAATGTTATACAGATAACAATAAAGATGAGGACAATAGTCCAAATGATCCAAATAATACTAATTATCAAGCCTCATCTAAAAAATCCAGAGAAATAAAGCCAAGATATTAAGATATTAAACTTATTTAAACTAGAACACTTTGGACGTCAGAATTTGAAAATATACAGGGTGTTTAAAAATCAACATCTCTACAGGATTATTTTGATTTTTCGGACTCTTGTCCTCGTCTTTATTGGGAAATATATATACAGAAAGTTTCGTCCGTTGAACCCTCCGACCATCTCCATTGGGGTAGACTGCTCTCAACTGTCTATCCCAAAGGATTACAAGGAACACCTGAAGAATGCCAGAGGGTACAACAGCCGAAATATTTTTGTATATATATTTCACAATAAAGACGAGGACAACATTCTGAAAATTCAAAATAATATACATCAAGCCTCATCTCAAAAATTCAGACAAACAATTTCATTTATGATATAATTTTAAATTCTCCACTTGGTCACCACCTCTGTCGACACTAATTGGAAAGTTCTCCAGGAGGTCTCTGTAATATCAGTTCTGCTTTTTTAATAAAGGTACTGCCGTAGAATTAAAAAAAAAAAAAAAATCAAATGTGGGAGATTTCAAGAACGTCTTGACAGGGATGGCATACATGTGGAGACTGAAATTATATCATAAGAGGTATGTCAGAAAAGTCCCAGTATGTCAGAAAACTTTGTCCACTGTGAGTTCTTGCCACAGGGCCAGACGATCAACCAGCAGGTCTACAAAGAGATACTGTGGCGTTTGCTTCGTTCAGTGTGCAAAAAGAGGCGAGAGATGTGGCAGGACAACTCGTGGGTGCTTCACCATAACGACGCACCTACCCACACTGCCCTGAGTATCCGAGAGTTCCTAGCCCAGAAGAACATCACTGTGCTGGAACAACCTCCCAACTCACCCAACCTGGCTTCAAGTGATTTTTTCCTCTTCCCCATGTTCAAGGGGGTCATCAAGGGAACCCATTTTGAGGATGTGCACAACATCAAAAAGGCTGTGACGACAGAGCTACGGAAAATCCCAGAAGAATCCTTTCAGTAGTGTATGAAAGCATGGCAGAGAAGGATGGGAAAGTGTATTAGACTCCGGGGGATTACTTTGAAGGGAATAACTTGTAGTTTGGATTTGAAATAGATTTTTTGTGACACCAGTCCTGGAATTTTTCTGGCATACCCCATAAATTTACTCCAATAAGGGTGTTAAGTTTTTTTTTTTTTTTTTCAATCACTGTATAACACAAATAATAAGCATTAGTGGATGAATCATAAAAAAGAATGCAGTGATATACAATTTAAATAGAGTTATCCCATAATATTGTCTATAATTTCAAGAAGAGTCATTAACATTCAAATAATTATTCAGAACAGAACTCTATTTTTTCTTCTGTTGTTCACACAATGTTTTCAACTGGTACATTCCCTATGTGTCAGGTCACTCAATGTGCTACTGGTACTATGTATATATATATTTACCAACGCCTCCACACGAGCAGGATGTGACACAAGGTCAATTTCTTAAGTGGAGTTTAACAGGTTTGACTTCAGAGTTTTCCTTCTCCTAGACTGGTTACCTAACTATGGTTAAAGAGCCCAATCCGTCCTACTATTTGTGCATTGCTGAGGAGAGTAATTGGATTCATACCTTTCCATGGGTATTAGCGCCATGTGAAATGCAAACAACATCGTCCAGGATTTGAACTCGGGTCGACGAGTCCATCTCCTACAACTAACCATTACACCACATGCCTCCACTGGTATGGTACTATGTAACCCAGTACTACCTTTTCATAGTCAGATCATCGGTGACTAAACCAGTAACCCTACAGATTTTCCTGATGAGGAGGGTGGCTAGACACCCTGCAGAATGAAAAACAAGACCTGTTAAAAGGCGGTGGAAACTCTTTGCTCAACAGTCATCTAGAACATTTTTTCTAAAGACCAACCACCCTCATTGCAGCAGGGCCATGTAAACTTGGTAGTGTCAGTGCCATGCTGTTGGGAATTTAAGTTCCTGGTAGGGTCACCAAAGCATAAAGGTCTGGCACCGAGTGGTATTAGGGTCACAATCCAGGTAAAAGGACTGCCATTTTGTTTAGGACAAGTATAATTACCAACACAGGAACATATATCATATATCAAAATGAAGTTGGTCCTCAGTGGATCACATCCCTACTTCTCGACAGTCACCGTTTCTCTAAATAGCAATGTTCTACCTTCGAATGAGAGCATGTATCTCTGCCCAGTAAAATTCTGTTGACTGTTCTTTGAGCCACTTCTTCACTACATATTTCACTTTCTCATCAACGCCTTCAGACTATCATCTCTTCGGCTCCATGAAAGAGGGTTTGAGAGGCAAACATTATTCCAGTGACAGGAAGTAAAATCTGTAGTGAAAAAAATAGCTCAAAGAACAGTCAACAGAATTTTATGCGCCAGGGATACATGCTCTCATTCGAAGGTGGAACATTGCTATTGAGAGAAACGGTGACTATGTGGAGAAGTAGGGATGTGATCCACAGAGGACCAGCTTTATTTTGATGTATGATAGATGTTCCTGTGTTGGTAATTATACCTGTCCTAAACAAAATGGCATTACTTTTAGACTCCCCCTTGTATTTAATTGATAATTACAAGAAATGGAATGGATTTTTTTTCTCACCTTGCTTGAAGAATGACTCTGCTTTCACTTGGAATGTACACCGGTTCTCCTGAATGAGTTGTCCAGGTCTCACCGCCATCGATACTGTATTGAATAGGAAGACCTGGATACGTGCAATTCATCTTTAACTGGCCACCTTGTTCAAACCTAAAATAATCAAAGACAACTTTCTTATAATGATTTGCTTACCAAATTTCCCCCACGACTCTACCAAATTTTCTTGATATTTTTTTAACTGTATGATGGGATATTTCAAAGTTCACTTTCTATTCACCTCAGAACTCATTCTATTCTAATAAAGTCCTATTATCATTGTAATTTGAGTCCTTTTGCACAATTATAATGAACTAACCACCAGTTTTTGTACTTTACATAGAGCAGCTTAAAGTAGGCAAAGAGTTAACATAATTATGATACTATAAACTCTTCTGCCCCTGGATGCACAAAGGTATAATGCATGTCCATGTGTATGTATATGTATGTGGGAGTGAGCATATCTATATGGGTATGTATGCTTACAGGCATATATATATATATATATACATTTTAAAAACGAATGGCTTAAAATATTCTGACAGCAGTTTCACGCAATACCGAATCTTTAGGGAATTTCTTTGTCCAACCATTTTTAATAAAATCCAGAAGTAAATATATTTGTTTGCTTTGTGAATTTGCAAGTAACTGTGATTATATATATAATATATATATATATATATATATATAGCATGTACATTGCATTTCAAATTATTAACGAGGTAACATCTTTTAACTTTTTTTCAAAAACTAGCAGTCAGAATTTAATCAAAATTTTCACAGTATAATCGAAATAGACATATGTGTAGGCTGTATAAAAACTGTATGCTTTCTGCACAACATTAAACAAATGGTGACCATTTGCAATATTAACATGATATAGAAGTGTTCCAGGCTATAAACGAGTGTCATTATAATCGTGCAATTACGAGTCACAAATGTGACTTGACCCGTTTTAGAAAGATATTATAACATCTGAACTTTCCAAAGGCAAATCTACATTAGATTATTTCAAAATAAATGGAATGTATCACCAAACTGTTAAAATATTTGTTGCAGCTCCTATGAAGGTACATACGAGTGTTAATAAGGGTCACTCAAAGATCGTGTCTGACCTCCCACCAGATTGGATTAACACAAGGTCTTTTTAACCTGGTTAGCCATACATAAACTGAAGCTCATGTGGTAGCCAGTGCAAAAAGTGTGTGATCCCTTCAGCATTCCCTTTGGGGCGTCTTGGGCACTGAGCAATAAACCTGGACCTGTTCATTTTAGACAAGAGGTTGTCTGGGGAATGGCCTCCTAGGACCACACAATTAATTTTACCATCACTTACCGGCCCAGAGGCAGAAGGCCCCGTTGGATGTGTGTATATATGTAAGTAAAGTCAGAGTGGGCTAATGTTGGTATCAGCCAGACAATGAGAGAGTCTATCCCGTTTTCACTAGTGCTAGACCAAGGAGATTGTTTTGCATCTGAGGTGAAGCACTACCATCAGATCCTCACTTTACTGCACAGATCACTGTGCTACTTATGCACTAAGTTGGTGAGGGCTGGTATCGTACAAAGAACCTTGTGGTTCCTAGGCAGATGCTCTACCGATTGAGCAAAGCCAGCCCAATGTCAAAAGGATAGTTAAACAAGCAAAGAAGTTTGGCAGATTTTAATAGGTGATAAAATAGAAAGAGAAGGATTTATTGATGGAGATGAAAGAATTTTTAATGTTGTCATAAACTGAGGTTTTTATAAAAATTACCATAAAAAGCAAATTTTTATTGAGTATTAAATTTTTAAAAATAGAGAAAGAGAAAAATAAAAGAATACCACTACTAACCGTGCTCCAGGGGGTGCTATGTGATAGGCTAGATGTAAAGCATCCAACCGAGCGAGCTCTTTTGATCCAAGGCAATTGGCAAATGCTGCCCAATCTTTTTTTGACTCAGCATCTCTTTTGGCTTTGTCCGTCTCATTTTCCCATGATGCTTTGTGCCATGCACGCTCAGCCATTGCAATCACACGAGGGAAAATCATACTTTCTAATTGTTCAGGGGTTCGAACCAATTCTGACCACAGCTGACCTTGAATTCCTTTGAAAAAAAAAAAAAAAAGAGTTTAAATCATGTATATATATATTTGTGTTTGATGCAAATCAAATTGGCAGCTTATTAAAAGCGATGTTAAAATTTTTAATATCAGATGTCAAAATCCTTTAGCATTGCTTTTGCTTAGAATAGGGAAATTTATAAAAGCCAGGTCTCTGTGTAATAGTGTCTGAAAGTGAGATTACTCTGGCTTCAGTGATGTTAAAATTTTTAATATTAGATGTCAAAATTCATTGCTTTTGCTTAGAATAGGGAAATTTATAAAAGCCAGGTCTCTGTATAATAGTGTCTGAAAGTGAGATTACACCGGCTTCAGACACCATTTATAGAGACCGGGCTTCTTTAAAATTTTTTTGACAGGGTTGATCTGCTGTAAAAAACAACCAACCAATCAACCCAGTCTGTTATTGATTCAATATTTAAGTAAGTAAAATATAAATCAACTTGTTAAGGGAGAAAAAATTATACAAATTTTCAAATTGTTATTAAATGTCATTGTGAACTTACCAATAATATTTTCTGGAATTTTCAGCTTTACAATTCTTTTCTCATAAGCTTTAACATCTTTCATAGAAAGAGGTTCGCCTGTCAATTTGTAATCCACATTGGAATACAAATCATCAGGAATAAATTTAAACACTTTCTCAGTGTCAATAAAACGAGCTGCCCAATACAGACCTCGTTCCTCAGGATCAGGCTCATAAGGGTGATCAAAATAAAGGTGAGTAGCTTGAGACATGACCACCTGCAAATGGAGAGAGAACAATCAGAACAAAAGTTACGTGCGTAAAAACAAATCATGAATGCAAAGAGTTACAGGATTGAAACTAAAGTTGCAGGAAGACAAGAAAAAAAAAAAAAAAACAAAAACAAAACATCAACAATAAAAATCGATATCACAAAGAAAGAAGATATTTATAAAAAAACAAAAATCTAAAAAGATGCAGTAAAATCGTATCTGTACGTCCCAGTGCTTTTCTTTTTTCTTCCCTCACCCTTTCAAGCTAACTGTAAATACATTTCAATAGTCTCTTTGAAACAAATTACACAGGATAAGTTACAAGGTAGGAGTTAGACGGCTTTAGTTGGGACCCATAAATTTTCCCAGGGACTCATTCAAAACAAATATGTGCGTCCCAGGATGCACTAAATCAAAAAGCTATCAGCATCACTGTATATATATAAATATATATATAAATATATATATATATATATATATATATATATATATATATATGGTTAAAATTATATTAGTTGATTCATTTTGATGCATAGCCAGATCAACAAAAGGATAACTCTGGTATAAGGCCTCAATAGTGTTGCAGCCTATGAATAAGTCTTGAGACAAAGAGAGTTATTTCCCTTGAGTGAATTCTGTGATTCAATCAAAAGTATGCAATAATAAAACATTTCTTATCTCGTCTATATAACAATGATCCAATTTTTGTATGTATGTAACCACAACACACAAAAATGTTACATTAGGATGACATTTTTGTTAGCACTCTGATCCATAAAGGGAGATAACTATTAAGTACTAACTATAGAGTACTTCCCTATATTTATTTATTTGCAATTAATTATAATCTATACATATATAAAGGGCAGTTTGTGTGTATATACGTCCGGAGGAAACTATGAAAATATAACAATTAATGACAAAATAAATATATATACACATTAACTATCACCAGAGCTGGCCGTTTGAGCAAAAATAATGAAGGTTTGATTTATATTAGTGAAGATAATTAAAAAATAAAATTTAAATGATAACAGCATAGAATTTTTTTGCATTTAATATTTTAAATAGTAGACATTAATTTTTCTTTTCAGACAGGCTGGATCAACACAAGGTCTTTTTTAAATAGGGATTTTAATGGGGCATATTACGAGGATCCAGTTCGCAATTCAGTAATAATGGAGACTAACTTTTTTTAAGCTCCCCTTCTATGCAGGCAATGCCGGGTAGCCACTTCTAGTATTCTATAATTTATGACTTGAGCTCAACCTTAAAAGCCTTTTGGCACTGATCCTTAAAGGGAGATAACTAATGTGTTAATTAGAGTATTTCCATATCTAATTACAATTCGAAGCAACAAGGTTCCGGGTTCGATACCGGCTCTTGCCAACTCAGCACATGAGTAGCACAGCTTGGAACTGTGTGATCAAGGTGTGGTGCTCCACCTCAGATGCAAAAACAATCTCTCTGGTTTAGCGCTAGTGAAAAGGGGATAGACTCTCTCTCTGTTCGGTTGATACCATCAATAAGCCACACCACAGGGCCTGTTTAGCTCAGTCGGTAGAGTGCCCGCCCAGAACCCACAAAGTTCCTGGTTCAATACCGGCCCTCACCAACTCAGCATATGAGTAGCACAGGGATCTGTGCGGTAAAGTGAGGAGCTGATGGTAGGTGTGGTGCTCCACTTCAGACGCTAAAAAAAAAACAATCTCCCTGGTTTATCGCTTGTGAAAAGGGGCTAAACTCCCTCACTGTTCAGCCGATACCGTCAATAGGCCACACCACAGACTTTACTACTACTACTACTACTACTACAAGTACAAACAAACAAAGAATCTTACTTTATATCCTGCATTGGCCAAGAGATAAGCAGCATTTGCCTTTCCAGACTCCCAGACATTTTGCCAAGCATAAACAAGGACATCTTTTGATGGAAGACTGGAACGTTCAAATGGTCCCTCTGCTGACATCATCCCATCTTGCCAGGCTCCAAGATTCAGCCCATGCCTGTGGACAATCCTGCCAACCTGTTGAACAAAATACTCCAACAGATCATCGAGTGTGTAGATGTTTTCATTTGATTTAAACAAATGCCGGCAAGCTGGAGATTCTTCCCACATATCTATGGGCACCTCGTCACCTCCATAATGGAACACGTTCAGCGGTGCAATATCCTCATGCATTTCCTTAATTGCCGACACAACTTTTTCCACAAACTTAAATGTTGACTCCATTCCAGGATTTAGCAGGTTTTCATTAAACATTTGACAGGATTGAATTGCCTGTGAGCGACCTTTGTGACTGATATGTGATTCGTGCAGAAGGAACTCGTTGGCCTCGTCTGTTTTACCATCGTTCTTAAGGCGCTCGTATCGAGATTTGGTTGCCTGAATGGCAGCATTGCAGTGGCCTGGCATATCAATCTCTGGAATCACTTCTATGTGGTGTTTAGTTGCATACATCAAGATCTCTCGGTAATCCTTCACTGAATAGTAACCAGATCCAGAAGTGTTGCATTCGGGCCCAGAACCAAGCAATGGTAAAATACAATTTTTTTCTGAATTGTGACCACGGAATCCACCAACCTAGAGAGAAAAGAAAAAGTGATAATAGAAAAGTATATTACATTAGGGATTTCATGTACAAGGTTAATATCTCATGTAGAATAGAATTTTACATTTGGAATTCATGAAAAAACAAGAAAACAGGAGTAGAATTTAACATTTTTTTTGTCTTACCTCAGCTAATATATATATATATATAATAAACAATATATCTATAATATAATATACAAATAATATATATATATATATATATATATATAAATAATAGATATTAGTATACATAATATAATTTCATCAGTAGATTTAAAAGCTATAACAATACTATATCATAGTCTTCAAATTATTAGCAGTATTGTTTAGCTATACCTTTCGTTCCAGATGTTATAATGAAAAATACAAGTATTGAGATTTTTGGTAATTTTGTGTCATTATTTGAAATAGGTCCTCTTCAAAACAATGAAATGAAACACTACTTGACCTTACTGGTCTCCTGTGCATGATACTAAACTGCATCTGGTGGAGACAATCCAGTTCTGAAGCTCTGGTAAGTGTGTCTCCCTTTTGTTAACATTACTCCCAGGCCCACTCTAATCCAGAGTGACAGTACCTATTAGGGTCCCATCAAATAGATCTGTTTGAGATAATGTTTAAATTGGTTTTGAACTACAATACATTGATTGGAATTGACAGTGACTAGGTTTATATTCCAGCTGTCAAGTTAACTGCAAGTCAAGTTTGGGTTTGATCCCCAAAATCTTTCATTGGATCAATTCAGCTCTTCTAATTAATTCATTCTTCCTTAATTTCTCTGTATTAAAAATTTGATTAGTCTCTTCCTCTGATGAGTATGAGATGCTGATAGGTATGCGTCCTGCATCCCTGACACATAAAGATCTTAAAGGGTGCTCTAAATTTGTATCCATGCATCCCAGGGACTCCTTTTAGTATTTGTTTTTTTTTTTGGTGTTTTTTCTTTTTCTTCCCTCACAATTTCAAGCTAACTGTAAATACATTTCAGTGTTTTCGTAGAAACAAATTATATGGGATGAGGTACAGGGTAGGGGTTAAACGACTTTAGTTGTTTCATCAAAGAAAACTTTCAAGTCCCTTCCACAGTTCATAAATAAAAACCCTACAATTTATTAAGAAACTTTAGTTGGGACCCATAAAATTTCCTGGGAATTCATTCAAATCAAAATCTGTGCATCCTAGGACAAACTAAATTAAACAGCTATCAGCATCTCTGGATGAATATATCTATTCATCCAATCCCTCCCCCAGGGGTAAGATGCGACACATGGTCAATTTTTAAGCAGAGTAAAGCTGGTTTGAATTCTTGGGGTGGGGAGTGATTGCCTTATCAAAGTTAAAGAACCAAGTCTCCCCCTACTATTTACCCATAGCTGGAGGGAGGACAGATAGATTCATGCCTTTCCCAAAGGCATTAATGCAAAATGAAATGCAAAGGATGGCCAGTGATATGAATTTGGATTGCCAATTCCATTTCCTATGATGATAACCATTATGCTAAACCCACCTCCAAAATTATTTTCAGAAGATGTAGTTGATTTGTAATTACGCTGATAAAGATGTTTTCAGTCTCATTATTATTTTGATTAGTATTTTATCATATATTTTTAATTAGTCTAATTGATTATTATTACTTATTATTTTAGAAACTGTTGAGAACATGTAATAGATCATGATGAACTAACTGAAGGCAGTGTCAGTTTAAGATTTCCAGTGGGAACAATGTCTTCATTGATATGTAGCTTCCTAGGACTATTTTTAATGAGATAAAGAACATTTGTTTGTTTTGTTTTACGGCATATCAACCTAGGGGGGGTCATTTAATGCCAACAATATTTTGAAATAAATTCATTCTTAATGGATACACAATTTATAAATACATTTTTCTATTTAACCCGTAGATGGGATCCTAACAGGTATTACCACTCCGGGTCAGAGTGGACTTGGGAGTAATGGTGATGAAGGGGTGTTCCAAATTCCCCAGACCTCCAGAACTGGAACCTCACTATGAGATAGAGTTTTATGTCATTCACAGGACATGAAGACTCTCAGTCACTGCCTTTAGCACATAAAAAGGGTAGGGCTTGCCATAAGAGCAATAGGGTTGGGACAAGCTAGGACTTGATGTGATCAGCAGAGGGACTGCCCATCTAGCCTAAGTAAGAAATTTGTAATTACGCAATAACGATTTTTAAACAATCAAGCTCATTATTTATTAGACAGACCTTGGACATACTAAGTAATTACTGATTTGGCTTCTTTGATTTGATTGCATATCAACCTTCATGGGTTATTTAATACCAAAGCCATCCTTGCAGAAGAACCCATAGACGGGAGGGGGAATAAGAGGCTACATATCTCTCACAAGGGTATTAGTCCGAAAATGAATGTAATAGCATGACTGGAGTTTGAACTCACTTTCTATGATGTCGCAATCCAGCACATTAGCCACTATGCCACAGAGACACCCCAAGCAACTACTGAGAAGTAATGATAAAGAAATGTCAAAATAACTTACCGATGTTAATTCTTCCAGACCTGGGATCTCAATTCTCCAACCTTCATCATCCGTCAAATGGAGATGCAACTTATTCATCTTATACATTGCCATTCCATCAATAAGTTTGAAGAGAGTCTGCTTGCCATGAAAATTTCTCACCACATCAACGTGCAATCCACGATAACAATATCTTGGTGCATCAATCACTTCAGTTTGGGGCAAGCGATTGTCTTTCAAGAGGGAAAATAGAGTCTGGATGGCCCAGAAAGAACCTGGACTGGCAGATGAGGTGATGACAACTGTTTCTTTGTCACAATCAACGGACAATGTGTAGGCCTCCTCGGGAATGCTAGGATGATCATGTGATGGTAATTCTACAGTTTGCACAAGTTGAAAGCTGATATATTTGGAAGTTGGCAGCTGTGCAACAACTTTCAGTTTCAGTGACTCTATTAAGGAAAAAAAACAAAGAAACAAAGATATTAATTTAAAAAAAAAAGGTTTTGAAAAAATTTATCAAATATTTCATACCATTGAAGGAAAATTTTAATAAATTTGTAAAGAAACATAATTGAAAATTGAAATTATTATGACAAAGATTTCTCTAAGAAATCTTATTCTATTTGAACAAATTATCTATGTTCATATCAAATGTGGTGATATTTTATCTTTGTTTGGGTAAAAGAACACATGGCATTTATATATATTTACCAACCTCTCTGCACAAGAAGGATGTGACACAAGTTTAATTTCTTAAATAAAGTTTAACATGTTTTGAATTCAGAATTTTCCTTCTAGACCAGTTGCTATACAAAGGTTAAAGAGCCCAGTCTGCTCTACTATTTTACCCATAGCTGGAGGTAGAATAGTTGGATCCATACCTTTTCCATAGATATTAGTGCTATGTGAAATGTAACAAGTCTCATCCAAGATTTGAACTCAGGTCACCATGTCCATTTCCTAAGACAAAGACCATTACACTATGCACCTCCATACATATAGCAGTTATAGAATTCATTTTCTTTAAAATATTACAAAGAAACATTGATTATAAATATCTCTTTACTTGTACCATAGAGCAGGGTTTGGCAATCTTATCCTACATAAGGACCAGGGGTCATGTCTGTGAGATGATGACAGGTCATATCTATCACCATAGTAAATGGGGGTGGTAAATAATAATAATAATAAAACATGCTAACTTTGATGGATTAAAATATGAGGAAAAGTCAAAAATTATCAGCACTTTCGCCATAACATATCTTTATTATTGTCACTGTGTTTTGTGCATGGGTGCTTATAGTTGGCACAGCTGTGGTCACATGATCAAAGTTTGAGCCTAATCTCCCCATTTTGCTTGCTGTTTTTACAATGTAAACATGGCAGCTTCACTAGCAGTATGCACCATTGAAGTAACCAGATTTTTCTGCACAGAAGGAGTGTCAGGAGCTGAAATTTATCAGAGACTTTTAGCACAATATAGGGACAGTGCACTACTGCATAGATGTGTGTATGAGAGATAGAGAAGTTTAAAAGTGGCAGGACAAGCTTAATGCATGAAGAGGGAGCAGGACAGCCATCAACCTCAACCACATGTGAAGATTCAGCAAGCTTGAGAGATGGTTATGGTGAACTGGTGAGTTATCAACAATGATTCTCTCTGCAGATTAGTTCATGGTTCTGCCTATTAAATCATCCACAATATAGGAAGAGTGCACTACCACAAAAAGTGCTAAAAAGTCATGACTCTGCCTATCAAATCATCCACAATATGGGAACAGAGCACTACCACAAAAAGTGCTAAAAAGTCATGACTCTGCCTATCAAATCATCCACAATACAGGAACAGTGCACTACCACAAAAAGTGCTAAAACATGACTCTGCCTATCAAATCATCCACAATACGGGAACAGTGCACTACCACAAAAAGTGCTAAAAAGTCATGACTCTGCCTATCAAATCATCCACAATACGGGAACATGCACTGTGCTAAAAAGTCATGACTCTGCCTATCAAATCATCCAAGATGAGCTTGGCTTCAATAAAACAAAAATGAAAATAATTTTTTAATCTCCCTCATATTTTTTCTAGAGAGTGTAGACCGGATAATTTCGGACTGGATCTGGCCAGTAGACCATAGGTTGCCAACCCATGACCTAAAGGAGTAGGGGTGTCAAGGAGGCATTGGAACCAAGGGAACTATTTGTTGTGGGGTCTTCTTTTCTTTTTTTTTTTTGAGGGGGGGTTATATTCAGAACATGCTATACACATTGAAAAAATTATGAATAAAGAAAAAAAAAAAATGAAACCAAACCTGCAAGAAATTCAGCTTCTTTAGAAAGTGCTTCATGCGAGTGGATAACCCAGTTGCCATTTTTAAAACTGACACTTTTTTCATCCTTCACCTCCAGATGCAATGGCGTAGGAATGACTCGTTTTTGTGGTGGATTCTTCTCTTCAGTACCATAACTTGACATGTTCCTCTCAAAGCGCACTTCAGGAGTGAAAGGGTCATAGACATCATAGCGACGTTTACCATCAGACATTTCATAGTCATATCTCTTCCACTGGGAGGCATTTTCAAACTGAGCTACAAAGCTGAGCTCCTCATTGGCCGTGCACGTGATGATGTGGGGTTTGAGGTTTGGAAATGTCATGTACCAATTGGGCAGCACATCTGTTTTAGCCACAGAGTAATACTGAGCAAGAAAGACAATTCGCAAGGAATCATTCTCATTGAGTGTCTTAAAATTATCAATAGGTTCCAATTTAAATAAGCAACCAGCAATCTGTGAAAATTTGACTCCATAATCCTTGAGAATTGCAAACTTCTTCTCAGGGAGATGGGCAGGTTCTATCATGCGTATGTGGCAGAAATAGATGGCCCATTCTCCATAGGAGAATGGCACGGAACATTTGTTGGTTATAGTTATGGCTGCCTGAAAGATCTTTCGGCCCTGACAAATATTGTCAACAACTTCATATTTGATGTCCAGATTTTCAGCCAACAGATCAAGTGATTTTTGATCCATTATTAAAAACTGTTTGTACTGAATCTGCAAAAGAAAGGAAAAAGTTGATAAGAAATTTTCAATAGACATCAATTATAAAGAAATTTAAAATAAAAATTGTCAATAGCAAATTATCAAAGTGCTAGGAATCTGAATATACCCAGGAAAAAAAAAAAAAAAAAAAAAAATGGCGACTTTTTGTAATCTATTTTTGTCTGTAAAATGAGTTCTAGAGCTTCCCTACTCCTAAAAATTGGTTTATAAAAATATTTTTGCAGTTTTTTGCAGGTGTGGACTATGTTAAAGTTAGACAATCCCCAAAAGTTGAGCTTCCAATTCCAAAAATACTAAAAATTTATTTGCAAAAGCATTTTTGCCCAAGGAATCCAAAAATGCTATCAAAAAGTCTTAAAGTTAACCAATTTTAAGTTATTAATGATTTCTGATTTGCAAAATTTTAACTGATCAGAAACCATCAATAACTTAAAATTGGTTGACTTTAAGACTTTTTTGATAGCATTTTTGGATTCCTTGGGCAAAAACGCTTTTGTAAACAAATTTTTAGTATTTTTGGAATTGGAAGCTCAACTTTTGGGGATTGTCTAACTTTAACATAGTCCACACCTGCAAAAACTTTCAGAAAAATTGAAGGAGCTGGGTGACAATTCTTTTAACTTTTTTTCTTGATTATTTGACATGGAATTACCCAAGTGTCATACACCAGAAAAAAACAAAAGAGAAATTATCATCAACAAAGATGGCCATACATGTGTATTCTGGACATTTTTTTCTGCTTCCTTTTTTTTCTTTGTTAAGCTGATGACACGTGGCTTATAGTCTCAACTAAAACCTGCGACTGACTAATCTTTAATTAACAACAAAACAATGTGGAATTGAGTCGTTAAGCAGGTGAGACTGTACAAACAGCAACAATTACTGCTACGACCATAACACTCTTAATATTTGATAGTGATCAGTTGATAAACATTTATCTACATATTAATACTTGTGTTCCTTAAAAGTACAACCGGGAAATATAGAGAGAAAGGGTGAGCGCTTGGAAGCAATAGAACTAATCTGTTTCAATCGAACATAATAAAAAGAAGGAAAGAAAGAAAAAAGAAAAAAGAGCAAGAGAGAGTTAAATCAAGATTACTATACTTTTTACATATCAAACTATTTAGCAATAGCTCTTAAGTAAACATATCAAAACATTGTAATAATTAAATTCTCATACTATGGTACATCCACAGGTCCTGCTAGTATAGCATTAATGGCAACAAATTCCAAATACTAAAAGCTCCACATAAAGATGCAACTATCTACCTTATACAAAATACCTTTCACTCTGGGGGTGGGATTTTAAAGTGCATCTAACACATTTGCCATATCCTACAACAGGGGTGGGGGAACATTTTCATGTTTAAAGGCTACATCAAAATTATTGTTGACTCATAAAACACTCAAATATTTTCCTATTTTTACACAAAACTTTGAGTTAATAACCTGCAAGTCCAAGTTTAATTTTCATATACTACTTTAAAAAATAAGACACTCGTAGCGTAAAGTTATCATCAGAAAGGTACTGAATGGAGCTGTTTGCATTTCACATAAAGTTAATACCCTTGAAAAGGTACGAATTTAACTATTCTTCCTTTAGCTATGGGTAAATAGTAGGGCAGACTGAGCTCTTTAATCTAGGTATGGCAACTGGTCTAAAAGGAAAACTAAATTCAAACTACTACTTAGCTTGGAAATTGACTTTGTACACATCTGTTGTCATTCCTGGCCAAAAGCCTTGTTTGATTACTAACAATAAAAATACAAAAATCCTTTTTGATATGGTGTGATTCATTCATTTAGAGAGAAAAAAAAAGTTGGGAGGTTTAAAGTAGAAAAACAAAAAGCTGGTAAAAGATTAGGTAAACTAAGTTGAAACTTATAATGGAAGAGTGAAAGAATATATTTCAATTTTTAAAGAGTCCTTCACTAAAAGTTTTTTTTCTCTCTCTTTCTCAACTAAAAAAAAAAACAAAGTGAAAACTTGTTATCACCTCAAATGTATTTGAATAACATTTTGATTTGGCCGAGAAAGCTGAAGAGTTTGAACTAACTAAAAATAGAAGGAAGTAAATAAATTTTTTCTCCTAAAATATCTTATCCATGATACACAAATTTACAGGTAAATGAAAGACACACCCTATGACATCATCGCAGAAGTAAAATCTCATTTTTCTTATCAGATCTTCCATGTCAAAAGGTTAACAGAGTTTGAAAAAAGAAAAAGTAAACATCTTAATTACCTTTAAAAAAAACAAAAAAAAAAAAAAAACATTTATATGAAATAACTTAAATAAGTATTTCATTATCTCTCTTACACATAAATACTATATATATATATACATACAAACACATATATATTGATATGTAGAGAGAGAGATATGTACACACATGTACAAGTTACTAGTAAACAAGGAAATTTCCATAGAGAAATAGATTATATATATATATATATGGGTAATTCCATGTCAAATCACCCAGGCCATGTCACCCACCTGCTTCAATTTTTCTGAAATTTTGTACAGGTGTGGGCTATGTTAATGTTAGACAATACCCAAAATTTGAGCTTCCAATTTTAAGAATTGGTGGAATTATGTCGATTTTTAGCTCTCCAAATTTGAGGGAATTCGTCCTTTCAAAGTTAGAACAATAAAACTAATTATCAGCATCATGTAATTTACTGTTGAATATTTCCTTTAATAAAATTGCTGCCCTGTCAGCTTGGACAGTAGAATATGCTGACTGCACCTCTACAGAAGGGTAAGACCAACCTAAATGAGGCCCCTGTTAGCCATGGGTGGTGATCTGTCATGCTTAAGAACAGAATCCTGGTGGTTGAACAGTCCATTACATAGAACATTTTGGCCCTTACAATCAATCAATGATTGCCCAGACCATATTGCTCTTAAGGCAAACCCCAAACCCGTTTTATCATATATGTGCTAGAAGCCAGTGGCTGAGGGTCTTTGTGTCCTGGGTATGATGTTAAACTGCATCTAGTGGTGAAGTTCCAATTCGGAGCTCTAGGTAGTGTGGAGTAGCCCTTCATCACCATTATTCCCAGGCCCACTCTGACCCAGAGTGGTATTACCTGTTATAATCCTATCTGTGCATTAAATAGATCAAAAATTGTGTTTAAAAAAAAAATTAGTTTGAAAAAAATAAAAATAAATAAAAATTTGAATACCCAACAAGAATGAATAAAACAAAAGGTCTTCAGCTTAAAATAACCCAAAAGATTAACATGCTGTAAAATCCAACCAACCAAATAATAGAATTGATCAGCAACCATCATCTTAAAGTGAGAGAATGAGAATTTAAAAAATTAAATCATGGAATAATCAGAGCAGTGCTTTTCAGAAATTAACAATTTGAGAAAATAGGGATAAACCAATAAATAAAAGAAGAAATATATAATGGAGAAAGATGAGCAAATTCTATTATTAATTAGAGAAATAGATAAAAACTGAAGTGGCTACCCAGCATCATATGGGTAGAGGAGGAGGAAAAAAAAAAACTGGAGTATTGATTTATTTACTTTTGAGATTTACAAATGCTGGACATTTTTAAGTAGAATTTCAATGTTATTTCTATGTATATTTTAATTTTTAAATATCTTCGAATATAAATCAAATCTTCATAATTTTTGCACTAAAAGCAAGAACTGGTGATATTTAATGTGTATATATATTTACTTTGTCATTAATTGTTATATTTTTGTAGTTTCATCTGGACATACATACGTACACATCAACTGCCCTTTATATATGTATAGATGGGAAAGTTAATTTTTCATTGGTTTATGAAATTTTTATTTGAAGTATAAATACTAGAAAGCAAGGAATTTTATGACTAACACTGAAGGATGAGCAGCTGTATATATATTTATATATATTATTTTTTTTTTTTTTTAAACAGAAACAATTTTTATCCATCCCATTTTACTCAACACTTGTTAAAAACGTTTTCAATACATAATAAGGATAGTTTTGCTTCAATACCCAAATAGGATATGCAAATATGTTTACAGCAATGAAAAATTAAGTTTTCTAGGAAAAACAGAAAAAACAACAAAATGCTATGGGGGTGGGGGGTGGGGGAGAAGAAGAAGAAAAGAAAAAGAGTAATCTTTGCAGACACAGATTTAAAGTGCTTCAAATCAAATGCCCACAAAATGGCCCACTGTGCTATGATTCTTCTCTTCATGTTCAAAAATCTATAAATAGTAACCACATATTTATTAAAATCCCATTTTTAATATCAATATGCAAATTAGCCTTCCCATTCACACTGTAAACTGCTATTTTGTTGTATATATAAATACAACTGCATGTTATTAATATTTAGATATGGTCAACAGTATTAATAATGTAAAACAATTTTATTAATAAGTGAGGTTTAAATAAAAATAAAATCATGTAGAATGTGACGTAAATAACTAAGGGGATTGCTACTGAGTTGTAATATAGTTTCGGTTACAGACAGAAAAACACACTATCTCCATTATAATAAGATATAATATTATTGTTTCACTTTAATTTAATATGTGTATTTGAAATATTTAGTCAGTTCTTTATCAGAAAGAAAAATAGTTTTTTTCCTACAGAAAAAACAAAACTTATATGCTTAAAAAGCTATATACTTTTCTTCATACTTGCCCTTATTTCTTTTATTTAGAACACAAAATTACTCTTTAGTGTGTTAATAACAGACAATTGATCAAAAGACCTAACATTTCTTTCCCCAGCCAATTAAATACTTCTAAAATCTGTAGTGTCTTTCATAGGCATGCATATAAACATACCAATTAGCATTCTTTGGGCATACTTAGGTGTTGACTATTAGACTTTGGTTGGTCAGAAAAACAGAGTGGAGTTTAAACAAAGAGGATTTATGGGCAAGAAAAAAAAGAAATCAAAAATGGTCATTCATTGGTAGGTCACTGTCATATAGTACCTAAAAGAAGACAATGGAATCATCTGTTTTCTATAAATAGTGAAAACTCGGACCAGAGAATGAACAAGACTTCATAGACTTGTGAATGAAACCTGTCAATTATTGATTACTCGTTTCACTTGTATCATGTCTAGTAAACCCTTTCGGCGATTTTCGGATGCTGTCATCTCGGCCTCCTGCCCCAAAATAAACAATCTCTCTGGTCTAGTGCTAGCGAAAAGGAGATAAGCTCCCTCGCTGTCTGGTTGATACCGACAATAGGCCACTCTACCAACTTTTTACTTTTTACTTAAACAAAACAAGTCATTTTATTTCTCATTTGACACAACCAAGTAAAGAAGACAAAAAAAAAAGAAGAAAAAAAAAAAGAAATTGGTATAATAGGCAGCAGATTGTAGAGGATATGAGGGAATAATGCAAAACAAGTCTTTTAGAGAATTATTCAAACAATCAAACTCCTATCTTTTTTTCTGTTGTCACATTTCTACCATTACAATCTCCAGCCATTGTTTAGGTATAATATGCATCTCTATTAGGAAAGAGATTTGTTCTGATTTCTTTCTTTGGTAGTGAAAAGCAAAAAGGGTATCAAACACATCTTTTTTTTTATTTCTCTGAATGTTTGAGATGAGGCTTGATAATTTGGATTATTTGGACAATTGTCCTCATCTTTATTGTTATCTGTACAACGTTTTGGCGATGTGCCCTCTGGCCTTCTTCAGATATTTCTTGTCAGACTCAGAAGCCTTCTCGAACTTGGGAACCTTCTATGGTTAGCAGAATCAGAACAGGACACTCCTGTGGAATAAAGGGTTGGGTTCAAAGTTTCATGATGGCTCCCAATTACAACAAGAAGGTTCCAGAGTCCAACAAGAAATACTAGAAGAAGAATACATTTACTTTTTTGTGTTTTGGCATGGAATTGGTCTCAGATCTTTTTACAGAAATCCATCTTATGTCTCTTGTTTTTGTTGAGTAGCAGATGCAATGAGAAACTCTATGCTACTCTAAGTTATCAGTTTCTCTGACATCTTCATGTCTGCTGTTTCTTTGATATTTTTTTGTTTACTTGCAAACAGTATTCCCCTTCTATGATTTTGACTTCATCCCAGAGAGTGTCTGCCTTTCTCTCTTTAGATATTATCCACCCTACTTGACTTTCCCAATAACCTGTCAGCAGGGCTTGGAATACGCTTACTGTATACACTGCACAAGGGTAAAGCTACCCCCCACAAAAAATGGGGATCCTGGGTATGACACTAAACTACATCTGATGGCAAGGCTCCAGTTTTAGAGATCTGAGGAGTGCAAAGTACCCCTTCATTGTCATTACTCCTAGGTCCACTCTGACCCAGAGTGTAGTAACTGTTAGGGTCCTATCTATGGGTCAAATAGATATTTCAAAATTATTCATATTCGATATGACCATATACAGAAAATAAAAGAAAAAAAAACCCAAACCTTTTAAGAAACAATTACACAAAAAAGGTAAATATAAACGTGATTCCCTAACCTCTAGGCATAAACGGATTGACATGCAATTAAATCAATCAATCAATCAGTCTAGTTGGACAGATGGCATAACAGAAATATAGTTTCTTGGTTGGTTGGCACCTTTCCATCCACAAAGGACAATAGCGTAGTGTCCAAAATAAAAAATTACAAAATTATCTGCATCTGCGCAAGTGACTGAGCAGGCCAACCCTTGAGTGACAGTCTTTGGAAATAAATAAAGGGTTAGGTTCAAAGTTCCGTGATGGCTCCCGATTATGACAAGGAGGTTCTAGAGTCCGACAAGAAATGCCTGAAGAAGGCCGGAGGGCATATCGGCCAAAACGTTGTACAGATAACAATAAAGATGGGGACAATAGTCTGAATAACGCAGATAATACTAATCCATTTACAAAGCTCTATATAACTAACGTGATTAAATAACAATAATCTCAAATAAAAAAAATCAACTGGGAATGCTGATATGACAATAAAGAGGAGGACAACAGTCTGAAAAATCTAAATACTACAAATCAATTGACTTTCCTATTTCACTTTTGCTAATGGCTCTTTAATACTCTGCAAGTCTGACTTTGATTGGATGACTCATTTCACATTTAGAATTCTTCTTGTTTTTTACAAAGGAGATTATAAAACAAAAAATTCAATTGCCCAAATATTTCTTTGAATGTTAATGATACTTTTCAAAACTATAAAAAATAAAAATCTTAATCTTCCTCTTTCAATCAATATTGCTTATTCTTATTCCAAATCTTTTTCCACAAGTAGCTAAATAAAAAAAATACATGAAATTTTGCACCAGTTTCTCTTTCCTCATTTAAAGGCTAAAGTTTTTAAGTATAGTATATCAGTGATACTGATAGCTTTTTGATTTTGTGTATCCTGGGATGCACATATTTGCATTGAATGAGTTCCTGGAAAAATTTAAGACCCAACTAAAGTTGGTTAACTCTTACCTTGTAACCTATCCTGTGTAATTCATTTCTAAGAAGCGATTGAAATGTATTTACAGTTAGCTTGAAATGGTGGGGAAGAAAAAAAGAAAAACACTGGGATGCATGGATATGATTTTAGTACATCCTTTTAGATTTTTGTGCGTCAGGGACGCTGGACATGTAACTATCAGTATCTCTGATATATATTCTTGCTCATTTAAGAAAACAAAAAAAATGGAATGATAAACTTTAAAACTTTTCCCAGTCTGGAAACACAGCCAGCAAAGAAAGCCTTATGCAACCTATTTCTAATAATAGTTTAGCTCATTAAAGAATGAGAAAGAGAGACAGATTTTGCAGTCATTTTAACTTAGGGTGTCTGTAACAATTGTTAAGTAACAAATGTTCAATTGTTGGTTAGGTGTGTCAACAATAAAGAGTTAATTTGTAGTCATTAGGCAGGGGAGCAAGAAAACTAAGGTTAAATATTACAATTGCATTTATGAGAACTACAGAAAATTTTCAGTTTTTTTTTTTCGGGGGGGGGGGATCTTGTTTTTATCTATTTTTTAAAACTATTTTTTCAAAAAAGAAGTAATATGGAAACAAATACAGAACAAGTTTCTATGGTTTATTTTTATTTTTTTATTTTATAAAAAGTATAAATGCTCATTTTTACCATAATTTACTTCATCTTTCTACTTTTTCTTACTTACAGGAAAATAAAAAATAAAAAATTGAAAAAAAAAAAAAAAAAAAAAAGGCACACTTAGTTTAACGGCAATAACCATAGGAAATGGAATTGGTGTTCAAATCCCAGATTAGGTTGATATGTTTTATGTCATGCTAATGCCCTTGGAAAAGGCATAAATCAACCTATTATCCCCAAAGCTATGGGTAAATAGTAGAGTGTTCTTTAGCCTTGGTTAGGCAACCAGTCTAGGAGAAAGAAAACTCTTAATTCAAACCAGCTATATCCACTTTAAAAAAAAAACAATTGTGTCACATCCTGCCTGAAGTAGAGGAGTTGGACAAATGAATACCCTAATTTTTTAAAAAAAAATCAAATTCCTACTTATAAAAATTGCTAAAAAATAATTGCATTCCAATTATTTAATGATTTTTAGATTTTTTTTTAGAGAAAACTGAAACTCTCTCTCTCTCTCTCTCTCTCTCACACACACAATTTTTTTTTATAGGATGGCATTCATTTCAATTTTTCACAAGTATTCATAAAAAAAAATCTTCCATATAAAATTCAATGATGCTGATAGCTTTTTAATTCAGTGTGTCCTGGGGCGCATATATTTGATTTGAATGAGTCCATGGGAAATTTGATGGGTCCCAACTAAAGTTTCTTAATAAATTATGGGTTTTTTATTTATGAATAACTAAAGCCGTCAAACCCATATCTTGTACTCTATACAGCATAATTCGTTTCCAAGAAAATCTTGAAATGTATTTACAGTTAGCTTGAAATGGTGGAAAAAAAAAACATTGGGACGTCTGGATACAATTTTACTGCATCCTTTTAGATTTTTATGCGTCAGTAATGCAGGATGTATACCTATCAGCATCTCTGGAAATTGCAAATATTAGCTAAAAAACAAGGTTTTTAATGGAGGGAAAATGCAGCTGAAGCAAAGATTAAGCATAAAATATAAAAGACTTAATAATAATATTAACTAAACCTAAAATAATGCTCACACAAAACCAATCTTAAATAGAAAAACCTTTAATCCTACCCAACTGAAAACTAACCTTAATTAACCCTAATTAGAGAAAATTAGAAGTTTGCAGTAGAAGTAGTGGTAGTATATCCTGTTTCATGAAAAAAAAAAGAAAAAGAAATTTTTAAATGTGCATAAAAAGTTTGAATTAATCTTAAAGTAACCTTGATTTGAATCAACTTAAAAAGAAAAATTCATAATAGAAATGAAAGTAATTAGAACTTGATAATTTATACTTATCTCAGTACTTACAGTATGCATAATGTATCTGACAAGTGTGATAAAAAAAACACATGTAAAAACAAAACCCTGACTTAACCACAAAACTACTTCAGGAAGAGTAATATACAGACTTTTCAAATTAGAATTTTTCTTATTTGTAGTTTATTAAGTCACAAAGAAGTAAACATTAGATTCATTATATAATTATATATACTAGCAAAAATATGCACTCTCCAGGTGCAAGTATTTCATTTTTAATGTAATGAAATATATTAAATTAGAAAGACTAATGAAACTAAATAAGAATGCAGATAAAATGATTTGAAACAGAGGGGGTATAATCGAAAAATAGAACAACTTTGAAACTAATTCTTCCATCATTTTCCATCACTGCTGTCTTTTATTGCTAAATTTTCCCAATTTAACTATTTAGTTAAAATAGGAAGTAAAGAATAAAATTACAGTTATTAAAATAAAACCAAACAATTAGAAATCAATAATACTAAGCACATATTTATTAAAATCAAATTTTTAATATCAATATGCAAATTAGCCTTCCCATTCACATTGTAAACCGCTATTTTGTTGTATATATAAATACAATTGCATGTTATTAGCATACAGATATGGTCAACAGTATCAATAATATGAAATAATTTTATCAATAATTAAGGTTTGGATAAAAATAAAATCATGGTGAATGTGATATAAATAACTAAGGGAATTGTGACTTGGATACTGATATAGTTTCAGTTACAGACAGGCACACAATCTCTATTATAATAAGATAATTGCAATAATTATTGGATTTCAGTTAAATTTTCAGTGTAACAAATTTGTGGAAATCATTTTTTTTTAATAAAAAAATCAAAAATCAACTAACCATTTCATCTATTAATAATGGAGATTTAGTCTCTTTTTGTCTATAACCGAAACTATGTCACTTCTTACTCATACGATTTTTAAATTTTTCTATAAAGATAGGAGTTGGAATAATTAAATCAGAATTGTTTAGAAACATTTTGGAGGTCCTTACTGTCATAAAACAAAACAAATATCTCAGTGGAGTGAATATGATGCTTTTTAAGTAAGTAATTTTTTTTTTTTAAATATTAAACATTTTATTTTATTTATTTTATTTTTTCCACTCAATGTCTTTCAAAAATTTATTTTTACACTGCCTGGAGTGTTTTTTTTTTTTGCTAGTTTATCTAATTTGATGAAATCTCTATAAAATATCATTTAGATCAGGACTTCTCAAAGTGTCCCATATAGACTCCTGGGGATTTTGGCAGGGTGAACAAGAGCATAGGGATCCACAGGGGGGTGGGGCTGAATTCACTAGTTTTCATTAATAAGTCCCTTTACAGCAAGAGAATGAAAATTGCTACATCATGTTGGTAAATATTGTACACCAAGGTGAATATCTGATTGGATGTGATAGCAACTAGTGATGCGTCATTCACATGCAAGCTGTTCAAAATATAAGGGTCATTTAAATGAACAAATAATCTGGCTCGGATCAAAAAGATCCAGATCTTTTTGGCAAATAATCATTTTTACCAAAGAAAAAACAATTACTGTATATACTCACGAATAGGTTGCACTTTTTTAAGCAAAAATTCCACCAAAATCAGTAGTGTGACCTATCCATTCGACATAAATGTAAAACAGCATTACTTAGAAAAAAGAAAAAGGATCCAATTTTACTGCATCATTTAAGATTTTTGTGCGTACCTATCAGCATCTCAGAAAGGTGAATATTTGATAAGTTTTATGTTAGAATAGGTTGTGTAACAAGCCAGATTTTTATGCAACGTATCTGCAGGTCCACCGCAAATGCCCACTTTGATAACCACAAATTAGGGGTGTGAAGTATCCATGAGTATATACAGTATATCTTAAAATATTTAATAAAAATACAAAATATCCCTTTCTATAATAGGTTATCAAGATGTCTTTAGAAAAAAAAAGTTTATTCTTGATAATAAGAATAAAAATAGATATAAAAAAAAGAAAAACTAAAATTAAAATATAGTAACTGAAATTCTAATTTGTTTCAATGGTAACAGATTTTTAATTAATTAAATTAAAATTAAGTCATTATTAATGAAAAATTCCACTCTAACCAAAGAGATCCAGATCTTCACTTGTTAAGTCAGTTTCAGTATTGCAAGGTGTTGGGTCAGTAAAATGTTTATCTCTATGTGTGGGGTTAAGTGAGGAAGAGGCTTTTGGTGATTGGATATACCAATCACGTGATGAGCCCAGAAGTTTTGGTGCAAAATACCAAAAACCTCAGATAGATCCTGGACCAGCTCCTATATGCATGTTGACCAGATATTCTCAGTCACACCAGTAGGTCCCTGAACTTAACTCTATACATAGGAAGGACTTTATATTGTTACTCATTGTTTTTATTTGTTCTTTAATAAATTGTTAGAATTAAGCTAAGTTTTTATTTATTTATTTGTTGCTGTTAGTCTTAGAATTAAATGCTATATTAACACAATAAAGGTATTTGTTATTGCTATAGTAATGTAAGTAAGTAAAATCATCAGGGTGGCCTAAATTCGGTATCAGTCACACAGCGAAGGAGTCTATCCCCTTTTCAGTAGTGTTAGACCAAAGAGATTGTTTTTAGCATCTGAGGTGGAGCGCCACACTTACCATCAACTCCTCACTTTACTGCACAGATCCCTATGCTACTCATATGCTGAGTTGGCGAGGGCTGGTATCGAACCAGGAACCTTTAAAAATATTCTTTAAAAAAATCAAAAATCAAAAAAATCAACCCCTTTCATCATGAGACTAAGATAAAAAAAATGCAGTCAATATTCAATTAATTTGAGGTGAATGGAAATTAAATTTGGTTACAAGAAATGCATCAAGTAAAAAGGTTGAGAAACCCAAATTTAGATTCTAAAAATATATTCCTAACCCTAATTAATAAAAATAATAATACATTGTTGTATACTGTATCATACAGTATTCTGTATACTAGTACATTCAAACTACATGTGTGCCAGATATATAGTAACTCGCAACAGAGTGCTAAAACCTCGGGGTAGATGGTTCGTATAACCTTTGCAGTCTCAGTAATCACTGCGATGTTCTCAGACAGTTGTGTATAAATAGTCCTGGACCAGTGCATTCAACTCTCTACAAAAGGTACACTAGGCTAGTCCACAACATACATTCACCAATTACTTAAATTTTGGTCATGTTTTAATTTAACCAACAGAGTTTTGTTGTCAATGTACAATTGATGTATGTGTTTTGTCTAGACACATACATTCAACACACACCAATATGAATTGCTTCAACTGTCTGCTCTTTAAAAAAAGAAATAAATAAAGCCCAATATCAAAACTTGAGCAAGATTTACTAAAACCAATAGCTAGTAACTAACAATTTTATGCAATGTTATCCACAACCAGGCTGTTACAAAATGTGAACATTAAATAAAAATGTTAAGCAGAGAAAAAAAAAGAAAACCTTAAGAGGAATAGTTTCCCAATTAAATTCTAAAAACAGTTTGTTTTGTTTTATGGCATATCAACCTCGGTGGGTCATTTAATGCCGGCAAAGTTTTGAAAGATTCGTAGTGATAGTTTGGAAGAAAATTTTTTAAACTTAATTTTTTATAAACAAATTTTCTATTTAACCATAGATGGGATCCTAACAGGTACTACCACTCCGGGTCAGAGTTGACCTGGGAGCAAGAGTGATAAAGGGGTGCTATACATTCCCTAGACCTCTAGAACTGGAACCTCACAATCAGATAGAGTTTAACATCATTCCCAGGACATGAAGACCCTCAGCCACCACCTTCTAGCATATATGATAAAAAGGGTTGGAGCTTGCCATGACCAGCCGATTATTGGAGGGGGCTTCTCCAACTGCCTGTCTAGCATAAGTCAGGGCTAAAATGGAGTGTTGCATGTCATGGACTGCTCAGCCACGATGATTCCGTTCTTCAGCATCACAGGTTACCACCCACGGCCAACAGGTGACTCCATTGGTGGTGGTGGTGGTGGTGAGTGTCCTTACCCCTCTGCAGAGGTGCAGTATTCTAAAGCACCACTTGACAGGGCTGTCTAAAAACAGATTACTTAAAAACTGAGAATAATTTTTTAACCACTTGGAAGGTGTTGCAGGGTAGATAAAGTCAGCCGTTAGTCATATTTTTTTCTTCTTGAACAATTATATACAATTTTCATGAGTAAAATTGCTAGCCACATGCACACACACCCCAGGTTTTGAATTCAATGTTTTTCATTCTCCTACACAGGTGGACTTACCAGGGCTAAAGAGCCCTGTCTGCCCTACTATTTACTCATCTTCTTCAGTGGTCTCATAACCTGGTTTGGTTGTGGGGGGCATTATGTAGCATGTCTGGGGATGAGGCCTACCCATCCCCTACCCATCTCTCTCCAAGTTCACAACTGGTTTGAATTCAAAGTTTTCCTTATAGATTGGTTGCTATTCAAAGGCTAAATATACCAGTTCTTCCCTACTATTTACCTAAAACCATGAGATAAAGATAAGAATTCATACCTTTCAAGAACATTATTATGAAGTGAAATGCAAACAGCCTCAGAGTTGAACTTGGTTTGTCAAATCCATTCCTATGACAATAACCATTTTGCCACGCATGCACTTCTTACAAATTTGTAAACAAGTCAAATTTTAAATAATATTTAATTTAGTTTCATTTTTTTCATTACTAAATTGATAGCATTATTAACATGAGCATCAGTACTTCTACCATGAATCAGATGGATTGATTGATTAATTTTAATGGCATGTCAACCTGTCTAGGATTATTTTATGCCTTGACATTAGAAAATCACATTCATATTTACGACAGAGTGTCAAAAAGTAATGCCATTTTGTTTAGGACAGGTATAATTACCAACACAGGAACATGTATCATACATCAAAATGAAGCTGGTCCTATGTGGATCACATCCCTACTTCTCCACATAGTCACCGTTTATCTCAACAGCAATGTTCCACCTTTGAATGAGAGCATGTGTCCCTGCGCTGTAATTTCACAATTTCATTTCCATGTCACTGGAATAATGTTTGCCTATCCAACCCCCTTTCACGGGACTGACAAGATGCAAACATTATTCCAGTGATGAGGAAGAGAAATCTGTAGTGAAGAAATGGCTCATTACTTTTTGACTCAACCTCATACATTTTTTGTGTAATTGTATCTTAAGACATTTTTTGCCACACAGTTCTATCAAATACAAATAACTTCTAAACAGATCTATTTGATCCATATATGAGACTAACAGGTACTACCAGTCTGGGTCAGAAGTCCTTGTAGTGTAATGGTTATCATTATAGGAAATGGATACAGTGAAACAAGTTCGAATCCTGAACAAAGCTGTTTGCATCTCACATAGCTCTAATGCCCTAGGGAAAGGTATGCATCCAACTATTCTCCTTCCAGCTATGGGTAAATAGTAGGACAGACTAGGCTCTTTAATCTTGCCATGGCAACCCATCTAGGAGAATGAAAACTGAATTCAAACCTGCTAAACTCTGCTTAAAAATTGAACTTGTGTCACATCCTTCTTGTGTAGAGGGGTTGGTAAATACATACCACTCTGGGTCCAAGTGGATCTGGGAGTAATGGTAACTCCTACAGAACTGGAGCCTCACCATCAGATGCAGTTTAGTGTCATACCCAGGACCCTCCCTTTTTCGGGCTAGGTCTTAGCCCCCTGCAAAGGATACAGTCAGTGTATTCTAAGCACTGCCAACAAGGCATCTTGAATCAGAGTGTCAGTGCATTCTGTCAAAAGTGCTACACACACAAATATTACTAGCGGGACTTGTAGAATTTCCACGAAACGAAGCAAAAATCAAAACGAATTATTTAAGTCAGAAACGATGATTTTTTCATTACAAATAAATCTGACGGTTGTCTTTGCAATAAATAATACAAAAATAAAAGTGACAAAAACACAACTCGGTAAAAAAAGGTGGGCTGGAAATTTGCCTGATGCTGGCTTGCTAAAATATAGCGTAAATTAGGGCAGGAGGCCTGGACGACATGAGATCAAAATTACCAAAATATTTTCCATTCTTCAGAATTTCAATATTACAAATAAAACTCACAAGTAACTTCTCTTTTTTTTTTTTTTTCAATTCATTTTGTTTTTACTTTGGGCATTTTAAGCGGCATAAGACCATTTGGAATATTTCATTTTAAAAATTGGGTGAAATAAAATGGGACAAATAAGAAATCAGTGATTAAGCGACACCAGATAATCTGTATTCACATTTTTGCATTGCATCTTGGATGATTTGGATGGTCTCATTTTTAACCAGAGTGTTGCAGGATGATAATGGATGTAGATTTAGGAACAATTGTATTAATATATAGTTGTTATGGCAGATGTGGCACAAGGCCAGAAGTGTGGGGCGCCCAGTGAGAATCGAACTCACTAACAATGGTCTACTAATCTAGCTTGCTAACCATTACACCACATGAGGTGCCCAATTATTTTAGGTATAGAGTGTGCTACTTATATTTATAGACTGTTCCAAAACAGCAGTAGCTGAATTGGCCAATCAAAAACGCCCAAACATGTATTTAATTTATTATTTAAAGGTGTTGATAAATTGTCCTAAAATTACTCACTGGATGAACTGCTTAAAGGAATGACCCACAAGATCAACTCTGATACAACTTTCTACTTTCAGGACAGATCAACAGACAAGGATTAAAACTGATACTACATCTTTCTACTTCAAGAAAGGATCCCCCCTTAATGCCACAAAGAATCTCCACTGTAAAACTGCCATCAGCTACAGCCCTAAAATGGCCACGTGAATTGTAACAGATACATGCCTTTCCCAAGGGAATTAGCACAAAGTGAAACATACAACCAGGTCCACAATTTATACTTGGCTCACCGAGACAGTCTTCTTCTATGAAGACCATTATGCTGCACACAGTAGCACCCATAATAAGTACATCCTAAATAATTTTTTATAAAGACTTAATTTTCTTCAAAACCAAAGATACCAGAATTTTATTATTTCTAGAGGAACATTATACAGTGAAAACAAGTATCATTAGGTATTATTTATTACCAAACTCTATTTTAATGAAACTAACCAAAATATATGAAACAGTCCAAAAATAAGTACACCCTTTACATATGTATGCAGTTTTATTTTTAGTTACATTTACAATGCTGTATAGTTTAGTAATCAATAATATCTAATAATAACCATTTTTATTGAATAAGTTTCCACTAGAATTAATAAAACACTGGTATCTTTGCTTTAGAAGAATTTAACTTGGACCATATGACCTTTAGGCACCCCTTTTGCTTTGCTGATTCATAAGTACATTTTTTTTCATTTACACTGTCAACAGATTATTTTTAGAGTTTTTTATTTATTATAAAACTAACCCCTAACAAACAACCGGATGTAAATGAAAAAAATATACTTATGAATCAGCAAAGCAAAAGGGGTGCCTAAAGGTCATATGATCCTTTAACTTTTTATAAACAATTGGTAGAGATGTACTTATCTATGAGAGATACTTTATATCACTTGCATGTTACATCTGAAGATAGTGTTTGTTTTTTGTTGTTTTCTTTTACAAATACATGAAATTATAGTTAGGAGACTGACATGAGGAGGTGAGATAATATTTTAGTTTTTATCCTGCTCTACTGCCCAGTATTTGAGTTCTTTTCTAATTTAAGAAAAACACTTTTTATAATGAATTGTTCATATAAATATATATATATTGTAAATAATATGAGTTCTATATTTGTAAGCAGATAGTGCTCAATATCATTAATAGAGCATTTATATTTGAGCTAAGGTAGTGTGTACATGGAGTCAACACCTGGTTACTGACAGTTTCTTGCCCATGCAATCTTCAGATCAGCTGAAGATTGCATAGGCGAGAAAATGACAGTAACTAGTAACTCCATGTCCATGCTACCTTAACTCAAATATATATATATATATATATATATATATATATATACATTATACATGTGTATATGAATGCCTTTGTGGTCTGTTCCTGAATTCAAAATGACACTGTAAGATTTTCATTTTTATTATAAAAAAAGGAAAGTTGGCGGAGTGGCCTATTATTTGTATTAGCCAGACAGCAAGGGAGTCTATCCCCTTTTTACTAGTGCTAGACCAGAGATACTGTTTCTGCATCTGAGGTGGAGCGCCACACCTACCATCAGCTCCCCACTTTACCATACAGATCCAAGCTGTGCTATTCATGTGCCGAATTGGCAAGGGCTGGTATTGAACCTGGAATGTTGTGGTACCTAGGCAGATGCTCTACTGACTGAGCTACACCGGCCCATCTAAAGCAAAATGGTATTGGAGACTATAATTGTTCAAATGACTTTGCCTTAAACCATCAAGGGTTAACATACCGTAAAACCACAAACCAACCAACCAACACACTGAGTTAGGGAAGGCCAGTATCAAACCTGGAACCTTGTGGTTTCAAGGTGGATGCTCTACAGACTGGGTTAAAGTTCAACTATAATTTTTTTTATTTTATTATAGTCTCTTAAAAACCATTAAAAAATACTTGAATTTTAATAACAATGTGAAAATCCCTCCTTATGAATATTTTCACTAATTTTCACAATAAAGCTTTTCAAAACAACTTCTACTTTTATTTTCAAAATGATTTACATTAGCAGAAAAAAAACACTACCTGGTCCCTTGGAAAGATCAAAGTGTAGTATATGTGCCCGGTCTGGAAAGCTGAAAAATTCCTACCCCCATCGCCTAAAAGGGGCAAGGCTGTGTTTATTGCCTGGTGCCTGAAGCGCACCAAAGGTGAATGCTGCTGGAATTTTATGCAATTTTTAAACGCGGAATCCCTCATTAAACGTCAAACGACCTTGTGTCACATTTGGCTTGAAGAGTAGCCAATAAATACCCTAATCTAACCATAAACTTACCCTAAAACTTCACATCGTTAAAAAAATACATGAAAATTGAAAATACTGGGGGAAAAAACAACCGATTTTAAAAGAAATTGCCAATCGAGTTCGAATAGAATACTTATTTAGGTAAATAAAATCTATGTACGTACAAAATTAAATTGGACAGGGGTGAAAGTAAGTTCTAGAAAACATCAAAAAACAAGGCACTCATTTAATAGAATTAGATCTTATTATTATTACAAGTAGGCTATATTTTGGAGATCGGGCTGAAGCAATAACAATAATAATGAATGACATTTCTAGCCTTAACTTTTGATTTTCAAATTAATAATAGATTTCCTTTAAATTCCAACTGTTTCTACTTTTTGACATTAAAAGATAAAACTTAATTTTTTTTGACAAATAAAAGTAAAATAATTCTGACGTCTTGAATGAAATTAAGATAATTTATATTTGATAATTTATTTATTGAATTTTAAATAAATAGCTTAATAATTAAGAATAATAAAAGCAACAAGCGAAAACAGAGACGTGAAATAAAAAGTGTGTGGGAAGAAGAAAATGTTTTAATATTAAACATTGAATAATAAAATTTACAGACCCCTCCACCCTCACCCCCCGAATCCAAATTTCCTGTTTTTGTGTTAAGGAAGAAATTTAACATTTTTTTTCTATAATTCCTGTCTCTCAATTTATATTAATGTGACTGAAGAAAATGGTTAACTCTTTCTCATTATATTTGACTTTGATAGAATAAAGAACATGAATGGTAATTTTATTTTCACGAAAAACACAACTGTGAACATTGAGAGAGAGAGAGAGAGAGAGAGAGGGAGGGAGATAGTAATAGTGTATGTGTGTGTATGAGAGAGAGAGAGAAATAGTGTATGTGTGTGTAGGAGAGAGAGAGAGAGAGAAATAGTGTATGTGTGTGTATGAGAGAGAGAAAAAATAGTGTATGTATTTGTATGGGGGAGAGAGAGAGAATAATATATATATTGACAAACAATTAAATACTATTTTATTTAGTGTTTAAAACTGGAAAGTGTAATTTTTAAAAAAGAAAAAAAAGTTCGATAATAAAATACTGAAAAATTATTATCATTTTTGCTTTTTATATTTTGTTTCATTAAGTTGCATAAATAGAGAAAGGTTTGTTTTGTATGTAAAAAAAAAAAAGGAGTGGGGAGAAGAAAACTAAAAAAAAAAAAAATAAACGAAACATTTCTTTCTCTAAACAAAAAATTCTTTATTTGATGATAATGTCTTCATTTCATGTCACATTTTCCTTATTATTTATAATTTTTTAACGACAATAATAAAACAAAACCGTGGATTTCTTTTTCTTTCTTTTTTCCTGTTAGTAAAAACAACAAGCACCTTTTAACATGTCGCCAAACATCTTCTATTTAAATATATATATATATATATATACACACACAAAAAAAAGAAATAAATAATGCAAATGATAAAACATTTTTCTTTGACATTTTTTCACATTTCAAAGTCGAGAAAGAAAGAAAAGAAAAGAAATCAACAAAAACGCCGTTGTTTTTGCAAATTAAAAAACAAAATCAACGAACGACTTTTCTTTTCGATCTCTCTGGCTTTTGAAAGAAAAGAACTAAACCGTATTTAAGTTCTCTATTACCCGAATACAGTTTTAGGGAACTATAAGGATCTTTCCATGGGTTAAAAGTTTTGAAACAAAATGATTAAGCTTCTTTTTTTTATACTTACAAGAGTAGATCTACGAGACGAAGATGATCCGAACGCATTTGTATCTTAAATGTGACAGGCACTAAGAGTTACAATAGTTATCTGCCCTTTGATACAACCGAACACACTCATACATATACACACACTCACGAGCAAACACATACATACATACGCCGGACGCACATACAGAGGGACGGGCGCCTGTTACAGAGTGACAATTTACAAAACTAATTTTCACAGACTATTTCTAATTTAAATGTCCCACTAGTGTAACACTGCACCACACTAAGCTTATTAGTTTACTAGTTTAGTAAATAACTGAATAATAAATGAAATAACGCGTGTATACAAACATTAACAGCAAAATAAAGTTGTTATATTTTGACAAAGTATGCGAGACATACGTAAAAAAAGTCAAACGAAATATACACACATGTGACCAAAATATTACTAACACGCCCATTCACTTACCCACAGACACTTAAATGAAAAAAAAACGCATCCTTCTCATCCATACTAGCACCCTGACACCCATTTTTTTAATTTTTTTTATTTATGATTAACTTGTTTGATCATACGCATACAGTGTATGCGTATGATCAAATTGTGTATGCCATACACAATGCCATGGTTAACTTCCTTTGACAATTGATAAGCACTACTTTATTCATCTAAGAAAGACAACACACAAACAAACACACATACACACAAGCTTATCATGGGACTGGCTTGTCTTTGGCTGAAGGCCCACTTTATGATAACAAAAAAACCAATATGAATTATTTTTCTTTGCATTTTTTTTCTTTTCCATTCCGTTTTCTTTTTTTTTTATCTTTCTTTTTAAATCCATAATTCAGCGTTGACATTAGCCAGAACGGAATTATTTCTTGTGTATGATTAAAACTTTTTAATTATATATATGACCATGACGAAATTTTCATACACATAACAGTAAGTCCTCTCTCTCTTCTCTCTCTCTCTCTCTCTCTCTCTCTCTCTCTCTCTCTCTCTCTCTCTCTCTCTCTCTCTGAATGTATCTGGCACAGCCGTGCCGGGTGGGTGAGAAATATTAACAGTTTGGTTTCAGGTTTTTTTTCCTGCAAGCAGTACCTGCTCCCCTCGTCTAAAAGGGGGCAGTAAGGTAAGTATGCCCCAAAATTTCGGTATGAGAACAGCTCCCATTTTAATTAAACTTTTAACCAAAAAAAATAAATAAATAAATAAATAAAGATAAAAATAAATAAATAAAGTAAAAATCAATATTATAAATTGTCACTTATTTTTTCCAAGAACAGACCCTAAACTTACATATATAAAAAAAGAATTCTATGAATTTCTTAATTATGAAAATGACATAAATCACGTTAAAAAGAGCACATCTTCAAGAGAGGAAAAAATGGCAAAAATGCGCCATTTTGACAGATTTTTTTATAGAAAAATGTGATGAAAGTAGACTCCAAAAATTAAAAAATTCATGTAAAAATGTTTAAATTATTTTTTCCCGAATTTTGTTGAATTTTAATTGAAGGGAAATGCCGACGGAACTAAGCAACTCTTACAATTGCCACGCATGAGTCTTGATTTGTGTTTGGCTGCCCACAATAAAATGACCATGCGTACATTTCAGCTTGGTAGGGAGCAAAAAAAAAAAAAAAACATCGGGCATTTTTGTCCCGGATCATAAATTCAAGTTACTTTGCCTTCCCACTGTCTACCCCATGAGAATTTATAAACGAAATTCTTTTCATCTTTTTTTTCTTGATGATCAAAGTGAAATATTTTTTTTTGTTTTTTGTTTTTTATGGCTTAAATGGAAAAAATGAGTTTTAAAAAAATTGAATAACAATCAAGAATGAATAAAACAAAATGTCTTCGGTATAAAATAACCCAACAAGGGTTTGTAGTGTTTGGTTAGTAGTTAGTTCTATGTGGTTTAAGCTAGCACATAGTCGTGTCAATAACCCCACTATAGTTGGTTCTTCCTTTTTGTGGGTTGGTAAGCTGAAAGGGAATTTAGGAAAATAAGCAAAAGGAACAAAGATAAGGATAACTTAGGGTAAGACTTTTATTAGTTGATTCACGCTATTTCTTTGAAGGGACATATTTTCCTGAGCAAGTTAATGGGTGTTTCTTCTTCAAAGTCCTGGGGTAAAAAGGGCATAGAAACCTTTTTGGCACCAAGAATTTGGATTTTTCTGCACATGTCCCGAGGGCTATTTTGTTCTGAGGCCTTCTGAGAGATTGTTATTTTTTGTGCCTTTTTATTTATTTGATTTAATTTTGTTTCATTTTTGTTTTATTTATTTTTATTTGGTTTAATTTTATTTTTATTAATCCCCACAGGCTGACATGCCGTGAAACCCAACCAACCAACCAACAACCAACCAGGTCAGAGTGGACCTTGGAGTAATGGCACTCTCCAAAGTTACAGGAAACAAGGTGAATGAGATTATTCTCTCTCTCTCTTGGAAAGCTGTCTGAGACAATAAATTAGTTAAAAAGAAAGAAATTCCTGTGTACTACACTTTGTCGATTTGTGAAGAATTGTGAATGAATGTGGCGGTCCAGCTGTTAGGTGTAAACAAACAGTAAGCAGTTTCACCCCAAGCCAAATGAGAAAAAAGATAGATAATATGTTGACTTAAGTCAGTTGACCATGACGACAACGCATGTCCACTGATCTTCTCCTCCTCTGCCGACCATAACTAGATATCCCTTGAATACAGAAAGAGGAAGGATATCTTTGGGCAAACACCCGAGAGCCATCTGCTACTAGAAAGGATTTGTTTTGGTCAACAAACTGTTGTGGCCCTCGCCGAATGAGAGATTGCCCTGTATACATTTGCGTTATGTATTGCCTTCAGTAGCGCATTGGTCTGTGCATCTTATGCAGTAGCCACGTTACACAATGTATTGTACTTTCTGTGTTCTTCCACTAGTAAAACCAAGGTCATTCTTTATCTTGTTAGTCTATGTTAAGTATCTGGTCGGCATCCTAGGTTCCAGATGTAATAAGTAAGTAAGCAAGCCAATAAGAATCCGGTCTTAAAGTATTCCTTGTAAGTCCTTCGTCCAAGAGAATCCAAATGTCAATGAAATAAGCTCAGAATATTGTCTCTATTAATACAGCAGAAGCAGCAGCAGCAGTGCCAGTGATTGGACAATAGAAATGCCTTCGGTGGTCACGTGGTAGTCAACGAGTCTATATTTAGGAGTAACCATTTGCCCCATGCCTTATATCATAAATAATTCAACAGTCTACTCCTCCAATATCTTTGTAACGGCAACACCCAGGCAAGGAATGAGTATGACAGAGTCAACTGGTGAATGTTACATAATTATTGGATTCCTAATGCTTTTATAAGGTATTGTAGAAATCATAATGGCAATTAGTGCAACTGATGACCTTGAGGGTGAGTGACAGCGCTTGACCTCAATCTCACCTTACCTTGCAGAGATGGATCGTGAGAACCAGAACCCCCATAGAAGGCCCTCTTCCGGTTTAAGGATATAGTAAGTAACTCAGTCAGTTAGAAGTTAGAAGCACGGGCTAGCAACATGTAAGTCTCACTGCGCAGAATGTCTGGTTGGGGATTTACAAATAAAGTAACATCAACGTAAATCGAAGTCTTGTGTTTATTACCTAAAAACTAACAATGACACAGGGCTTCTGATAAGGAGTGATCCCTAACAGAAACCAGACCTGGAATCCCCATAGAAGAAAGTCAACACCAGACGCGAGACCAAGATAGATGATAGACGATCAGAATAGCAAAGCTGGCCAGAAGAGAAGACGACTAGAAGAAGTAAGAAAAGGGTATACAACGTTATATAGATTTGGTGCTGTGAAAACCATCAGTATATAACAGTGAAGACACACTTTTATTTACAAAAATATGGGAGTTGTCACTTATCCTCCTTCGTCTTCAATGTGAAACTACAATAGAAGACAAAGGACTATGTAGTTTCTCTAATACAAACTAATAAAAATCGAGAAAAGGTGGAAAAGCTCCGTGATGACACTAACCTTCTTGTCTCCTCGGTTCCTGCCTGCTAAAAGACTTTAAAAACTAGCACCACACGCACATGTGACTTTCTACCAGTGTCAAATGGTGTTTTGTACCCATGCAATAGGATAGCCGGGCAAAGCAAGGGAGATAATTCTCTTGCATTTACAATCTTGTTGAGGTGTTGGTATACAACAGCTCGGTACCTTGAGAGAGCCCTCCAACAGAGAAAATGAGATACTATAATAAATAGGAATAGAAAGTAGCAGTTACCATATTTATTTATGTAATGAAATAGACAAATAAACACATTGTCCAAAAATATACTTATGTTGGGTTGTCTGCCTTTGTCTGGAAGAGTTATCTTCCCTCTGGGTTCCCGTTTTTGACCACCAGGGTTTTTTGGTATTTAAAGCGCCTGTTTTGAACTCTCTCTCTTTCTTCTCCGGGAACTCACACACATGGGTTAGACGTTTATGTCTACACTTTTGTGTGGGGGCTTCAGCCCCCATTACAGCCACTAGTAAGTGACTTTAGTCGATGGACTCTCCATAGCTGTCCATTACTTCTATATGTACATTTAGGTATCTCTTGTATACCTCCTTATTGTATCTCTATTGATGAATGTGTCCTTTTTTATTATCTTCTTTGTATTTCTGTTATATGTATCATTTCCAGGTGCCTGTATTAAAGTCCATGTTATGTTTAACACTTGTATCGGAGTTGTTTTGTTCAACCAATTATAACATTATTATAACCTTACACTTACATTACACGGAGTTCATTTTCCCATGAGTTGGTTTTGTAACTAGCCCTTAGTGACTATCATGACGGGCTGAGAGATTGTAACCATCCATCATTGTCCTCAGTCCATGCTCAAACTTGGTGCCTTGGTTAGCCAGCTAAAGAGGGCTAACCCCTAACTAATGTGTCCTCTGACACAGGAGAGTTCCTATTTAGGTTTGGTTTTTTTTTTTTGTTTAATGGCAAATGTGGGGATTTAAAAAAAATAGAAATAAAATTAGAATTTTAAAAAATAACAAACTCCCATGAGCCTTCACCGGAAGAACCCCTGACCATATGTGAAAAAAAAGTATCCACTTCCGACCACCAAGAGAATATTTCAGCCATTCTGACTTAGGCCTTAGCTGTGTCTAGACACTACTACTGGCCAGAGAGATATTTCCTTGCCATGTGGCAAAGCCTAAATCTTTAAACTACCTTTTGTCTTTGTCTCTTCCTTTTTCATTCCTTGAATTCCTTCCTTTTTAGCGTGACCACCAAATAAGATGGGGTTAAATGCAAACCCTAGGGACATGCACAAGGAATAACAAGCTTCCTTTTTAACTAAGACATTAAACCTCTTGCCACCCCACACACATCAACCTTTGTGGGTTATGTTAAAGCTATCCTTGTAGAAGAACAGTAGTGGTTCTATTTAATCCATAGCTGGGGGGGTGAGAGGGTTCATACCAAGTCATTAGCCACTATGCCATAGGAACTCCCTCTTCTATTTAGGATCCCTACAATATTTTTTACTTATGTGTTCTATATTATTCTTTAAGTAGGTGAAGTGTGCTATTGTTGGTACCAGCCGCATAGATCCAAGCCGTGCTATTCCTGCACTGAGTTGGTAGGAGTTGGTATTGAACTTGACAAAAGGCCACTCTGCTAATTTTTTCTTAAAGAGTTAGAACTTTTTGGGTTCTTTTGCTAATGTTTCTTTCATTTTAATTTCACCTGTAGTATTAAGAGTAGTAAGTAAAGTAAAGCTGTCGGGACAGCCTAATGTCGGTATCAGCTTTCCCCCTTTCAATAGCGCTAGTCTAAGGTGATTATTTTAGCATCTGAGGTGGAGCCCCACAGCTACCATCAGCTCCTCACTTTACTGCACAGATTCCTGTGCTACTCATAGGCTGAGTTGGCGGGGGCTGGTATCGAACCAAGAACCTTGTGATTCCTAGCCGAACACTCTACCGACTGAGCTAAACCGGCCTCTTAATTAAGAGTAGTAATATTATCATAACAATTTTCTACACTATAAATTTTGTTGGATTATAACTCTTTACCTACCAAATTTCCCCCACTGTGTACCAAATTTTCCCCCACTGTTGTACCAAATTTCACCCCCCCCCAATGGGGCCACCTGTTGGCCGTGGGTGGCGACCCGTGATGCTTAAGGATATAGCCCAGGTGGATGAGCAATACTCCATTTGGCAGTCGGAGAGGCCCGATCAATCAGCTGGTCACGTCAAGCCCTAGCACCTATATGATTTTCCAACCCTATTGCCTTTATGGCAAGCCAACCCTTTTTATCATATGGGTGCTAGAAGGCGGTGGCTGCGGGTCTACATGTCCTGGGAATGACGTTAAACTCTATCTGATGGTGAGGTTCCAGTTTTTGAGGTTTGGGGAATGTGGAGCACCATTCATCACCATTGCTACCTGGTCCACTCTGACCCGGAGTGGTAGTACCTGTTAGGGTCCCATCTATGGGTTAAATAGAAAAATGTATTTATAAAATTATCCATTAAGAATTGATTTATTTCAAATTTATCGGCATTAAATGACCCACTGAGGTTAATATGCCATAAAACAACCAAACCAAACCAAATTTTCCCCCCCCCACTGTTGTACCAAATTTTCTTGATTTTTTTTTACCTGTACGATAGGATATTTCAAAGTTCACTGTCTATTCACCTCAGAACTCATTCTATTCAAATAAAGTCCTATTTTTATTGTAATCTGAGCCCTTCTGCTCAATTATAATGAACTAACCATCAGTTTTTGTACTTTGCTTGGGTGTTATATCTGTAGTAGTGTGAGAGCTGCTGGGAACAGTTTAAAGTAGGCAAACCTTTAACAAAGACATTTTTAGATTTATTAATGGGTTTAACATCCTTATGCCAATCAATGGAAAAAAAAGTGTTTTGTGTGTTAGAGTATGCTTGAACACAAATGAACAAGACTGTGCAGCGTGCATTTATGAGGGAATTGACTAAAAATGCTCCAACTGCAATGTAGATTTAGAGATGGTATAAAAAGTTCAAAAAGGCTGTCTGGGTCGGGCAAAAGGATCTGTCACTGATGATGTGCATATTGAAAACTTGTTTTGGTTTGGTGTCATTGTTTAATGGCATATCAACCTTCATTGGTTAATTAATGCCAAAGCTAACCTTCTAGAAGAACAGTAGTGGTACTATTTAATCCATAGCTGGGGGGAGGAGAGTCTTCATACCTTTCCCAAGAGTATTAGCCCAAAAGTGAGCATAATAGTGTGATCGGAGTTTGAACTCACTTACTACTATGTTGCAGTCCAGCATGTTAGCTACTACACTATTGAGACACCCCCTTGAAAACTTGTAAAATTATTCATGAAAACAACATACCGTATTTGACGGCATATAAGACGCACTTTTTTTCCAAAATTTTGCCTAAAAAAATTGCCCTGCATCTTATACATCATAGGTGAAGTTTGAGACCCCTGTAGGCCTTTTTATTATTATTATTATTTCCTGCCATTGAGATGTCTTGTGTATGCTGATTGCTTGCCTGTACTGCCAAATTGCTTTTATACAGCTATGTTTCTGCTTGTGTAAAGCACAGCTAGACTGTTTTCAACAATATATGCTTAAATACAATAAAAACTTTTTTTTTCTGAATATGACCTGCTGAAATGGGGTGCGTCTTATATGCTGGTGCATCTTATATGCCGTTAAATATGGTACCTTTGAATTTCTCGTTCAAGTTTTGATTAATAGTTTTTTGTTTTACCCATCATTAAGTCTGTCTAGTTTCATTTACCTCGATCAGTGGTTCTTAACCTGGTGCCAATGTTATATATGCTTTTATAAACTTGAGGCCTTAACTGGTTCTAAGGATTATCTTTTTTGGGTTGATTACCCCGGTCTCCTTCTCTGGTTGATTCAGGCTTCTTTAGTGCTGGTTCTGGTTGTCATTTGTCTGTGCTCATTACCTTTGTTTTTAATGATGACATAGTTTCTTTTTTCGGATATTATCACATAAAGGCGTCTTGGCCTCCTGCCCTAAAAAACGCTAAGCGGTGCCTGCTGAAAATCCATTATCACATTGATTTTTCAGGAAAAACGCCTTCAAACAGCTAGGGAGTTCAATAGTAGCGCATGTTGGATTTTCAGCAGGCACTGCTTAGCGTTTTTTTAGGGCAAGGAGGCCAGGATGCATTTATGCGATATGCACCCTTTTTTTTTTAGACATCTTTATTAAACCCAAAAGTCCAAAAGGGTTCAACCGCTGCAGTGAGAAATGGCTTACTTGGGAACAGATGACCATTGTGTCTGCTCCCATCGATGAACGCCAAAATCTGCTAACTCTAACTCAGTTCCCTTCACACAGTTTGTCTTTAGCCAATGAGAAATCACTGACTACATCAGTGAAAGGTGAACTGCTATCAATCACTCTGTAACAGTCATTCTATGATTCAATGGTAACTTTTCATTTATGAATTTTAAATTTAAATTAGTTAAATAGATCACTAATTAGGACTGAGCCTATTCTAGCAGTGATCACCCAAGTGGAGTTTAACAGGTTTGAATTCAGTTTTCTTTCTCTAAGAATGGCTGCCTAACCAAGATTAAAGAGTCCAGTTTACCCTACTATTTACCCATAGGTGTAGGGAGAGTAGTTTGATTCATACCTTACCCAAGGGTATTAGTGCTATGTGAACTGTAGCTTTGTCCAGGATTTGAACTTAGGTCGACGAGTCCATTTCCGACGACTCTAAATATTACACCCATCCTCTAGCTGTAGAATACATTTAAATTTAACTACTCTACAGTACATAATTTGAGGCAACCCACTAATTATGTAACACTGGTATCCCGTTATGGGTGCGAGATTCAGTTCAGCTAAGAAGATAAGTTTAGGTTTAAGAGAAGTAAGAGGACTAACCAACACATGTTGGTGGGGCTTAGAATATACTGTATCTTCTGCAAAGGAGTAATACCATGACCCCCTCCAAAAAAATAAAGATGGTGCTCTGGGTATGACACTAAACTACATCTGATGGTGAGGTTTGAGATCTGGAGATCTGATTAGTGTGGAGTACCCCTTCATTGGCATTACTCCCATGTCTACACTGATCCAGACCTGTAGTACCTATTAGGGTCCCATCTATGGGTCAAATAGATGTGTTTAAAAATTATTTGTATTCAATAGGATTGTGTGTTAATGAAAATCTCTTGAGAAACAACTACACAAAAAATGTAAATTTGAATGTACAATGAAAAAACGCCTTCAAACAGCTAGGGAACTCATGTAACTGTATTAATAAGGCAGAATGTCCCTTAAAGGCAAATGCCAATACGAATGTATAGTTTATAAAGTTTGTGTGTTAAAGAAACCTCTTGAGAAACAACTACACAAAAAATGTAAATTTGAATGTACAATGGATGTAATTCCATAACCTCTAGGCATAAAATTACCCCACAGGTAGAAATGCCATTTAAATCAATCAATCAATAAATCAAGGTGTGACACAATAGAAAAAGGTTAAGAACTGCTGGCTTAGACGATATAGTTACTCAGATATTTAAAATCAATCAAAGGGTGCTTCAATAGAAAGACATTAAAAGCACTGGCTTAGACTATATAGTTACTCAGATTTAACAAAAATACAGCCAAATTAAGTTACTTCATGCTTCATGTCGATGTTGCCAGTTTAATTAATGAAAGCAGTACTAAAAAACTCAATAAAAAACAACATATTGAGTTTCTTAGATGTAGCTGTATTAATAAGGTAGAATGTCCCCTTAAAGGCAAATGCCAATACGAATGTATAGTTTATAAAGTTGAGGTGTATACTAACGGAACTAATATAATAATAATAATTGAAAAAACTGTGGAATATGAGGGTGAAAGTGATACCAATAGTAGTTGGGGCACTTGGAACAGTCCCCAAAAGCTTAGAAAAAAAGACTAGAGGAACTGGAAATCAGAAGAAGAATTGAGACCATCCAGGCAACAGCATTGTTGAAATCAGCTGGAATACACAGATAAGTCCTGGAGACTTGACGAGACTTGTTGTCACTCAGACTCCAGTGAAAGACCATCAGCTTAGGCTGGTGTGAAAAACTCACATAATAATAATGAATTATACTTGTGTTCCACCCAAGAGACTTTCAAAAAAGGGTAATTTATGAGGAAGTGCATCCTGGTCTCCTGCCTCAGAAATTGCTACCTGGTGACTATTAAAATAATGTCCCCAGCTATGTCATCTCAGTGGTGTTACTTGAAAGAAAACAACCAACTTAGGGCGTTAAATGTATTTTAGAAGCTTTTTTTTTTTAGCTAGCTATAGCTAACATTAGCTAAATAAATGAGAGTAACCTCCCTTGTTTCTTTCACTTTGAGGAAGCCGTCTGTTTTGGTCGGTCATTTTCATTTCACCGTAATCAATACAACTGCATGTTTTAACACGAAAATATCATAAAATATGTTCTTAATAACAATTAAGTTCATTTCAAATAATGCACAAGCACAATTAAGAACACATTTTATGATATTTTCCTAGTAAAACATTCAGTTGTATTGATTAAAAAAAGAAATTTGTATTTTCAGTGTAGATTTACAGTGAAATGAAAATGGCTGACCAAAACAGACGGCTTCCTCAAAGTGAAAGAAACAAGAGGAGGTTACTCTCATTTATGCAGCTAATGTTCAGATTACCCACTTTAATAATAAAATGTGCCAACCCTCTTTAGTCAGAATTATCCTGAAGATTCGTTAGGTGAAACTTGAGTAGGTAGTTTCTGGCTCTTTTAGATTTTATAGTTACCCAGATATTTACATCTCAAATGATATTGACATTTTTTTAAAAACATGCTGTACTAATGATCTCAGTATGTGATAGGGCCAGTTTAGCTCAGTTGGTAGAGTGTTCAGTTGGGTACCTTAAGGTTTCTGGTTTGATACCGGCCGTCGCCAACTCAGCGTATGAGTAGCACAGGGATCTATGTGGTAAAATGAGGAGCTGATGGTAGGTGTGGCACTCTACCTCAGATGCTAAAAACAATCTCCTTGGTTTAGCACTATTGAAAGGGGAATAGACTCCCTTGCTGTCTGGCTGATACCGACTTTAGGCCACCCCAAGGACTTTACTTTTTTTAATGAGAATTTAATCATATATTACGTTTGATATTTAGGTACTATTCGCAGAGTTCCATCCCGGCCTCCTGCCTTAAAAAACGCTAGCCGGTGATAGCTGAAAAAATGTAAATGCGATATTTTACTCCCTCCAGGGACAAATACATGTAAATATTTTAACCCTCCCCTTCTTTAAAACATTTTTTTCGGTATTTTTATTTTATTTTAATATATTTATTTCCAACAATCAATTATAAATAAAAAATCAAAATATTTAGATATTCTTTTTTTTATTTTAACTGAAGTCCCTAGCTGTTGTTTTTTTATCAACAAATTATTTTTTTTTAGTGTTAAAAGTAAGCCATATTTTTTATCGACAACTAAGTGTAAATATTCATCCCCCTCCCCCAAAATATTTTAAAGAGGGGAGGGTTAAAATATTTACATTTACTTGTCGAAAAAAGACTGGAGGGAGTAAAGTATCACATTTATGTTTTTTCAGTTATCACTGGCTAGCGTTTTTTAAGGCAGGTGGCCGGGACAGAACTCTGTGAATAGCACCGATATTTACTTAAGAGCTATTGCAATATAGTTCAATATGTAAAAAGTGTAATAATCTTAGTCTAACTCTCTCTCACTTTTGTTTTTGTTCTTTCCTTCTTTTTGTTCTGTTCGATTGAAATAGGTTAGCGTTTTTGCTTCCCCACGCTCACCTCCTCTCTCTTTCTTTCCTCTACTATCTTTCTTTCTTATCATATTTTTTTTCTTCCCTTTCTTTCTGTATAATAAAAATGGATGCTAAAAACAATCTCCTTGGTTTAGCAATATTGAAAAGGGGTGTAGGGGGTTTATGTGATGTGTTCAATAATATTAGGAATGACGAATAAAAATATGACACAGTTTAGGTAGAAAATACGGAGAAATGATAAAACAAATGCATATGATTATAAAATAACAAATAAATTTATTCAGAGAATAAATTTGCAATATGTGAAATGTTCAAAAGGAATAGTGTAGATGATATGTGTAATGTAAAATGTAAAAGTTTGTATGTTAAGTTTGGAAAAGTTTGTTTAAATGTGGACAGAAATGAGAATCAAGTTTTGTATATATGACTTGCTGAAATGGATTCTTGATGTAGGTAGAACGAAGTGGTAAGAATATGGTAGTAGTAGTAATTGTGTTGAGGCAGTGGAATTGTTCGTTCGAACACCTGTTTCTTGGTCGTTGTTCTATCTGGCAGTGAGACGAGATCTGTGTGTTTGTTTGTGGTCGTCGGATGTGTCCGGTTTGAACGTGAGATGGAGTCTGTCTGTCTGTTGATTTCTTCTCCATTTTTTATAATTAGAAGATAGGATCAAAAAGTAATTAATTTTTGGTGCAAACGCATGGACGTAGTTGAGAGCAATGCTAACCTAGCCAATCGATTTTGATTTTTGTGTAAACATTTGTTTTAATCACTTTTCCTTAAGTTTGGGAAAAGGATTGTGTTCGTGTGTTTGTTTTAATCTCTTTTTAAGATTGGGAAAGGATTGTTTTGTGTTGTGTGTTTGTTTTAATCTCTTTCCCTTAAGTTTGGGAAAGGATTGTGTTTCGTGTGTTTGTTTTAATCTCTTTTCCTTAAGATTGGGAAAAGGATTGTGTTGTGTGTTTGTTTTAATCTCTTAAGTTTGGGAAAAGGATTGTGTTGTGTGTTTGTTTTAATCTCTTTCCTTAAGTTTGGGAAAAGGATTGTGTTGTGTGTTTGTTTTAATCTCTTTCCTTAAGTTTGGGAAAAGGATTGTGTTGTGTGTTTGTTTTAATTCTTTTCCCTTAAGTTTGGGAAAAGATTGTGTTGTGTGTTTGTTTTAATCTCTTTAAGATTGGGAAAATTTGTGTTGTGTGTTTTGTCTTAATTTCTTTTCTTAAGTTTGGGAAAGAAATGTGTACGTGTATTTATTTAAAAATAAGAATTGTATTCTATAGGGGATAAACTACCTCGCAGTTTGGCTGATACTGACTTCAGTCCACCCCGACGACTTTATTTATTTATTTAGTTTTTGATGTGACATCATATTGGCAAAACATCGCAACCGTCTCTTTAGGACAATTACTACTTTCACTGCTTAATCACTATCTACAAATTGTCTTGAATCACTGACTGACTCATTAGCCGCATAAGAAGAATCGAGAACAAAGAATTTTCTCATATGATCTTGGTGGTCAGTCCCAAGAGATTCATCAAAAGCTGATTAGCTTCTGTTAATTGAGATAGCTAACTATAAAGTAAAAAAAAAATTATTTCCTCTTAGCTGTCTTAGAGAGACTTAAGACTTATCTTTAACACTAGAAGCGGTACCTGCGATTGATTGGGATAGCTAACCTATAAAGTAAATAAAAAAAATTTTCCTCTTAGCTGTCTTAGAGAGACTTAAGACTTATCTTTAACACTAGAAGCGGGTACCCTGCGATTGATTGGGATAGCTAACCTATAAAGTAAATAAAAAAAATTATTTCCTCTTAGCTGTCTTAGAGAGACTTAAGACTTATCTTTAACACTAGAAGCGGTACCTGCGATTGATTGGATAGCTAACCTATAAAGTAAATAAAAAAAATTCCTTCCTCTTAGCTGTCTTAGAGAGACTTAAGACTTATCTTTAATACTAGAAGCTGGTACTTAGTTAGAGGGGAGGGGAGCAAAAAGTTAGTTGGTTATTTCCTATAACTCCAACATAAAAAGGGGAACCACTCTGATTGACTGATAAATTATTTATTTATTTTCCCATTAAACTAACCCTAAACCCTAACTCTAACCATATCTTCTTTTTTCCTAGTAGATCAATAAATAAATAAATAATTTATCAGTCAATCCAAGTGGTTCCCCTTTTTTAATTTTGGAGTTATAGGAAATAACTTAAAAAAGACTTTGCATTGATACGGGCTGGTGAGGTGCCCGAAAAAAGTGCTCAGATACACAGAAAAGAAAAATTAATGTCTCCTATTTAAAATACCAAATGCATAAAGAAATTCCATGCTGTTATCATTTAAATTTCATTTTCTTATTATCTTCACAAATATAAATCTTCATAATTTTTCTTCAAAAAGTAAGATGTGGGGATAGTGAATGTGTATATATATTTACTTTGTTATTAATCATTTTATTTTTGTAGTTTCCTCCGGACATACATACACACCAACTGCCCTTTATATATGTATAGATGGTTAGGTCATGTGGGCGCTTGTAATATGTCTTAGGCAACAATAACCTGGTGAAACCCATCCCTCTCCAAAGTGGGGTTGCATGTCATGGACTGCTCATCCACGAGGATTCTGTCTTTAAGCATCACGGATTGCCACCCACAGTTAAAGGATGGCCCCATTGAGGGAGTATTACCCTCCTACAGAAGCGCAGTTAGTAATTCTAATTTTTAATTTATTGATTTAAACATTTTTGTGTTTTGTTTAGATTGTTAGTCCTAACTAAGGAATAATGTTATATAAACATTTTCCATATCCAGTTTGAAGAAATTACTACTACTACTACTACTACTACTACACAACAACGTCAATAACAATAATAATAATAATAATAATATTTTTTCAGCTAGTATATTAGGTCTGAGACCTGTCAGATGTTCCTTATAAACATTCCTCTTAATTCCATGGAATAGTTATAATCTTTCCACAGATTATCCAACCTTGCCTTAAAGGAGTTCAAAGATGGGGCATTCACTATTGATGATGGTAGTTTATTCCATGTATTCACCACCCTGTTACTAAAATAATTTTAATTTATGACCCCTGGTATTGATATTTTGAGCAACATTTAATAGATCAAAGTTTGTGGAATAAAATCCATGGGTATATTTATAGACTTCAATCATATCTCCTCTTGTTCGTCGATAAACCAAATTTGGTAAGTCAATCTTCCTAAGTCTTTCTTCATATGAAAGCTCTTTTTAAATCATTCATTACTTTAGTAGCTCTCCTTTGAACTCCCTCAATGAGTTTTATGTCCTTGATTAGTCTTGGACTCCAAACCACATTAACAAATTCCAAATTAAGTCTTACCAATGCAATGAATAAATTTTTCAACATTTCTTTATCCATGTATTCATATGACCTTCGTATTAATCCTAATATCTTGTTTGCTTTATTTACTTGTATTTCTATGTGTTTGGAAAATTTTTTTTTTTTTTTTTTTTAAGTTTGAAAATTTTAATTTAAGTGATTAGTTATGTCTTGCAACAATACGGCTTACCACTGAGTTTTGTTTGTTTGTGATTCTTTCTTGATGAGTGCTCTCCCTTCCCCAATGTGGAGTAAAATAATTCTTTTTGTAATAAAACTTCGATTATCTTTCCTTGTTCAGACTTTCTACACAGGAAGGTGAAGCTACTGTTGTTGCTATGGATACTGAGATTTAAAAAATAAAAAAGCAGGACCCAACAACAACCTCAACAAAAAGAAAAAAAAGGAAAAAAGCAGCTGACACAAAGGAATCCCTATTTCAAATTTGTTTTTGTCGATTAAAGATTTACTATCGTTTCGCCATCCATAAATAAAAGGACAAATTCTTCCCAATTAATAATACTAGCAAAAACCCCCCCCAAAAACGACCTCCGTGTGTGTAAAAATTTATTTTTGAAAGATATTGCCTGAATGAGGGTGGAGTTGAAAATTCAATGACAGACGGTTTTATCATAAGTAATTAAAATCAAATTTATTAAGAGTAAAAAAATTAAAACAATTTGAAATGAAACTTAGTTGTCTCCTCAAATAAAATGTTGCATGCATCTATTGATTATTAATAAAATAATTATTTTGAATTAAAATATTCAAAATAATTTTTACATAAATTTTACCCAAAATTTGTTGGTATTTCTTTATTTGTAAACATTTTAATTAACTTATTGTTTATGAAAAAAAGGGCAAGTGTAAAATATAATTTTTAAATTGATTACAAATTTCGGGGTAATACTTTTTTGGTACGACCAACTGCCACTCGGTCGAGTACAGACTATGACATCAGCTTTAGACACGCCACAAATCTTGATCAAAACAAAATTCTCCTTGCTTATACGAGTACGACCAGACCAAACAAATATTTTACTTTTAAAAAGTATATTTTTAGCTTAGAAAATTGAAAGTTTTAAATAAAAAAACAACTTTGAATCATGTAAATTTAGGTTTCTACAAACATTTTTTCTTTAGTTACAAATTTTATTTTATTTACATTTTTATTTATAAATAAAATGATTCTATATTTAGATACGCCCACAAATCTTGATGAAAACAAAAGTACGACCAAGACCAAACACTTATTTTACTTTTAAAACGTAATATTTTTATATAAATTATTTTATATAAAATTTTTATTCGCTTTGCTAACTCTCTTTGCCCTAATCTCAGTTATCTACCAGAGCTGAATGGGTGATGCAATGGGTCACGTTTTGTCTAGTATATTACATATATATGAGATTTGGTATTTAATAACTATTAGGGTTGATATAATTAAAAATTAATTAAGCTAGCGTGTGTTGGAGTGTTTTGGTGCTCACAGTGTATTCTATTAATAATGGATTCAGTCTCTATTTGTCTGGCTTAAGGATAGAACCCTGGTGGATGAGCAGTTCATGACTTGCAATACTCACTTTGGCCCTATCTTGGGCTAGACGGGCGGTCGGAGAGGCCCGCTCTGATCAATCGGCTGGTCACATCAAGCCCTAGCATCTATATGATTTTCCCAACCCTATTGCCCTTATGGCAAGCCCCAACCCCTTTTTATCATATGGGTGCTAGAAGGCGGTGGCTGCGGGTCTACATGTCCTGGGAATGACGTTAAACTCTATCTGATGGTGAGGTTCCAGTTTTGGAGGTTTGGGGAATGTGGAGCACCCCTTCATCACCATTGCTCCCTGGTCCACTCTGACCCGGAGTGGTAATACCTGTTAGGGTCCCATCTATGGGTTAAATAGAAAAATGTATTTATAAAAAAATTGTATTATCCATTAAGAATTGATTTATTTCAAAACTTTATCGGCATTAAATGACCCACTAAGGTTGATATGCCGTAAAACAAAACAAACCAAAACCAAACCAATATTGTCTGTTTGACATCCGGTCAATGTTGCAAGATTGTAGCCATGTCAAATTCAATAAAATTAATGAAATTGTCAAATATTATTTCTTGAATTTTTGAGATGAGGTTTCATAATTAATATTATTTGGTGTTGGATTATTTTGTAATATAAGGTGTCTGCAATACACCACCTAAATTCATAGACTCGGCGTGGTCATGGTTTATTCCTCAGCCAATCAACAGCCATAATGCGTGGCTGATTGACTACTTAAACACTGATACTGACCATTTCATTTGCAATCATTGACGAGGAACTTACAATACTGAGGAGAACCAAAGGATTCTTTACCAAAGGATTTCTGCTGGACAAGCGCTCTTGACCGAGACCTAAAGGATGGCCCATAAAATTTTAACATTTGGATTATTCGGACTATAGTCCTCATCTTCATTGTCATCTGTACAATGTTTTAATGTGCCCTCCAGCTTTCTTGTAAAATATTAATAATAAAAATATTTCCTTTAAAAATTTTGATTAGGTTTAACCAAGATGGCATGATCTTCTCATTAAATGGCAAGCCTCAGAAATTAGTAGACCAGACCTTGGTAGCAATATCTCATCTACTAAGAGAAATGTCAACATATGTATAGGTAAAGCATGGACTGCTATTGACAGGTTAATTAATATATGGAAATCTGATCACTCTTGTGAAAAAAAACGAGAATTCTTCAAAGCTATAGCCATGTCAGTACAATTGTATGGTTGTACCACTTTGACTCTAACAAAACGCTCAGAGTAAAAGCTAGATGTGAACTATACTGTTAGAATATTTTGGTATATAAGGTGTGCTGCAATACACCACTTGAATTTATAGACTAAGCGAGGTTATGTGGTTTAAACCTCAACAATCAGCAGCCAGAATACATGGTTGGTTAACTACTTAATCACTAATATTGACAGATGTCCATTTGCAATCATTGATGAATGATCTGCAAGATTGAGAAGGACCTAGGAACAACCAAAGGATTCTTCACTAAGGATCGCGCTCTGCTTAACACAAAGAATCTCTGCTGGACAGTCTCTTGCTTGAAGCCTAAAAGATGGCCACAAAAATCAAGGATGCTGCATGCTGTTTTGAACAAATCCTGGAAGCAGCACCCTACAAAATAGCAGTTGTATGGCCACTTGCCCCCCATCTTGCAAACCAAAACATTCTGGGTATTTCTGAAGAAGTAAGTGTTGAGAATTTTTTATATAAGGTGTATGCTTGATGTCCACTTCCATTTATAGACTCGCCGATAACCATGTGACCAACCTATTGACCAACCACTGGCAGTATTCTGCTGCTGATATTATTATTTATACTGGCTTTTCTGGTCATACCTACTCATAACTACTTGAACCTTCGTGGACGATGGAACATAGGATTATATCACTGGACCTTTGACACTACGTAGGATTCCATAAACTCAGGACTTATTCACTTACCAAAGGATTCTATACTGCAGGACTTACTTACTTACTTTAAGTCCTTTACAACTGGCCAAGGATGGCGGTCAGAAACTTAACAGTAAGGATAAACTTATAAATGACTTTCTCCTTTGGACTTCCAACACATGGACACATCAGTGTTGGCTGATCAGCAAAAACTCTGTGTAGACACAGAGTATCATCTAAAAGACCTACTGAGAGCGATGGCTAACAGGACAGAGGGCAAGAGAGAGCCAAAGGAATCCATGCTTTGTCACACCTTGATTATATCATCGATATAGAAGTTTCCTATTTACATCTGCAAAAAGAAAAAAATTATTTCCTAGGAAAAAACTTGAAAATAATCACTAACAGTAAACAAAATAAGCACCAATAAAAACAAAATAAAAAAAAAAAAAAAATAAATATAAGACCCTCAAATTAGTATTATTTGGATTATTCGGAGTATTTACTTATCTTCATTGTTATCTGTACAACGTTTCGGCCGATGTGCCCTCCAGCCTTATTCAGGTATTTCTTGTCAGACTTAGGAACTTTCTCGGACTTGGGCACCTTCTTTTCAGACTCAGGAACCTTCTTGTCGTAATCGGGGGCCATCACGGAACTTTAACCTAACCTTTTATACAGTCCACAGGGGTATCCTGTTCTCATTCCACTAATCATAGCTGGGGTACAGGTGTTAAGCTGTGTTAATTATTATTCTATGTTACTGCTGCCCCTGACCAGGATTGAACCTGCAGTCTAGAGATAACTGTCACTTAGAATTGTCTTAACCTAACTTCTTTATCCACTAGAGAAATAAGACCCTCAAAGCTTAAAAGTTTTGTGTTAGCAATTATTGTTAAAAAAAAAAGAGACTATGATTATAGTTATTTACCCAACCCATCTGCTGTGGGTTGTATGTGACACAAAGTCACAATTATGGGTCATCCAGTGAGGATCGAACTCACTATTCAATAATAATGGATTGGTGAGACTAGCTTGCTAAGCATTACAACATGATGGGGATGCCCAAAAGGCTATCCTATAATTAGTTTCCTTTTTTAATTTTTAAAAATCAAATTCTGAGGAGAAGAAAGAAAGGACCAAACATAACCCAGCAAAATGATATATATAGTGAGACTTTTTTTATGAGCAATACACTTAAAATATTTTAACTTAATAAAAATAAAGCAATTGCCAGACCAATTAGTATTATTTGGATTATTCAGAGTATTTACTCATCTTCATAGTTATCTGTACAACGTTTCAGCTGATGTGCCCTCCAGCCTTCTTCAGGTATTTCTTGTCAGACTCGGGAACTTTCTCAGACTCGGGCACCTTCTTTTCAGACTCAGGAACCTTCTTGTCGTAATCGGGAGCTATCACGGAACTTTAACCTAACCTTTTATACAGTCCACAGGGGTATCCTGTTATCATTCCGCTAACCATAGCTGGGGTACAGGTGTTAAGCTGTGTTAATTATTATTCTATATTACTGCTGCCCCTGACCAGGATTGAACCTGCAGTCTAGAGATAACTAGGAATTTTCTCGGACTCGGGCACCTTCTTTTCAGACTCAGGAACCTTCTGGTGATAATTTTGTGGTGGGTGGGTGTTGTTTTTTGTGTTGAATATTATTTTTTAATAAACCAAATTTCCAATATAATGGAGATGACTCAATAAGATTAATATGGACTGATACTACAACAGGTTCAGGGGCCAGTTTAGCTTAGTAAAGCATCCACTAGGAACCACAAGGTTCTGGGTTTGATACGGACCCTCGCAAACTCAGTGCATAAGAAGTACACCTTGGGTAATCTATGCGGTAAGGTGAGAGCAGACGGTAGTCGTATCTGTCCACCTCAGATGCATAATGATCTCCCTGGTCTAGTGCTAGCGAAAATGGGGGTTGACTCTATCGCTAATACCAAATATCAACCACTCTGCCAACTTTACTATTTTGTCTTTAGAAGTCGTCGGGGAGGATTAAAGTTGGTATCAGCCAGACAGTGAGGGAGTCTATCCCCTTTTTACTTGCGCTAGACCAAGGAGATTGTATTTGCCTCTGAGGTGGAGCACCACACCTACCATCAACTCCTCACTGTACCACACAGATCCCTGGGCTACTCATACGCTGAGTTGGCGAGGGCTGGTATCGAACCTTACGATTCCTAGTCAAGTGCGTTACCGACTGAGCTAAACCAGCCCTTAACAAAGGTGCTAAGAAAAGACTCTTGAGATAAAAGTTGTAAAAAAGAATAATAGACAATAATTTTAACAATAAATAAAATAAAAGGAATGGGAAGCTACATTTAAAAAACAAAAAAATTACCCTAAGTTATGAGGACATTACATTAAAAAAAAAAAAAATAGAAATCAAAATTTGGAAATAAATAAATGTAAATGAGATAGGTAATTCAAATTACTTATCTCATTGTATTCTACTTGTTTTCACTAACAGAAATTAAACGTAATTAATAAAAAGTAGAACGGCATACCTCGTAGCCTAAGAAGAGGTATGCCGTTCTACTTTTTGATCCCTAAGAAGAATCTTAGGAATCGGATCAAATAAAGTGATCTATTTTGAAAGTTAGTGAATGTAACATAAACCTGAGGAAGGTCTGAAAGTAAAAAGGACGAAATATAATGGCAACAAAAACAGGTAAATTGATCCAAGTTAATTAACAATCTAAAAACTAAAAAGGATTTTTTTTCGTATGATTAGGAAGGCGGTGTAATTAAATAAAATTAGGAAAACAAACAGACAACAGTAATTCAATCATATGTAAAGTTACATAACTTAACGTATCCTGGGATACGTGATATTTTAACTTCAAAAAATTTCCTAATAGTTGTTTCGATATTTTAAGATACATTAAACAAAATTAAACACAAAATTGTATTTTAAATCAAATGAATGTTTTGAGAGAGTACCGTGCGTCTACAATTGAAGAAAATATTTTGAATTAAGTTAGGAACCGTGTAGGACTTCTAAGTTAATTCAAAATATCTTCGTTTTCTGTAACAAAAAATGAATATTTTTCTTCAATTTTTACTGTAGATTTTTCTGGTACTTTCAATTTGCTTTCTTGCCTCTAAAAATAAAATGAAACTTTAAACTTTTCGATAAAGAAACCCTTTTTTCTTGTGTTGTACGCAAGAATTATCAGCTGATGCGGAGTAATACACAAACAAGTGATAAGGCAAATCTTGGCGGGGTCAAATAGATCGGAGTACAAATACCAAGTAAATTACAAAAAAATCAATATATCTATATTCAATTGTGATAATATTTCCTGTTCCCCTAAATTGATTTAATATAACAAAATAGATTGATTACCTATTTTAATTTTGAATTTGTTATATAATTGCTAGCGAACTACATGTTTCTCCTCCGCGTGTCGTTCGTCCTCCACAGCATAAAAACGTGAGCAAGGAAAGGTAAAGAACATAAACTACTTTTTTCGCTTCCGAAACCAGTGAAGTGTATTTATTTCCTTTTTGCACGGCCTATTTCTTTCTCATTTTTGCATTCATATCTCCATGTACACTTTATTGGCTGCTGTAACGAGAAGTCCGGCCGCTGTCCAGACAGGGGCCCGATGGCTCCAAAAGGACCTGGTCAGGTCGGTTTTTAAGGGTCATCCTGCTAGGGCCACTGCAGCCCTTCCCCAACAAGAATATCCTTCAGTTGATCGCACACCTTCATCTTCGTCAACTAATGTCGTTACCCCACAAAAACCAGATGAAGGGGAACCATTTAAACCTTTCGCCAAAAATTTGTTCCTCGGGCAATTTGATAAGGTAAGATATTTATTATTAAATTATCAGCACGTTTTTCCATCCTCAGAAGTCATTATTCGAATATTGCATTTTAAATTTTAAAATGAAACTAATGTTTTCTTGTCTGTTCTGTTTGTTTACTTTTTTTAACATTATTTCTTACCCATCGTAGATATTATCTATTTATTTATTCACATGTATTTCGACAATGTGAGTGAATATAAATTTCATGGCATGGCATAATTGCAAGTGTCGCTCCCATCTTAAATTCTTCAAATAATCAAACGTGCATTGCTTTCTCTATCCAAGATCGGGGATTAGGAAATATATATATTTTTTACTCTTTACCAATAAAGTGTTAATAACATTTTCCTCTTTAAGAGCAAATGTGAAAATAAAGAAATCGCCCACGTAAATAAAAAATCTCACGAATAAAGAAAGTTATTTGACTTCTTTAAAATAAATTATCTTGTTACATGTGCTAAAAAAAGATTAAAAATAAAAAAATTACAGAATCATAAAAGAAAGAGGTAGTTTTCTTGAATCGAAAATCACCAACACTAAACATTATAAACTTAAAGTTTATATTATATTATTAATTAATTATATATATATATATATATATATATATATATATAATGTATATATATATATTAATGTTTATATAAAGTTTTTATTAACTAAAACTTGTTTTTATTTGTTTATATTATGATAATATAAACAATTAAAATAAAGTTTTAGTTTTACTTTATTTTAATTGTTTAATAATATTATTAATAAATATAAACAATTAAAATAAAGCTTTACAACTATTAAATAAAATAAATATATGACTCTCAAAGCTTTAAAAGTTTTGTGTTACTATTATCGATTATTGGTTTATAAAAAAAATATCCTTTTATTTATAAATAAAATTTTTATATTCTGAGGCCAGGAAAAAGAAAAACCAAATATCAAAAAAGTTCCAGAAGACATTGAGTTGATTCTGTTGTTTACAGTGCAGTAAATTGTGATGTTTCATTTTCATAAAACAGTTTATTGTCAGAAAGAAGCTTTTAAAATGTTTTATATAATTCATTTGTTTATATTTAGGCTTATAAAACAAACAAACAAACAACTCTGTTTTTGTTTTTCTCTCGTAAACAGGAACGGTAAACACCACTTGATGCCACGACACAGTTATTTTTTTCTAGTATTTTCTAAGTTTTCAAGGTATTCGTTAATCGCAGATTTAGTAAATTCTCTAAATATTTACTCTATTTTTTTTTACCTGGTTTACAGGTACTTATTTACTGATTAGATAGGATAATATATTAAAAAAGAATGTTTACAATTAGTGTTTTGTTTTAAAGCATGTTAGAGAGAAGAAAATCTAGCTCGGCTAATATTTCTTTGTAAATCTATTTTTAACCGAACTAGAGACGATTTGGTATTTTCTCAGTTCGTGAAATTAAAGCATGAAATAAATAAATACACAAATTTATGCTGATCACCAAACGGATAAATGAAAATGGTGGAAATATCTTATTTAAAAAAAACAAACAAACAAAGAAACAACAAAATTATTGTATTTCATTAACATTAAAACTTTTACCAGATGTTCCCAGTGTTTTTCTTTTCTTTTTTTTTTTTTAATAAATAAATCAGATACTACAAAACTGAATGTTTTGTGATCAAATTTTATTTTATCTTTTTATCAAGTTAATAAAAAGATAAAATTAAAAAGAAAAATCGTTTTTAATTACTAATATCTTTAATAGCGAGTTCGATCCTTGCCCCATAAAAATCCCAACGCAAAAAGACTTTGTGGGCGGTCGTCAGGATTTAAAAAATATATATATAAGAGAGGAAAATAAGTTAATATTAACTTATTTTCCTCTCTTAGATATTGAAAAAAAATCCTGATCCCCCACGAGACCGGATTAACACAAGGTCTTTTTTTTTTGCGTTGGGATTTTTTATGGGGCATCCAGCAAGGATCGAACTCGCTATTCAGTAGTAATGGATCTGGGACTTTCTAACCATTACACCACAACAATGATAATCTGTATGAAAATTTTAAACTCCTGTCTAGTATATAACCTCATCAATAACAATAATAAGCAGTAAATTATTGGATCGAATTATTTGAAAGAAATGTTTATTTTTCGATAAGTAGGACATAACAGATCAGTCGGTCAATAATCTAACTTTGACAAGTTATTGAGGTTAAAATTGCAAATCGTCAAAATTAAAACGGAAAAATTTGGCTTGGGCATAGATTTTAATGAATTTAATCATTACTAAGGGCATGATTTGTGTTATTTTTAACTTAAATTTTAACTGTTAGTTGTGTTTAAGGGGAAAAATAGATAAAATAAAACAGATGAATGATAAGACTAGTCAGAATTGTACAAATAAAAAAAACGTACTTTCTATTTCAATATTATAGGCGACGTGTGCTTTTTCTTAAGTATGGATGACCAAAAGTGTAATAATCCCTGTTTTTTATGTTAATAAATTCTCGGAAAATATTTATCTCCCTTAAAAATGAGTTCTCTTGCGGCCCTCTGTAGGAAAATAACGTCCAATGAAAAACGGTTAAAAACACAACTAACGGTTAAAATTTAAGTAAAAATAACATACATCATGTCGTTATTGACTGGCATTATGTCTGCCCCGCCCGATTGACATTACTCGGATCATTCCAAAATATGTAGGGGAAAAAAAAGAAAGGAAAACAAATGCAAGACAAAATTATTTTAGTAACAGAGTGGTGAATACATGGAATAAACTACCATCATCAATAGTGAATGCTCCATCTTTGAACTCCTTTAAGGTAAGGTTGGATAATCTGTGGAAAGATTATAAATATTCCATGGAATTAAGAGGAATGTTTATAAGGAACAGCTGACAAGTCTCAGACCTAATATACTAGCTGAAAAAGATATTATTATTATTATTATAGAAAATAAAACTATTCAGGATTTCGACACGTGACATTGTAAACAGAAACGGTGTGTCAGGTGAAATCTCAAATAAACAAACTCGGCTTCAGGGCACCGCCCCCACCAAGGTAGCACCTAATCCAGTTGTTTAAAAGTAGTAGGGGCAGGTTAATTACCTATAAAAAGGGAATGCCGCCGGAGCTTTTTTATTTTATTTTATTTTATTTTTTTGCACCACTTTTAGCAGTACACATTCGCTCTAAAAAGCCTAGCTTTTGTCGAAACCCTAACTTTAGAGGAGAGGCAAGGTAAAAAAAAAAAATTCACTTTTGTTATGAGGGGGTGGGGGAGTATTAATTATGTTCCCTTGAAAGAAATGTGTGAATGTAATGAAATCAGTGATTGTAAATATAAGCCAAGTTCATTGGGAGGGAAAAATGTTGATGAGCTGAAATTTCACACAGCAATGCATGTATCCAGTCCCAAAAAAACTTCTTTTTCACATCTAAAAAAACAAAACAAAACAAAAACAAACAAAAATCTTCAAAAAACAATATTCCTTACCTTCTTGGAGATAGCTAAAAAAAAATTTTTTTTTGTATTTTCTAACCTTCAAAATTTTTTTGATAAGAAATTGATTGAAAATGAAAGATTATTTTTTCAAGATTTTTTTAAGTGTAAAAAGAAATCCTTATGGTTGTAGGAGTGTATAGCTCACGAGGGCAAACATTTGGATGATTAAAAGAAAGTAATATGTATTATTTGGATTATTCAGACTATTGTCATCTTTATTGTTATTTACACAACGTTTCGGCTGATGTGCCCCCCCCCCGGCCTTCTTAGGGTTTTTCTCGTCGAACTCAGGAGCCTCCTCTTTGAACTCAGGAACCTTCATGTCATAATTTGGAGCCTTCACGGAATTTCAGACTTCCATTTAGGCTCCCAATTATGACATGAAGGCTCCAGAGTTCAAAAAGAAGGTTCCCAAGTCTGACAAGAAACACCTGAAGAAGGCCAGAGGGGACATTTGCTGAAACATTGTGTAGATAACAATAGTCCAAATGATACAAACTATCAAGCCTCATCACATAAATTCAAAGAAAAAGAAAGTAATAATGATTATAAAACAAAATGACAAATATTGTTCTTTCTTATAAAAGTAAAGTAGGCGGAGTATCAACCAGAGCGTGAGGGAGTCTATCCCCTTTTCACTTGCGCTAGACCAAGGAGATTGTTTTTACATCTGAGGTGGAGCGCCACACTTACCATCAGCTCCTTACTTTGCTGCACAGATCCCTGTGCTATTCATATACTGAGTTGGCGAGGGCTGGTATCGAACCCGGAACCTTGTGGTTCCTAGCCGAACACTCTACTGACTGAGCTAAACCGGCCCTATATAAGCGCATGGTGTAATGGTTAAAGTCATGGAAATGGACTTGTTGCCCCGAGTTCAAATCCTGGACGTGGTAATTGCATTTTCAGTTAGTGCTAATACCCTTGGGAAAGGTATGAATCCTACTCTCCCTCCAGCTATGGGTAAATAGTAGGGCAGACTGGGCTCTTTAAGCTTGGTTAGGTAACCAGTCTAGGAGAAGGAAAACTCTGAATTCAAACCTGCTGAACTCTGCTTAAGAAATTGACCTTGTATCGCATCCTGCTTGTGTGGAGGGGTTGGTAAATATATATATATAAACATTTTTTGCAATAAAATCGGAAACATTCCATATTTTTTAAATTTTCTTTTTAACTTAAAATAAAGTATGATCCTCTTTATTACAATGTTGGTGGCACAGGTACGGTAGTCTGATGTTGGAAAAATAATTTTTACCAGACTATTTGTAATTTTGTTTTTGCTTGTACACCCAAATTATTCTAGAAAGCATTTTGGTGACCCCCCTGCTGTAATGTATGATAATACTTGTCAAATGAGAGTTTAAGGTCAGAGGTCAGGTCTCAGGTGAAGCCTGACACACAATCAGGATCGTCCCACCATGAGACAAGTTAGAGGCTGACTAACAGATGTGAGGAAGACAGAGGTCTTTATTCTGTCCATCAAACACAGGATAAAAGCACTCCTGACAGACATGACTAATACAAAAAATCCCATATACAGATTTAAAACCAGACATCAACAAATTCATATATGACAAATGGAAAAGATCATGCGATAATCAGATTCATAATAAGCTCCATGAGATAAAAAAAAAAAAGTTATTGGCAAGTAGCCAGCAGGCCACAGAAAAAACACCAGAAAAGAAGTGATACTCTCCAGATTGCATATTGGACACACCTACATCACCCATTCTCACCTTTTAAAAAGGGAGAACGCTCCAGTATGCCCAATATGCTAAGTACTCTGTATATACTAAAATGAGACTATTTAAAAGACAGAAAACTAGAGGTGATAGAGCAAAACTGTTTATAAATTTGAATTCAGCACACCCAAATTAGTAAAAAACAGCTATTCACATTCTTGCCTCAGACAAAAAATATTTTTTTATAAACCAGTGTAATTTATACTATTTTACGATTACAAGTCACTAATAATAATCTTTTGTAAACAATTATACATACAGATTTAAAACCAGCCATCAGCAAATTCATATATGACAAATGACAAAAACCATGAGATACAAGAAGTTATTGGCGAGTGGCCAGCAGGCCACAGAAAAGAAGTGATACTTTCTCAAAAGTTGAATTTCTCTTTTTTGGGAAGAAGAAAGAATGATTGATTTAAATGGCATGTCAATCCATATAGAGTTATTTTATGCTTAGAGGTTAGAGAATTGCATTCATTGTACTTTTATATTTACATTTTTTGGTCTAGTTGTTTCATATGAGTTTTTTTTTTTGCGCACAGTTATGATATCAAGTATTCCTATCCAATATAAATAATTTGTACAGTTTTATGGTGAATTTTTTCTATTTAATAATAATTTTGTTTGCACACAGTTGTATGGTTTCAAGTAACTAATGATAATACAAATAATGTGATCTAGATGTGAAATGATAATTTGTACTTGAACTTAGTGATTCCCAAAATATGTGCCATGGCTCCCTGGGATGCTATGGTTATCTTCTGAGGCACCTTTAGATTTGAATTCTGCCAGGCAATCATAATTATACGGTAAGCTCCTGAAATTAGTAAATTAGTTTGCATACCTAGGCAGTAATATCTCATCTACAGAGGGTGATGTCGATATACGCATAGGAAAGGCTTTGATTGATTATCGATTGTATGGAAATCTGATTTCTCTGATAAGACAACGCGATAATTTTTTCCTAGCTGTATCTGAGTCAGTGCTACTGTATGGCTGCACAACCTGAACTCTAATGAAATGCTTAGAGAATAAGCTAGATGGTAACTGTACAAAGATACTGTGTGCTGTCTTGAACAAATTCTGGAAGCTGCACCCCACAAAAGGGCAGCTGTATGTCCATACGGATGGGCACCTACACATGAACATACCAATGTTGGTTGGCCAGCAAAAACCTATATTGATAAGATTTGTGTGGATGCTGTGCAGAGGAGATATTTGTCTCATACCCCACTTGTATGGACTGGGCACAAGGCCTCGTTTTAATGTGGGCCCACTCACAAGCCGAAGCTAATGGGTGGGAGAGAACAAAAATTGCGTCGGTCCCGTTGACATTCCCCCTCAGGCACTGGGCAATAAACCCAGCCCTGCCCCCAAAGGGGCAGGTAATGCCTGGAGGGATGGCCCTCTGGGATCGACGCTATTAATTTAACACCTCACCGGTCCAGAGGCCGAAGCACACTGGACCTCCGCCCCGAAGGCTGGGTGGAAGGTGGATGCTGTGCAGAGGACCTGACAATAATCATGGATATTTGTGCTGTTGGCATGACTTGATGATGATATGTTCACAGATGCTGATAGGTATGCGTCATGCGTCCCTGATGTACAAAAATCTAAAAGGACACAGTAAAATCATATCCATGCATCCCAGTGTTTCTTTTTTCTTCCCTCACTATTTCAAGTTAACTGTAAACACATTTCAATAGTTTCTTAGAAATTAATTACACAGGATAGGTTACAAGGTAGGAGTTAGACAGCTTTAGTTGGGACCCATAGCTTGAGACATGACCACCTGCAAATGAAGAGAGAACAATCAGAACAAAAGTTGCGTGTTAAAAACAAATCATGAATGCAAAGAGTTACAGGATTGAAACTAAAGTTGCAGGAAGACAAGAAAAAAACAAAAACAAAAAACAAAAACAAAACATCAACAATAAAAAAAATCGATATTACAAAGAAAGAAGATATTTATGAAAAAACAAAAATCTAAAAAGATGCAGTAAAATCATATCCGTATGTCCCAGTGTTTTTCTTTTTTCTTCCCTCATTATTTCAAGTTAACTGTAAATACATTTCAATAGTTTCTTAGAAATGAATTACACAAGATGGGTTACAAGGTAGGAGTTAGACAGCTTTAATTGGGACCCATAAATTTTCCCGGGGCACTCATTCAAAGTGAATATGTGCATCCCAGGACGCTGTAAATCAAAAAGCTATCAGCATCACTGTGTCAGTATATAAAAAACTATGAAACTGGTAGTACTGGTACTATGTAACCTAGTACTACCTCTTTCGTAGTCAGATCCTCAGCGACTAAACCGGTAACCCCACAGATTTTCATTGGTGAGAAGGGTGGCTAGACACCATGCAGAACAAAAAACAAGACCTGTAAAAGGGTGGAGGAAGCTCTTTGCTCAACGGCCATCTAACATATTATTTCCAAAGTCCAATGACTCCTTATCCCGGCAGGGTCGTGTAAACTTGTTAGTGTCAGAGCTATGCTATCGGGAACTTAAGTTCCTGCTAGGGTCACCCTAGGCAAACAGGTTTGTTACCCAGTAGTATTAGGGCCACAACCCAGCCAAAGGGGCTCTGGCAAAAATTCAAAGAGTGTCTCCATCTTCATCATCATCAGGAATCAATGGTTTTTAGTGTACTTGTCACTGCATCTGTAGAAAATCTGTGGCAAACAAGGGTTCCCCTGACCGGGATATGCATGCCAGAGTTTGGGGACTACTCTATTCCATGAATTCACCACAGGTGAATTCGTTGGATCGAGCCGGCTCAAAATAAATAACTAAGGGAACTGTGACATTGGTCATCATGAAGTTTCAAATACACGCACATACATAATATCAATTATAAGATATTATTACCCCCCCCTTTTTAAAAATAGATAATGCAACCATAACCCAGCAAAAAGGGCACATTGCAGATAGATTTTAATTAGAGCAATACACTTAAAATTCTCTCAGAGATTAAAGCAAATTCCACTCTAATTTGCAACTGAATGATAATTTTGCTTACTGAGTGCCCTGTATTTCTGGAATTGTGCTAAGCTGAAATGGCTACAACTTTTAGTTGAAAACTGCAATTATTTTGTTTTCATAAAAGTACTTGTTTTTCAAATTGATTAATATATTTATATAATCTAATCTATTATTGTTATTATATAATATAAAAGTGATAGTTTTGGGAATAGTGGAGGTTAAAAATTAGTTCGCTTGTCAGCTAAGCTGAAAATCTGATATGTATCTTATCAAGGGCAGAATGTGATTTTTGGTCCACTTCAGTATGGGAGTGGATAGTGAGGTGAGTAAATGGGACACTTTGTCACCCAGAGGGTGGGTGGGGTAGAGTGTGTGCAGGTTGAATGTAACAAGGACACACAGAAAATAAAGTACTTGAATTTGTATAGATTGTTTAATTAATTGTATATGTTTTCTACACCCACACACTCTACTCTCTCTCTCTCTCTCTCTCTCTCTCTCTCTCTCTCTCTCGTGTCTCTTTTTTTTGCTGGTGTCGGCATATTTGTTGTGTAGTTGCTATACTTTGTAACCTGATTCCAAATTCTTAGCATTAATGTAATGATTTATATACGGAAATGCAAAAGAATCTATTTATTACCCCCCCCCCCCCAAAAAAAAAAAAAAAAAAAAACTCTAGTTTTTTTTGTATTCATTCAAAAAATATAAGATAAGCAAAAAAAAAAGAAAAAGAAAAAGAAAAGCATATATCCTTATTTTTTATTAATTTTTTATTTAGAATATTTTTTTTGTTAATTCTATAGGTTTTTGTATTAGAAAATATCTGTTCTTAAAATTCCTGTTATGTCAATCCGATAATAGTTTTTACATTTACATATTCTAACTATTATGGGGCAGTAGTAGTAAGAATATATGCTAGGCATTGCCAAAGTTGCTGAAAAATCCGTGTTTTACAAAACAAATTTAATCCCCCACCCCCGATTGAAAAAATTTACCAAAAATCAGAATTATTTGATTTTAATAAAATTTTCAGTGTTGATTTATCAATGAATGAATTTTATAATGCATCAGTTATTTTATTTCAAAACTTTCTAATTTTTTTTTTCCAGGTCACTTAACTTTAACCCCCTCCCTTTTTTTTTGGTGGGGGGGTCAAAATATCAGTGGGGTAATATATGATTGATACTAATTTCTGCATAAATAAAGACAAAAGACCAAAGGTGTGAATAGAAGAAAAAAAAAATAATCTAAGGATACTACTTGGTAGATAATAGGTACCGAAAATTGGAAAATAAAATGAAAATAAAAACTAAAAAAATAATTTTTGGAGATCTTTTTAAACTCTTTTCAATAATAATTTAATTGGCTATCTCATAGAAGAAAAAATATACATCGATATTTGTTCTGTTTAGGGGGGAGGTAAATTTTCAATAGAGTTTTTTAACCAAAATTTTTAGAAAACGATAATAAACTAAAGTAGCTATTAAATAAATGTTTTTAAAATCTAAAAATATGACATTTTAAATGAATTTTAATTTGCTATACCAGAAATACATAATTAAATCTAAAAGTTTTGAAATAAAATGACTTATTAATGACACAAACTGTGTTTTCTATGCATATTTATTGTTTTCATAATTTTCCTTTATTAAAAAAACACACACAAAAAAAACAAAACAACATTGGTGCAATTAATAGGGACTCTGTAATTCTTGTGATTTATTATCTTGGAAAATTATTCATATTAGATTTTTAATTTCATATAACTATGTGCAAAAAAAACTTTTAAGAAACAACTACACAAAAAATGTGAATATAAACATACAATGTCACATGTGCATGATTCCTTAACATGCAGACATGAAATAACCCCAGATAGCTTGACATGCCATTAAAATCAATTAATAAACCTTATCATTTTCTATTATGTTAACCAAACTTGTAATAATTTTCTTTTTGGTAAAAATAATAATATATATATATATATATCAATAAAGGAAGAACTCAATACAGTAATCCCATAATAAATTTATTTCGACAAAATTGGGCCCATATAAATCTAAGTTGATTTAAACCGGCTCCCCATACCAAGTTTTGGATAAATCTCTTATATATATATATATATATTTTTTTTTTTTTCTTTGTCTTTAGTCCATGCTTGTCTATCCAGAAATTTCTGACAATGAAGAACTTGAAGAACTCACACAAATGTTTGAACAAGTGGAAAAATTCTTTCTGGAACAAGGTAAAAAAAAATTTAAATTTTTTTTATGTAAATAGAATTAAAAAAAATTAATTTGCAATTTTGTTTTCTATCTCATTTTTGTTTTCATATTTTCATTGGTATATACATTTAGTAGGAGAATTTTCCCAACCCGTTCGTCATGGGTAGGATGTGACTCAGGGTTGCAAGTATGGGGCATTCAGTGAGGATCAAACACTCTATTCAGTAGTCCAAAGGCACCAATTACAATTGGTATGACCTTCACCTTCTACAGTTTTCTCAGTTCTCTGGCAAGATCCAAGTATTTGTCTATCTTTTCTCTTTCTTTCACTTTCACTTGGTAGTCAGCCAGGATGGCATAATCCACGAGACGACAGGTTCTCCTTATCATCATCATTATTATTATTATTATTATTATATATTTTTTTTTATTACTGAAAAGAAAAATTTGTTCAAAGTAAAGTCTAGTGATTTTAATGAGAATAAAATATGACATGGTTGGCTGCTGTACCAGACTGCAACATCACAGTGAGTGAGTTCATACTCCAGTCATGATATTACGTTCACTTTTGGACTAATATTCTAGGAAAAGTTATGAATGCCCTCATCCCCAAGCTATAGTTAGATAGTACCACTACTATTCTTTTACAAGGATGTCTTCAGCATTAAATAACCCATGAAGGGTGATATGACATTAAATAAAGAAACCAAACCATTATTAGGGGGGAAACCTTACATTTTTATTTTATTTATCTATTCATTTTCATTTTTATCATTTTTATATTATTTTTATATTTATTTATTTTAATTTATTTGTATATTTTAGTGGATTCCAAAAAGATTGACGAGGAAGCTCATATACCTGAAGAAACTCTAAGAATGATTGGTGAAATGGGATTATTTGGGCAGCAGGTACCACCAGAATATGGTAAGGAGGAATAGTATTTATGTAATATTCATATTAATCTATACATGTTTAAAGGGCAGTGTGTGTTTGTGTGTATGTGTATGAAACTACGAAAATAAAACAGTTAATAACAAAGTAACTATATATATATATACACATTAAATATCACCAATTCTTGCTTTTTGTGCAAAAATTATGAAGATTTGATTTATATTCGATGATATATTCTAAAAATTAAAATATACATAGAAATAGGATTGAAGTTCTACTTAAAAATTGTCCAGCATTTGTAAATCTCAAAAGTAAACAAATCAATACACCAGGGTTTTCCCCACCTCTACCCAGGTGATGCTGAGTAGCCACTTCTAGTATTTAATAAATATTAATATCTATATATTGATACTCATGTTCCTGTTTTGTATGACCGTTATTATCTTGCAACACCCTTTGGTTAAAAATGAGACTGTCTAAATTGTCCAAGATGAAATGCAAAAATGAAAAGGCTGATTATCTGGTGTTGCTTATCCACTGAATACTTATTTTTTATGTGTTGTCCCCTCAGCTAAATAATGCACCATTCCATTTTTATCATAAAGAAAAGGAAGAAAAAGGACATGATACACAGAAAAAATATAAGAAAAGAGCAGGGGAAAGAGAGAGAAGGGGTTGATCACGTGGAAGCGAAAATGCTAATCTGTTTCAATCAAACATAATGAAAAGAAGGAACGAAAAAAAAAAAATGAGTTAAATCAAGATTATACTTTTTGCATATTGAAATATATTGCAATAACTCTTAAGTAAACATCCAACATTGTAATATGATTAAATTTTCATTCTGTGGTATATCCACAGGTATATTAAATATTAATATTCATTTGATTTCAAAGAAATATTTAATAAAATATTAATGTTTTTTGTGTCTATAGGAAACGGGCCAGGTTAGCTCAGTTGGTAGAGCATCCGGCTAGAAACCACAAGGTTCCTAGTTCTCTACCAGCCCTTGCCAACTTGGCGTATGAGTATCACAGGAATCTGTGCGGTAAAGTAAGGAGCTGATGGTAGATGTGGTGCCCCACTTCAGACGAAAAAAAAAATCTCTTTGGTCTAGCGCTATTGAAAAGGGGATAGACTCCCTTGCTGATTGGCTGATACTGACTTTAGGCTACCCAGATGACCTTTCTTTTATATAGGAATAAAGATTAGGACAACAGTACGAAAAATCGAGATAATACAAATTATCAAGCCTTATCTAAAAAAATTCAGGCAAATAAACTGCTTTATGTTATGACTTTTACTCGTACTTATTGACTTATAAATAATCATCTTTATCTGTATATTTATCGTTTGTTTTTGTTTATTTTTCTCCTCTGAGGGGTCATGTCGATTGCTTATCAAATGAAGGGTGGAAAATTAAGAAAAGAACATTATCTTTGTCCCATAATAGTAGTCTGCGGAATGCTCATGTTGATGCAAACTTATAGATTTATACAAAATTTTTTACAAATCCCTAAGAGAGTTCAATGTATAATAACTAATAAATTAATTATATACAGTGCAATATTTATAATTTCAAGGAAAGAAAAACTTAACAAACTGTCATTTGGCTATTATAATTTTTTTTGACCAGAACTCAATATGAGCCTAGTCTCATCAGATAGCCTATTAATAGGCTGAATAAATTTATAATAGCCAAATGATGGTTTGTAAGTTTTTCTTTAATTGGAAGTAATATATATATATATATATATAAATGCTGATAGGGACGCATATGCGTCCCTGACGTACAAAAATCTAAAAGGACGCAGTAAAATCGTATCCATGTGTCCTAGTGTTTTTCTGTTTTCTTCCATCACCATTTCAAGCTAACTGTAAACACATTTCAATAGTTTCTTAGAAATGAATTACATAGGATAGGTTACAAGGTAGGAGTTAAATGGCTTTAGTTGGGACCCATGAATTTTCCTGGGGACTCTTTCAAAGCAAATATCTGGGTCTCCGGACACACTAAATCAAGAAGCTATCAGCATCACTATATATATATATATATATATATATATATATAATATTATTTTTGAGATGAAACAAAGAAATCACAGTACTCAACCACAAATTATTAGCAGGATGATGATAGCAAAATAGCTTGAAACCTGGGTAGTTGCCTATGGAAAACAATTATATTTAAAAAATTAAACAAATAAATAAATTATATATATATATATATATATATATATATATATATATATATATATATACCTTTAATGTGATAATTTAAAGTAATGCACAATCTTATTGTATAAAAAAAATTGAAGGACAAAATTTCTATATGTTTATCATTGCATTGTATCACAGATATTGACTTGTCACTAAGCTTGTCAAGATAGATAAAAAAAAAATGTCTTTGGTGATCAGCTGACACAATTTGCACCTACCTTTTTATGTTTTTTTGTTGTTGTTGTTGCCTTGCAGTGTATTATTTAATAAATATGACGCACTATTTTTATTATCTACTTTTGTTTTTATTTGTATTACCTCATTTGATGTTATTTTTTTTATCTTGGTAGTGGAATATTTATCTTTCCTTTTTTTTTTTTTTTTTTTCTTTTCCCGCACTAGGTGACCTTTGGATGACAACACTTTTTTTTTTTTTCCTTTTTTTTTTCTTTCTAGGTATCAAAAACAATGAATGCTGCTTAAAGTATTAATCTCTACAATCTATGCATATCTATTAATAATGGAGATTCGGTCTCTGTTTGTCTGTAACCGAAACTATGTCACTGTTTACATCACAAAACCCAAAATCGTCAATACATTTATATTAATAAAATAAATAAAACTCTTCTTTGTAATTCAACATTTGAATCCTTTCCATTGTAATAATAACAATTTAAATAAATAAACTATAAATTATTCAAATAAATTATGTAAACTATGAAATTGATTAAAAAAAAAAGGAAATAAGAGACGGGTCGGTTTTTGACTTAATTGCAAATTGTGACTAAATAGAACCAATTAAAATGAAACTTTTTTCAAACATAACTCAATCCTAAAACTAAGGAATGATTCGGTATAACTTTCATGCCATTAAACTAGACAGTAAAAAGCCTTTAGGAGACAAAAATTGATTCGCTCAGCTTTAGTATAATATGTATGTGTATAGGAACAAACGATGTGTCTTGTGCAATCTGTAACAAAGTCTATAAGTCAGCTTCTGGTCTTAAGAGAAATATGGTGGTGCATAAGCATAAAATTTTATCATCTGATACAATCGGAAGGACGTCCTTCATATGTCATATTTGCATCAAACTCTGTGGATCTGCAGCGGGTTTGATGAGTCGTTTTGAGGGCTCATGAGAGGAAAGGTTCTGGTGGTGGACTTATAGGATTGTGATAGATGGCAGTGATCTGTAAAGATTATGCTATTGCTATATATATATATATATATATATATACACAAGGTGTGTCAAAAAAGTATTGAGATTTTGTGTACTTTTTGACACAACTTGTATTCTGAAAAAAATAACGTTCTATTCATTGATTTTTTTTTTTTCAGAATATAAGGTGACAAAAAAGTACCAAGTTTAAAGCTGTATTTACCAAGATAGAAATGAAGAATGAATGGAACGTTATTTAAAAATTTTTTTTTGGAATATGAGGTGTGTCAAAAAGTACAAAAAACTCAATACTTTGTTTTGTGTGTGTGTGTATATATATATATATATATATATATATATGTAATGTTTCCCTCTTCCTCACATATATATATACACACACACACAAAACTGTATGTCACTTTGGTTATTCTTTGTTGGTCCAAATCTCTTATATATTTTAGGTGCTTGAACCAATAACTTAGCTATGATTTTCTGCCTTTATCTCAGCTATCAACATTTTACTTTTTTTCTTATTTCTAGGTGGTCTGGGTCTGAATGCAACAAAATTTGCTCGATTGGCTGAAGCTACAGCTTTAGATGGATCAATTGCTGTTACATTAGCTGCACATCAATCCATCGGACTAAAGGTGACATTTTCTCTTTCAATACTTACTTAAAGGTTTTGTATCTTAGACATTTTTCTTTAATTTCCTCATCTGACATTTGTACATGGCGATAAAAGCAGTGATTATCTTGTAGCTGTTGGTGTGATAATTCACCAATAAGATACCACATATTGATACTGTATATGAACCTATGAGAGTAAGAAAAAAAAATCAGTCATCTTTTTTCTCTAAAATTTTTAATTAAAAAAATATTCCTTGGGAAGAGTAAGACAAAAAAAATGTTTTATTTCTCTGAATGTTTGAGATGAGGCTTGAAGATTAGTATTATCTGCATGATTCGGACTATTGTCCCCATCTTCATTGTTATTTGTACAACGTTTCGGCCGATATACCCTCCGGCCTTCTTCAGATATTTCTTGTCCAATTGGACACATGGCCGAGTGGATTAGGCTGTTAGGTTAAAACAGTTCTAAGTGACAGTTATCTCTGGTACCCGAGTTCAATCCTGAGTGAAAGCAGTTAGAAAAATAATTAATTATCACAACTCCTACCCCAGCTATGGTTAGCAGAATTGAGGACAGGATACCCCTGTGGAATAAATAAAGGGTTAGGTTCAAAGTTCTGTGATGGCTCCCGAATACGACAAGAAAGTTCCCGAGTCCGAGAAGAAAACCTGAAGAAGGCCGGAGGGTATATCGGCCGAAACGTTGTACAAATAACAATGAATATGGGGACAATAGTCTGAATCATGCAGATAATACTAAAAAAATGTTCTATCAAATACAGTGATGCTGATAGGTTTTTGATTTAGTGCATCTGAGACATGCATATTTGCTTTGAATGAGTCCCCAGGAAAATTTATGGGTCCAAACTAAAGCTGTCTAACTCCTTACCTTATAACCTATCCTGTCTAATTCGTTTCTAAGAAGTATTGATATGTATTTACAGTTAGCTTGAAATAGTGATGGAAGAAAAAAAGAAAACACTGGGATGCATGGATATGATTTTACTGCGTCCTTTTAGATTTTTGTGTGTCAGGGACGCAGGATGTGTACCTATCAGCTTCTCAGCAAATATATTCAAGTTATGTTCAGCTCCTAATCTTTAGTTACAAAAAGATTGTTTTTTTTTTTAATAGAATATTGCATGTAATGAACAACCCCTAATGTTATTCAACAAAAATATTTCTTCAACATCTACATAAATAGAAAACATTCAAACACTTATTTATACTTTCAAAACAACTGTAAGTAAAGTAAAGTCGTCGGGGCGGCCTAAAGTCAGTATCAGCCAGTCAGCGAGGGAGTCTATCCCCTTTTCAATAGTGCTAGACCAAGGAGATTGTTTCTTGGCATCTGAGGTGGAGCACCACACCTACCATCAGCTCCTTACTTTACCACACAGATCCCTGTGCTACTCATACGCTGAGTTGGCGAGGACTGGTATCGAACTAGGAACCTTGTGGTTTCTAGCCGAACGCTCTACCGACTGAGCTAACCCAGCCTTTATTTTTAATTAACTGATAATTTTCCTAATCGTCCCAGTCCATGTCGCTGTTGACCCACAAATATCAGCTGGTTCTTTACTGGCGTTCGCAATGTAATACAATCAAAATCAATGTACCATATATATACTTGCAGACAGGTCACACTAATGGTTGCACCCCTAATTTGTGATTGTCAAAGTGGGTATTTGCAGTTGACTTACAAATAGGTCACATCATAATCTAGCTAGTTACACAACCTATTCTAACATAAAACTTATCAAATATTCACCTTTTGTTTCAAGACTTTGCTTACAAATATTAAATCTAGAACAATTTACCATAGACTGTGATGCATAATGCAAACATATAGAAATAAGGGTTTCATTTCTTAGTACCATAATCGTAAATGAGTCAGGGTTAAAAACGTAACAGTTAACCCAATAATAAAAAAAAATCAATAAATATCTATTCAACAGATACAAAAAGTATGAAGGTTTAAGAAAAAATGTTTATTCATTTAGTCATAAGCATAGTTATTTAATTTCATCAGGACTGAATCCTAAAAATTATTCTTTACTTTCATCACTTTCATTCGCATAATATTGTACATATTTCGCATCGTTGCAATCATTGATTTTTGCAACTTAATGATAAATAAAAATTAAAGTAGTGCTGTTTTGTTATATAACCCATTGCGGGTATATAAACAAGTGAGTTCTCATGTGATAGGGAGAGACAGACAGATAGAGGCGTGACTTACTTGCTTCTTTGTCTAGTAGTTGTTTCATCTTCTTTCTTTTGGCTATGATCGTCTAGTTGCCATGTTTCATCTTTACTTCTTTGGCGGTTGTCATCTTGTCGTCTCTCCTATCTTCTTACTATGGCCTTTTTTTCAAGTCATGCATTAATTAACTACAAGACTTTGTTTTTCTTGGATCAAAGATTTTATTACTGCCCATCCTGATTCACCATGCAGTTGAGCCAACCTCAACAGAACGCGTCTGTTCTGCGTGTCATTTAGGTTGAAACTGATTATCTAACTCTATCACATGACTCATGAAATTTGCACCTCTGGGGTCAGTTGGGGACATAACCGTTTACTGGTATTTTTCCATCTCCTGATCTGAAAAACAATGGCTCCTTAGAATTCTTGCTACAGGGTTTGTCAAAAACCCATGCCACCACACAATTATGCAACAGTTTTACATTTATGTCAAATGGATAGGTCACACCACTGATTTTGGTGGAATTTTTTGTTAAAAAGTTGTGACCTATCCGTGAGTATATACAGTAGTCTAGACCATGATGTAGCCTACATAGGCTTTTAGTTAAAATAATGAAGTTTTTACTTAACATTGTTTACTATTTACAATATTTGTCCATATTATAGGCACAGGTGTTATATATAGTAAACAATGTTGAGTAAAAACTTTATCTATCTATACATATATAAAGAGCAGCTGGTGTGTATGTATATTCGGATGAAACTACAAAAATAAAACAATTAATGACAAAGTAAATATATATATACACATTAAATATTGCTGGTTCTTGCTTTTAGTGCAAAAATTATGAAGATTTTGATTTATATTCAAAAATAATTAAAAATCAAAATATACATAGAAATAGCATTGAAATTCTACTTAAAATGTCCAGCATCTGTAAATCTCAAAAGTAAACAAATCAACACACTTTAGTTTTTTTCCCCCGTTCCCTCTACCCAAGCGACGCTGGGTAGCATCTTCTAGTCTTAACTAATAGACTTTTCAAAAACACATCTTATGTATTGAACAACTCCTTGTTATTGAAGTGAAAAATTGGTCTTAAAATGTCATTTGTTACACCAGTAAGTAAAGTAAAGTCGTTGGGGTGGCCTAAAATTAGTATCAGCCAGACAGCGAGGGAGTCTCTTCCCCTTTTCACTAGCGCTAGACCAAGGAGATTATTTTAGCGTCTGAAGTGGAGTGCCATACCTACCATCAGCTCTTTACTGCACATTTCCTTGTGCTACTCATATGCTGAGGGCTGGTATCGAACCGGGAACCTTGTGATTCCTATGCGGGCACTCCACCGACTGAGCTAAACTGACCCTACAATTTATTAAAGAAACCTTTGTTTTGTCTTATAGAATTTGAATTTAAATTTTAAAATTCTTTTTAATTAATCAGATGATTAAATCTATGATATTAATAGAATATGACCTGAATGCATGTGTTTAAATGTTACACTGTCATCACTTCAGATAAATCTAGGATCATTCTGTTTTCATTGTAAGAAAGGGAAGAAAAAGAAAACAAATATAATAAAAACGAAAAGGAGGAGAGAGAGGGAGAGGAAGTGATAATACTATACATCAGATGCTTATTTTTTTGCTTCAGTGAAAGAAAGGAAAAAAAGAGGAAAGGAAGACAGGGAGAAATAGAAGCGTGTTTTTTTTTTCTTTGTCCAATACTGTATATTTATGCCTGGTTTTTACTTTTTGTTTTTACTTTTAGGGAATTTTATTATATGGAACTGAGGAACAAAAAATTAAATATCTTCCCAAACTTGCAACTGGGGAACAATTGGCTGCTTTTTGCCTTACAGAACCATCTAGGTAAACATTCAAAATGTTTTTTTAAAATTTTGTTGGAAGATACAAAACTGGACTTTTTTCCCTTTTTATATACAAAGTTTGTCAAAAAAGTATCTAGATTTTTTAGTACTTTTTGATACGCTTTGTATTTTGGAAAAAAAAATAACGTTCCATTCATTAATATTTTTTTCAGAATACAAGGAGTGTCAAAAAAAGTACCAAGTTTAAAGCTGTATTTACCAAGATAGAAACGAAGACTTAATGGAACATTATTTTTTTTTTTTTTTTTTTTCAGAATACAAAGTGTGTCAGAAAGTACAAAAAATCTCTATACTTTTTTGACACATTTCTCTGAATGTTTGAGATGAGGCTTGAAGATTAGTATTATCTGCATTATTCGGACTATTGTCCCCATCTTCATTGTTATTTGTACCACGTTTCGGCCGATATGCCTAGAAGGTTCCTGAGTCCGACAAGAAATACCTGAAGAAGGCTGGAGGGCATATCGGCCGAAACGTTGTACAAATAACAATGAAGATGGGGACAATAGTCTGAATAACGCAGATAATACTTTTTTGACACACTTTGTATATATACATATATATATTCCCCAATCCCTCCACACAAGTAGGATGCGACACAAGGTCAATTTCTTAAGTGGAGTTTCAACAGGTTTGGATTCAGTTTTCCTTCTAGACTGGTTGCCTAACCAAGATTAAAGAGCTCAATCTGCCTTACTATTTACCCATAACTGGAGGAATAATAGTTGGATACCCAAGGGTATTATTATGATGTGTAATGCAAACAGCTTTGTCCAGGATTTGAACTCTGATCGGCAAGTCCATTTCCTATGACAATAACCATTTAACCATGCATCTCCATTAATAAATAATAAATTCAACATAGATCTATGTTTATGTAATTGCTTTTAAAAAAATGTTTTTTTTATATCTTTCTTACAAATTACATCAATTAATAATGAGATTTGGTCTCCATTTGTCTGCAGCCAAAAATATCATTGTTTACATCACAATACTGAAAATCGTCAATACATAGAATAAAAAACAACCCTGTAACCAATTTTAAAAAAATTATTTTTTACTCTTGCTCTTTTTTCAGTAATAAGAGGTTAACTAAAAGTTTACAAATAAATAAATACCTATGTATGGTTTTGAATAAAATTTATGTGTAAAATATTAAAAATAATTTTTGATTAATAATTAATAGATGCACGCAACATTTTATTTGAGGGGGGGGGGGCAGAACTTTTCCATTTCAAATTGTATTATTTTTTTTAATCCTTTAATAAATTTGATTTTGCTTATGATACAAACCCTCTGACATTGAATTTTTAATTCCCCCTCCACTCTGGCAGTATCTTTCAAAAATTAATTTTTAGACCACCTGGAGGGTGTTTTATTTATTTTTTTATTTATCTATTTTTTTTTTTTTTGCTAGTTGTTTTTAATGAATATTCCTGAAAAGTTAAATTTTCAATTTTTTTTTTTAGTGGAAGTGATGCAGCATCCATTCAGACCAGAGCAACTCTATCAGAAGATGGAAAATTTTATTACCTGAATGGAAGCAAAATATGGATCTCAAATGGTGGGCTGGCTGAAGTTTTCACTGTTTTTGCCAGGACAGACATCATAAACAGCAAGGTGTGTGTTATATCGTTTAGATTTTAAAAAAAGATTTTCTTTTTTTTTTTTCCTTTCTTTTTTTCCTTCTTTTTTTTCTTTTTTTCCTTCTTTCTTTTTTTTTTTTTTCTTCCTTCTTTTTTCTTTATTTTTTTTTTTTTCTTTTTTTTCCTTTTTTTCTTTTTTTTCCTTCTTTTTTTCTTTATTTTTCCTTCTTTTTTCTTTTTTCCTTCTTTTTTTCTTTATTTTTCCTTCTTTTTTTTCTTTATTTTTCCTTCTTTTTTTCTTTATTTTTCCTTCTTTTTTTCTTTATTTTTTTCTTCTTTCTCTCCATTTTTTCTCTCCCTTTTTTTTTCTTTTCTTTCTTTCTTCTTTTTTTCCTCAAGTCCAGATTTTTGTTATGTTTGCTTGGGATCATCTAATGAGATATCCTCTGAGAAATTTCTTTGTCTTTAGTCTTCTTATTTTACTAATTGTTAGAAGTTGTAATAAAAGGGAGCAACTCCTAATTGACTAATAGTTTGGCTAAGAGGAATGCTAGGATATAGTTATAAACTGTGTGAGTAAGCTGGTAATCTAAGATACAGACAAGAATTGTAATACCAATTCATAAAAAGGTCATTAACATTATTGTCATTTTTACAGTAATGAGGATTGCAACATATCATTAAAACAAAATATAAAAAAGAAATAAACTCTTTAAAAAAATATACAAAAACTTATGACCCACACATTTGATTTGAATGGGTCCTGGGAAATTTGATGGGTCCCAATTAAAGTTTCTTAATAAATTGTAACAAAACCCGGGTGTGTGGGGGTGGGGAATTTTTTCAGTGAATCTTGCATGATGTGGTGACCGATTTGTTGGATTTCTGCACCAAAAGTCGGGAGAGGTCAGACAAATAGATTTCAACTGAATTACTAAAAGACTCTTATAACACCGACATTTTCTTTAACAGTCTTTTAGTAATTCATTTCTGTTGAAGTCAGTCAGTCAGTATGCTGTTTGTTTGGACAACAGTAACTGGCTAAGCACAACTGAACTAGTGCCTAAAACAGCTGGTACTTATGCAACTCAAGAATAGTCCATTCAGGTATTTAGGTGATTCCATTCCTGATTGGCTGCTTGGTTTCTATGATATTATGAGGCTTCAAAAAGGCATTCTGTAGTAGGATTGCAACAAGGTTAGAGCTGTATTAAGTTGCGGCTCTTTGTTGCCTTGTCTTACCAATTCGATGGTAATTGGAACTTAGTATAATTATTCTACAATTTCTTAAATATTTATTTTTTTATCTTAAAATTAAGACATTATCCTTTATGTAAACTTACCGGGAAACCATAGCAAAATTTTTCTCCAATTTTTCTTTAAAACAGTCAATATTTTTTTTTAACAGAATGTGAACTTGTAGTAAAGTTATTTTTAAGCATATGTTTTATACAGTATTTCCTTTTGATTGAAATGTTTTTTTTAGATTACTACTACACAAGCAACAGTAGAATTTAATTCATGGTTGTCAATTTTACAAAAGTCCCCAACAAAAAATAAATAAATGTGTCAGGATTTTTTTATGGAAAAATTGTTTCCCTAGGTGTGTCCCTGGGATGCATAATACAATTTTACTGCTTCCTTTTAGATTTTTATGCATCAGGAATACAGGGCGCATAGCTATAAGAATCTCTGCAAAAATGTGAATAAATATGTGATTCCCTAACCTCTAAGCATTAAATAACCCCAGATGAGCTGACAAGCCATTAAAATAGATCACTCAATCCAGTAATAAATTGACAGTAATTCAAGACTGTTAGAATAAAGGCAGTGAAATTAATGGTTGCTCTGGAGTGACTGATAAGATATTGTACTGATATGATGTTACACAAAAATATATTTGTCTCTAGTGTTTAATGTACTTAATGTATGTTTGTTTTGTTGGGTTTTATTTTTTAATCTGGTACAAAGGTATTATTATTTTTGATTTCTTGTATTTCAAATTTCAGGGTGAGAAAGAAGACAAAATTACAGCATTTATTGTCGAGAGAAACTTTGGTGGTGTTACACATGGTAAACCTGAAGACAAACTAGGAATCCGTGGCTCAAACAGTAAGTTTTATTATGACTAGCAAAAAAATTCTATGAAAAATCAATTAATGGTCAAATTTTCACCAAAATTTTGATACTTATTCACCTTTTTAGATGAATTCATGTTTAAAATAGTTTTTTCTAAAATATATTCGGGGAAATAAGATAAGTCGATCATAACCCCCAGCCCTTATTTGATTTTATGAAATCCGAACAAAGTATATTTTACTCTTTAAATTTAAATTTTTTTCTCTAAAGATAAGAGTGAATAATTAAATCAGAAATTTTTAGAAACGTTTTGGAGGTCCTACTATTGTACAATATGGGCCGGGTTAGCTCCGTCGGTAGAGTGTTCGGCTAGAAACCACAAGGTTCCTAGTTCGATACCGGTCCTCGCCAACTCAGCGTATGAGTAGCACAGGAATCTGTGCGGTAAAGTAAGGAGCTGATGGTAGGTGTGGCGCTCCACCTCGGATGCTAAAACAATCTCCTTGGTCTAGCACTATTGAAAAGGGGATAGACTCCCTCGCTGACTGGCTGATACCGACTGTAGGCCGCCCCGTTGACTTTACTTACTGTTGTAAAACAAAACAAAACAAATATCTCAGTGGAGTGAATATGATGCTTTTTAAGTATATAATTAACTTTCAAAAGATATTGAATGTTTTATTTTATTTAATTTTTCCACCAACATCAAGCAATACACCAACCCGAGGGTGTTTTTTTTAAAGTTTTTTTTTTTTTTTTTTTGTAATATTAATGGTTAAGTTTTAAAGTAATATTTTTTTTTGAAACCTGTCATTTTCTACTTAAAAATGCACTGCTAGGAGCTATTGACAATTGGAAAATGTAGTTGTGAAAGAGTTAATAAATTAATCTTTTGTTGTTACTAGATGATATTAACCAAAGATTACTTTAAAGATTAATTAATGAATTTAAAAATAAATCTCTTTTCATTTCAGCCTGTGAAGTCTATTTTGAAAACACTCCTATACCAGTAGAAAATATCATTGGAGAAGTTGGACGAGGATTCAATGTAAATGTTTTATTTTATTATCCATAACTGTATGTAAATTCCCTGATTCACTATTTATCCATAGGTGAAGGAAGAATAGTTGTATGCATACTTTTCCCAACGGTATTAGCGCTATGTGAAATGCAACCAGCCTCATCCAGGATTTGAACTCTGGTCACTGTGTATATTTCCTATGTCATAACCCTTGCACCACGAGTGCCTCCTCCTAATTTGTGAAAAAAAAGTGGCTGGTCTGGTGACTTGCTGGGGAGTGGTTGGTTCGGTTGAGGAAGTCTGACGGCATGTCAGTACTAAAAATGCGAGGCCAGGAAAGGACAAAGTTTATAATCTCCTGACGGAAGTTGGAGGTGGGTGGGGGGGGTTTAGTTAAACAAAACCTATAAATAGGCTGCCCTCCCCTGTCAGCTTTTCTAATTTCCTCTTCAGAAACGACTCTTACCAGTTTCTTTAAAGTTACACCGTAGTTATCTGACCCAAGGCAGGAGTAGCTCGCTAAAGAAGTCTATTTTTTAGCAACCCTGACACATTGGCCAATTCTACCTTGGTCACCAGAGTCGATATTTTTTTTTTTTTTTTTTTTTTTTTTTGACAAATTTAGTTATACAAATATTCTCATCTGAGCTGAACTTTGACCCTTGCAGTTGTCTGCTGATTTTGCTCTCTAGTCTGGGTGGGTGGCATGTGGTAACTGGTGTGCCACTGTACATGTTGTGTACAGGCATCAAGCAAACGTTCAGACTTTTGACTCAAAACTAAACTATGCATTCATTCATAATTCTTGTCAGTCTTATTCTGTATAAACTGCATACGTGTTCCATTTATCTTAGTATTTATGACATATATTTTGTCATTTAGATTTTGTAAAAAAAAAAAACAAGTTATTTATTAAGAACTAGAAGCGGCTATTTGGTGTCGCCTGTGTACAGTGGGGCAGGGGCAAAAAGTTAGTGTCGCAGACCCATTATTACTGAATCGTGAGTTGGATCCTCGCAGGATGCCCCATTAAAATCCCTATGTAAAAAAAGACCTTGCATTGATCTAGTCTGGTGGGGTATTGGGAAAAAAGTGCATAGAGACTCTGAAAAGGAAAATCAGTATCTCCTATTTAAAATATTGAATGCAAAAAAAAAAAAAAAAATCCACGCTGTTACTATTTAAATTTTATTTTTCACATAATTTTATTCTTCACGAATATAAATCAAATCTTGGTTATTTCTTATAAATCCAACATAAACAAAGGGGAACCACTCTTGACTGATAAATTATTTATTTTCCCATTAAATCCTAACCCTAACCCTGTCTTCTTTTTTCCTAGTGTTGGAATATTTGGGATATAAGGCGTGTGACAGATGCCTACTCCTAAATATAGACTCGTTGAATACCACGTGACCACCGAAGGCATTCCTATTGCCCAATCACCGGCAGTGCTGCTGCTGATGATGGTGTATTTATAGAGGTCTGATTCTTAACCTTGGCTCATTGCTATTCGGACCATCTTGGACATCGGACTTACAAAGAATACTATAACACCGGATTCTTATTGGCTTGCTTACTTACTTACTACATCTGGAACTAAGGATGCCAACCAGATACTTAACACCTAGTAGATCAATAAATAAATAATTTATCAGTCAAGAGTGGTTCCCCTTTGTTTATGTTGGACTTATAAGAAATAACCCGAATCTTCATTATTTTTGCTCAAAAAGCAAGATCTGGTGATAGTGTATGTATGTATATATATATATATATTCACTTTGTTGTCGATTGTTTTATTTTCATAGTTTCAGCCGGACATACATACATACTTACACACAACTGCCCTTTATATATGTAAAGATTAAGTTATTTATTTAGAAATTGATAACTATAACTACTTTAAATCTGTAAAGGGAAGTAAGTGAAATGATTTGTATGATTCAATCAATGGTTTTTTTTTGGTTTTTTTATCTTGTCTGACTTTTATATAAATAAAATGTTATCTTTTTTTTTTCTTAGGTGGCTGTGAACATCCTTAACAGTGGTCGTTTCTCAATGGGAAGTTCAAATTCTGGAGTTTTAAAGAAGCTTCTACGTAAGTCCCCACACACCAACTTGTTGACCTTTGAGTCTAGAAGACAACGATGACCTTACCATAATTCACTGTTTTGTCTGCCATTAACTCTTAACGTCCTATACCACCTCATTCCACCCGGCCGGAAGTCACATTCATTTTCCTTATCTACCCCAAATGATAGCCTTTGTTTAAATGTAATATTAAACATATTTATAAGTCTTTGATTTAAGGGAAATAACAGGTAACTTTAAATGAAAAGGCCATTTTTAGCTATTTTTTTTTTTAATAAATCCTTATAAGAATGGGGCTCTGGACTTAGGAAATTCTCAACAGGATGTTAAGAGTTAAAAGGAAGGCTAGAATTGTGGTCACAAAATTTTTTCTGCTTATTAAATTAACCCTAAAACATTTTTTTAGCATGTTAGTTTTTGAAAATTGGAAAACTTAAGTTTTTAATAAGAATTTGAATTACCTTTTAGGATCAGTTTAGTTCAATTGGTAGAGCATCCACCTCGGAACCACAAAGTTTCCAGATCTCAGCGCATGAGTAGCACAGCTTGGATCTGTGCGGTAAAGTGGAGAGGTCATGGTAGGTGTGGTACTCCACCCCAGATGCAAAAATAATCTCCCTGGTTTCACACTGGTGAAAAGAGAATAGACTCCCTCGCTGTCTGGCTGATACTGACAATAAGCCACTCCGACAACTTTACTTAAGTATAAAGCTAAACTGAATCCTTACTTTATATCAGTCAGGTTAGCTAAACCAAATCTTTATTTAAATGTATAAAGTAGACCTCTAACTAAAAATATCCTAATAAGAAACCACTTATTTTTTTGCTATGAATTTTTTTTTCTGGTCATATTGAAACAACAAGAATGTTTATAAGTCCTAAACTTATAAATATTCTTGTTGTTTAAATATGTATTAAAAATAATGGCCACCAGGGGGCCATGAATAACCTTTCAATGACATTTAAGAAAGTGTGGCCACCCAGTACTAAAAAGATCATGTTTGCATATTATTTGAGTGCATTTATCCTTGTGGGTTAACAAATAAATCTCATAGTGTCAGAGTATCGCTTCATGTTGTAGCATTAGTAATTTATTCAAGAGTGCTCAATACTTCATTAAAAGTAGAGCTATAATAATCATGAAAAAATTATGGGTTACAGTGGTTTTGATCATTGTAATCTCTTAAGGACCTGATATTGTATAACGTGGGATCCTGAAGAGACCACAACAATTATTTTATATATATGTGTGTGTGTGTGTGATTATATATGCTCCACACCTGGGAGGGTTGAGTTCTCTGGTAAGGAAATTTGCTGGTGGCTGCTGATTATGCTAAAATTGCAAAGCTCTCCTTAAAACTGTGATAGACTCTCTTATGTAAAGTGAGTTGTGTCTCGGTTGGTAGAGATTCTGACTGATTAAAAATCCGTCGAATTTCAATCCCAGCCTGAGGCAGCCTGCAAGTTCTAGCTGCACTTAAGGCCATAATACAGTGAAAGCAGTACTGTATGTGGATGACATGGATCTCTGGAAGTTTGTATCATATAGCATTTTAGGATCTTGACTTGTAGGAAAATGTCAATTTAAAAAAAAAAAAATAAAAAAAAGTTTTTTCTTTTTCTCTACAGAAAATATAGTGGAACATACAATTACCCGTTCACAATTTGGAAGGAAACTTCATGAGTTTGGCCTCATCAAGGTAATTCTTATTTCTTTGTATAGTCTTATTTTTTATTATTTGGATTATGAAGACTATTGTCTTCATCTTTATTGTTACCTGTACAACATTTATAATAGGTTTGAATTCAGTTTTCCTTCTCTAGACTGGTTGCCATATCAGGGTTAAATAGCCCAGTCTGCACTACTGTTTTACTCATAGGTGAATGAGTTCACATTCAAGAATACAGAGGTCAAGCATCAAAATCCAATGACAAAGTTCCTACCCTGAAATCAGCATCAATACTACAGCAGCCTTCCATGAACAAAGCATGCACACATTACAGAGTTAAAAAAAAAACAAACAAAAAAAAAACCCTTTTCTGTTGCTTGTGCTCTTTTATTGTGTGGCTGGTCTCTGGGAAACTTGATACACCTCAACCTAATCTTGCCAATTCTCTTGGCACTAAGATCATGTCTTTTAAATTATGGCTTTGGGTAATTCCATGTCAAATCATTCAGGCCATGTCACCCCCCCCCTTCAATCTTTCTGAAATTTTGTCCAGCTGTGGACTATGTTAAAGTCAACCAATTTTAAGTTATTGAGGATTGTTGATTTTTTTTCATAGCAAGATCAATATCCCAATGTGGCACTGCATCTATGACAATTTTTTTTCTATTATTTTACATATATTTAACATTATTTGTACCAAAAATATAGTTTTGATTTCAGAACATTATATTTTGAATTTTTCACTGCTCTTGCACGACAGGCATATGTGAACATGCTTTATTCACAGAGGTAAGCCGTCTTCAGTTATACAATAGGCTATGCAAAAGCCTTATCCAGGATTTGAACTTGAGTCACTGTGTCCATTTCCTACAACAATAACCGGTTAAAATTGCAAATTGTTGTCAAAATTAAAATGGAGAAATTTGGCTTGGGCATAGATTTTAATAAATTTAATCATTACTAAGGACATGATTTATGTCATTTTTAACTTAAATTTTAACCGTTAGTTGTATTTAAGGAAAAAAAATAGATAAAATAAAATAGATGAATGATAAAACTAGTCAGAATTAATAAACATGTACAAACATTTCAGTATTACAGATGATGCGTGCTTTTCTTAAGTATGGATGACCAAAAGTGTAATAATCCGTGTTTTTTATGTTAATAAATTCTCTGAAAATATTTATCTCCCTTAAAAATTAGTTCTCTTGCGGCCCTCTGTAGGAAAATGATGTCCAATGAAAAACGGTTTAAAACACAACCAAAGGTTAAAATTTAAGTAAAAAATAACATAAATCATGTCCTTAGTAAAAATTAAAATCTATGCCCAAGCCAAATTTTTCCATTTTTATGCCGATTTGCAATTTTAACCCAATAACCATTACACCATGAGTGTCTAGACAGTAAGTTGTCTTTTTGGATCTTATTTTTATTTTTATAAATAAGTCTTGTTAATAAACAAAGAGAAACTGAAATTTTGTATTTCTTTTTTTTACAGGAAAAGTTGGCCAAAATTGCTCTCAACATTTATGTAATGGAGAGCATGGCTTACATGACTGCCGGTATTATAGACAGCACCCCAAACGCTGATGTCTCATTAGAAGCTGCAATGGTAAAGGTAAGAATGAAGAACCTTCATATAATCTCTGTTTATCCTAATACAAATTTAAATATCTAGATATATTATATTAATTTATAAGTTAATATATAATTGTTCTTTGATATATATTATATATTTTAATATAATAATATTAGTGTATGATATATTGATTTATAATAATAATAATTGATTTATAATAATAATAATTGATTTAAAATAATGATAATAATTGATTTAAAATAATGATAATAATTGATTTAAAATAATGATAATAATTGATTTATAATAATGATAATTGATTTATAATAATAATTTTGCTTTATGATAATTGATTTATAATAATGATAATTGATTTATAATAATGATAATTTTGCTTTATGATAATGATTTATGATAATTGATTTATAATAATAATTTTGCTTTGTGATAATTGATTTATAGTAATGATAATTGATTTATAATAATGATAATTTTGCTTTATGATAATTGATTTATAATAATGATAATTGATTTATAATATCAATAATTTTGCTTTATGATAATTGATTTATAATAATGATAATTGATTTATAATAATGATAATTGATTTATAATATCAATAATTTTGCCTTATAACAATAATTTTGCTTTATAACAATAATAATAATTTAGATTTATAATAATAATAATTTTGATTTATAATAATAATATATGATATATTGATTGACTCAATGATAGTAGCTGTTCAAGTCCCATCTATGGGTCAAATATATCTTTGTAAATTATTAGTTGTAGATAGGAATACTTAAAACCATATAACTGTGTGCAGACAAATAATTATTATCAAATAGGAATAGTTACTTGAAACCATATTTAAAAAATTTTTTTTTTTAAAGTGAAGTTGTTGGGGTGGCTTAAAGTCAATATCAGCCAGACAGCGAGGGAGTCTATCCCCTTTTCACTAGCACAAGGAGATTGTTAGTTTTTTTTTAGCATCTGAGGTGGAGCACATAGGAGTATGGATAGGAATACAGCTTTATTTACAGAGATCTTAGTATTGATGATGAGGTCTATGTGTATATAATGTGTGTATGTATATATGTACTTATGTTTGTTTCTTTTATTGTTTTACAGATTTATAGTTCTGAAAGAACCTGGGAATGTTCTAGTGAATGTCTGCAGATTCTTGGAGGTCTTGGCTACATGAAGGATTATCCTTACCAAAGATATTTACGAGATTGCCGTATTTGTTTGATTTTTGAGGTTTGTTGCTGTTGAATTTTAAAAAAAAATTGTTTTATCTTTGTTGTTTCATGCCTTTGAGAATTGATAATTGTTTCTTAACCAAAGACCAACAAATAAATACCATTTAATATCCCATATAATACAATAGTCTTAATCTGTTCATAATATTTGCATTAATTTTGTACCAATGACAATCCAATGGTGAGGCTCCAATTCTGGAACTCTGGGGAGTGTGGAGCACCTCTTTCCAATTCTGGAACTCTGGGGAGTGTGGAGCACCTCTTTCCAATTCTGGAACTCTGGGGAGTACCTCTTCATTGCCATTACTCACAGGTCCACTATAACCCAGAGTGGTAATGCCTGTTAGGGTCCCATTTATTGGTTAAATAGAAAAAAATGAGTTAAAAAAAAAAGAAAAGGAATGGTTTCCCCTGAAATATTGCAAAATTTTCAATTAATGTTTGGATGCTTCATTTCCAAGTACTTTATATTTTTTTTCAATGCTTTAAGTTTTTAGCATTATTTCAATATATGGACCATATCATTTTCATCAAAATTATATATACATGTGATGATTTTTCTGTTATTAGACAACATTTTTATGACACAAACAACATGAGATACATTCGAAAAAGTCAATATTGATGACATTTTGTCCTTCCTGAAAGAAATAGAATTATACCAAAAAATATAACAAACTTTAACTTTATCCTATAAACTTATCCTTTAACGTGATTTCCAATCTATTTATTAACAAACTGAAAAACAACCTAGTGTCAAAATCAAGAAAAATCTTTGAAAAAGACATAACAATAAATTTGACCATCCCTCATAACTTACCACTTAGCATAAAATAACCCTGGATGGGTTAACATGCTGTTAAAATCAATCAATCAATCAATCAAACTTATATAAGAAGTTATGTGGCACCTTCACTTTCTCTCTTATATATACTAGCAAATATATGCACCCCCCGGGTGCAAGTATTTAAGTCTTAATGTAATAGAATATTGTATTAAATTAGAAAGGCTAATGAAACTAAATCAGAATGCAGATAAAAAGATTTGAAACAGAGGGAGTATAATCGAAAAATAGAACAACTGAAACTTACTCTTCCATCACTCCTGTCTTTCATTGTTATTTTTTCTAATTTAAGTATTTAGTTAAAATAGGAAGTAAAGAATAAAATGACAGTTATTTTTTCTTGTTAATGGATTTCATTTAAGATTCGTTGAAGAGATTTTTGTTTATATTCATTAAAATAAAACCAAACAGTTAGAAATCAATAGTACTAAGCACATATTTATTAAAATCACATTTTAAATATCAATATGCAAATTAGCCTTCCCGTTCACACTGTAAACCGCTATTTTGTTGTATATATAAATATAATAACATGTTATTAATATGTAGATATGGTTAACAGTATTAATAATGTAAAACAATTTTATTAATAATTGAGGTTAAAATTAAAATAAATTCATGGTGAATGTGACGTCAATAACTAAGGAAATTGTGACTTGAGTAGTGATTTAGTTTCGGTTACAGACAGAAAAACTCACAATCTCCATTATAATAAGATATATATATATATAAGTTATCCACATACACGTGTTTTGAAGTTTACTTCTCATCAGTGTGGCTTTACTTTAACAGCTACCTCTAGCCAGGATCGAAACCTGACTGAATTTTCGTCTGCCAAGTCTCTTACCCATGCGGCTATTAGCGGTTGTCAATTTTTGAGTGAACAATTAATTGATACATCCCTACGCGGAATGATATTATAAACACCAGAGGACTCTAGACTTTCAGCTTATATGCCAAGCGGTGAATTTTCAATTAATGTCCCTTCTACAGAGCACTACCAAGTGGGAGCATTACACAATTTTATTTTTAGTTACAATTTCAATGCTGTAGAGTTTATAAGAAGGATGTGTGGCACCTTCACTTTCTTTTTCTCTCTCTCTGTCTCTCTCTTATATATGCAGTTTTAGTTTTAGTTACAAATTCAATGCTGTAGAGTTTGGTAATAAATAATACCTAATATCTATTTTTAAAATCATTTTTTTCTTAATTGTTAGAAGTATGTTTATTTATGTTTGGTACTGTATATGCAAATATACAAGGTATTGTGAGACAAATGAATATATTTTATTATAAATGAGTTTACATTTGTATAACATATTGTATATAAAGTTTGTGCTTTGTTCAAAGTCTTAATGCATCCTATCCATTAATGTCAAGGGTTATGTAAATAGTTTAAAACTGTTTTTCATTTTAGGGTACAAATGAAATTCTACGTCTGTATGTGGCTTTGACAGGACTCAAATATGCAGGAATGTCGCTTAAAGAATTGATCAAGTAAGTTGAAATAAAATCTGTGTATTACTAAAATTCTTGTTTGTATGTACGGGGGAGATTAAAAAATTATTCACACTCTTGTTTTATAAAAGTCGAGTTTATCATGGATGATTTGATAGGCAGAACCATAACTAATCTGCAGAGAACAAGCTACCTCTTAAATGATAACTCGCTGGTTCACCATTATTGTCTCTCATGCTTGCTGAATCTTCTCATCAGTAGTGGAGGTTAACGGGTGTCCTGCTCCTTCTTTGTGCATCACGCTTGTCCGGCCAGTTTTAAACTTCCCAATCCACTCCTACACAGTCCCCGTATTGTGCCTCTGATGAATTTCAGCCCCTGACACTCCTTCCAACCTGAGAAATTGGGTCACTGCTCTTTGTTCTTCCTTGGTGCATACTGCTAGTGGAGCAGCAGTGTTTACACTGTAAAGACAGCAAGCAAAATGGCGTGATATGGTTCAAATTTTGATTACGTGACCACAACAGTAATTATTCTTTGACAAAAGGATATCACATGATGGCCATACTTTAAGCCATAATGACAGCTGTCATGATGAGTGGGATGATCAGGTATTGTTGTTGGTGCCCTTCCATCTACTAAAGCCGATGGCGTAGTGTCCACTTTTTTTTTTTTTTATCTGCAACCGCATCAGTGGCTGAACAGACCAATCCTTGAATGGCAATCTCTGGTGCAGTGACTGCAAACAAACAGTCTTGATGGCTGGAGTTGCTGTTGTCTCTCCTTCCTTTTGACTCTCTTTTCTGTGTTGGCTTCTTTCTTTTGACTCATTGTTTGACAAGGAGGCGCCAGGTCGCAAGGTCTTCTGCACAAACCTCCCATGTGTTGGTGTTGATGTGGCATGTCTTCATGTCCCTCTTGCAGACATCTTTAAAACACAGTCATGGTCTCCCCACCGGTCGGATGCCCTCTACTAATTCAGGATACAGTAGATCTTTGGGGATGTGGCCTTTGTCCATCATCCTGATGTGACCAAGCCAATGCAGGCGTATCGCAGATAATGGTGGGCATGCTGTTCATGTTTGCTTGTTCCAGCACGTTTGTGTTGGACACTTTGTCCTGCCAGCATATGCGTAGAATACGGTGTAGGCATCTGAGGTGGATGATCAGGTATATATTTATCCAAACCACTGGCAGGATGTGACAAGGTAAATTTTTAAGCTGAGTAAAGCTGGTTTGAATTCAGAATTTTCTATCTAGCCTGGTTGTATAAACCAAGGCTAAAGAACATAGTCTGCCCTACTATTTACTGACAGCTGGAGGAAGAAGAGATGGATTTATGCCTTTCTCAAGGCATTAGAGTGAAGTGAAATGTAAACAGTCTGGTCCAGGTTTTGAACTCTGGTTGTATATTCAATTTTCTATGATGATAACAGTTATGCTAAGTGTGTCACCATGATTGTTTTGTATGTAGGTATTAATGTTTTTCTTTTTCCCCTTTAATTCTGATTTACAGAAAACTAAGAGACCCTTTCAACAATCCAGGACTTCTAATGAAAACAGTTTATTCAAATATGAGGAACCGTCTAGCTGACCCAAAACTGACCCATGAATTAGCAGCTGCCGTGCACCCCACATTAAAGGTTTGTTAATTGACTTAAACAAAATCTTTTGTGTGTTCAAGGGTTTCGTCTTTTAGATTTTTTTTTTTTTTTTTTTTACATATTAAACCATCTATAGAGCAATATTATGAAGCTCCATCCAAAAATAACTTTTCTGGTGCTTGGTGACTTTTAGTTTCTTGCTTATATAATAATTTTGGGATTGAAAATTATATATATATATATGAGGAAGAATGAATAAAGAAAAGAAAGAACAGAATGGATAATAAAAGATGAATTTAATCAATATCACTTACACATGTATTTCGGTCAGTTCATCTCTGTGTACACGGTTTAAACTATTATTATCATTAAATAAACAAATGAAATAGTAATAATAGAAAAATGTGAAAATATTCCGCACACAGAGAAGATTCGACCTTCATCAGAGTGAAATTTTATTTTGAATGAAAAAATTTGTTGGGGAAAAATGGAGAATTTTTTTTAGAAATGTTCGAAGAGAATTCTTAAAAAATCACTTTAGCAAATCTCGAGAATTTGAATATTTGATTTTTCTAGGAGTTATGGTAGATACAATTTTGTATTGCAAAAATAAAGTGTTATTATTTATCCCTAACTTGTTGAAAAGTCATATATATTTGGGAGGATATCTATTATTTTAACTAGCCAAATCAGATATTTATAAAAATAAGAATTTATCAGAAATAAACTTGAAAAATACACTTTTTTTTTCTTTTTCTTTTTAACATTTGCTCCAAACAAATTACCATCTCCTTTTTTTTTTCTGCTTCTGAACAAGATGTAATTCTAAGAATTGCTACAATTGTTCCTCAATTTTGTTTGCAACAGTTTTTATTTAAAAAAAAATTTTTATTTAATTTTTTAGCCCCAAGCAGACACTTTGGAAAAATGTACAGCTCAATTCAAGAAGATTGTTGAAATTGTTTTATCAAGACATGGAAACGTAAGTTTTCTTGTTTCTCTACTATTTGCAGAACTGGATTTAGACCTTTGGGTGGGGGTGAAGCACTTCTAGTTGCCTCAACATAGAAATTAAATTAGGTACATGAGAAATAACAAAAAAAAATTTAAGTAAAATTCTTGTATACCCACTTCATCTGCTGGGTATATAATAGGGAGGAGAGTTCTATTTCACCGACTGGCCATTTTCTTTTGGAGTGATTTCTTTGGTCTCTTCCTATGGTTGATACAGGCTTCTTTTGTTTGGGATTCTGGTTGTTGGTGATCATTTCTTTTGTTTTTAATATTGAATGCAGGACTTAGTTTATTTTTTCTCAGATGTCTTTATTAAAACTGAAAACCCAAAAAGGTTAACCGCGCAGTGAAAAGATGGCTTACTTGGGAACAGACAACCATTGCGTCTGCTCCCATCGACAAACCATCAAATTTGCCTTTAGCCAATGAGAAATCAATGACTAGGTCAATGAAAGGTGAACTGCTGTCAATCACTTCTATAAGGGTCATGCCATGATTCAATGATAACTTTCCATTTACGAATAGTTATTTAAATTTTACTACACTACAGTACATAATTTGTACGCAACCCACGAATTATGTAACAAAATGAATTTATCAAAATAAAAAAATATTTAAGTTACGTTCTGAAGAAAATGATTTTATTTTCCCCTATTATATTGACTGTAAAAATAAGTAAAGTCGTTGGGGTGGCCTAAAGTCGGTATCAGCCAATCTGCGAGGGTGTCTATCCCCTTTTCACTAGTGCTAGACCAAGAAAATTGTTTTTGCGTCTGAGGTGGAGCGCCACACCTACCGTCAGCTCCTTACTTTATCGCACTGATCCCTGTGCTACTCATACGCTGAGTTGGCGAGGGCTGGTATCGAACCTTGTGGTTCCAAGCCAAATGCTATTCTTTCCAGCTTGCAGCAAATCCCCATAATTTTTTCAATAATATAACTAATTTTATAATTAGTAGAGTTATTATAAAGGAAGTCTAGGTGCCCCTCTAGTGTGGTGGTGGTGGTGGTGGGGGGGGGGGCTATGCAAGTGGCCCATTTGTCCCCTTCTAAATTGGTTATGTTTGATGCTTTTTTTGACTTGGGATTTTACCTTCTCTTCTGACCTTCAGCTTATTCATAGTATAGTAAAGATTTTAGAAGTACGATGATTATAATTCAATTATTATTTCAAACTATTGTTCTCTTCTTTACTGTTATATACACAATGTTTCGGCCGATGTGTCCTCCGGTCTTTTTCAGATGTTTCTTGTCCAGTTGGACACATAGTAAAACAGATACAAGAGTTGAGTTAATACAGTTCTAAGTGACAATCATCTGTAGGTTTCAGATTAATGTGCCTTCCAGCCTTCTTCAAGTCTCTTTGAACTCTGGAGTCTTCTTGTCGTAATCGGGAGTCTTCATGGAACTTCAAACTGAACCCTTTTCCATGTTTTCTACCTTTATTTCCTTTTTCTGAGATGATTTCTTGGCGGACCTGAACTTTGGCCCCCCCCCCCCCCAAAAAAAAACTTTTGTTTTTAATTTTTTTTCTTCTTTCAATGGATTATTATCGATTGCACACCAATCTATCAGACTGTAAAAAAAAATTCAAAAAAGTTATTTATTTTTCGAGTTTTAAGGGGTGCTCAGTTCCCCATATAAGTTTATCGTAAATCGATCCCCCATATCGGAACTCCTTGAAAGGAAACTGGCGTAAAGGTGTCAAAGTTAGGGTGGCCCAGAAAAAACAGAACCCAAATTATTTATTTATTTTCCCATTAAACTAACCTTAAAAATTTTATTGGGTCTGAAAGTTCAGGTCCGCCGATTTCTTTTTTTTTTTTTTTTCCCCTTTACTTTTCAATGTCTCTTATTACCCTCTCTAATCTTAACTCTTTTGTGAACTGCTGTCAGGACACCTACAGTGAGAAGATGCAGGTTACTAAAGAGAAAGGAGGTTATGAAATAGATTGACCAATTTTTTTTATTTATGTAACATAAAAAAAAGAAGATAGAGGACCATGGTTGTAGATAATCAATGTTTAATTAATAAATTAACAAATATGATTGTTTTGAATTTTCTTGATATTTCAGTGTTTATTCTAACTTTATTTTATTTTATTTTTATTATTTAAAAAAATTTTTTTTTTTTTTTTTCAGAAAATTGTTGATGAACAACTTGAAGTGCAACGGATTGCTAACATTGTCATTGATCTCTACGCCATGACAGCTTGTATTGCCCGATCATCCAGGTCTTATTGTATTGGTCTCAAGAATGCTGATCATGAGGTACATGACACTTCCTTTCTTTATAATTTACATCTACAGCTGCTCGGTGGCATGTGAATAGGTAGATTCACATGCTTAAAATTTTATGTAAATTCTTTGGCTCTAAGAATGTCTTTTTTAATGGAAGATGCTTATTTTGCCGGATCCGGTAAAATACACAAACCTGCATTTATGCTTATTTTACAGGTCCTGTTAAAATAGACAAACCTTTTAAATGCTTATTTTGCCGGTCCGGGTAAAATAAACCTCCTTTTTAGGTTTATTTTACCGGTCCTGGTAAAATAGACAAACTTTTTTTAAAGCTTATTTTGCCGGTCCTGGTAAAATAGACAAACCTTTTAAAGGCTTATTTTGTCCTGGTAAAATTAACCTACTTTTATACTTATTTTACCGGCCCTGTAAATATTTTTATCATGAATACAATAAAAATAACACAGATTTAACACTAAAGTTTATTTATATTCATTTATAATTATATTTTGTGAAGGATTAAGATACAAAAAATTATTCTAAATGAAAAATGTAAATACCGTTTGATCAAACGTGTAAATTTTTACAAAATTTTAGGAAATGAAGGTCAATTTGACTATCATGGCATTTTCCATTATCAATTGTTAAAACATAAAATTGTAACCCTAACCCGAACAAGAATTCTTGTCAAGTACCATTTTAAGAAATTAGCTTTTAGATAGATTGTTTTAAAGTTTGTATGCATCACAACTTTTTAAGCAATTGCCTTTTAGATAATCCTAGATTGCTCATCAACAACCATTTTAATCTTTTAGCTTTTAGATAGTTTAACATATATTTCAAATATATTTGCTGGCAAAATAGCCAAAAATATTTTAATATGACCGGTAAAATAAGCTTGAAAAGTATGTTTGTATATTTTACTGGTACCGGTAAAATAGCCTATTCGTTTTTTTAAATGCAAATAATATGAAGGACTTCTTTGAAAATGTCAAACATTGATGACATTTTGTTCTTCTTGAGAAATAAATGTAAACATGATCAATACATTTACTCAGGGGATTTTCCCACCTTTGGGTTAGATAGTAGCAACAAGCAGTTACTATAAGCCACCTGAGTCCTTTGTTTATCAAAACTTGATTTGGCATTAAATGATTTGAAAAATATTGATATGCCATAAAACCTAACAACCAACCAACCAAAATATTGGGATTATAGTGCTTATATTGGGCAAAAGCTGAAATATACTTGTGTTCCTTAAAAGTGTGATCATTATCATCTTGCAACACCCTCTGGTTAAAAATGAGATCGTTCAAATCATTCAAGATGAAATGCAAAAATGTAATTATCTGGTGTTGCTTATCCACCAAATTCTTATTTCTTGTGAGTGTTGTCACCTGTTTTTATTATAAAGAAAGAAAGTGAAAAAAAGGATATGCTACACAGAAAAATATAATTAGAAAGAAAGAGAGTAAGGGAAAGATAGACGGGGTAAGTGTATGGAAGCGATAGCACTAATCTGTTTCAATAGAATGGAATGAAAAGGAAAAAGGAAAGAGTTAAATCAAGATTATTATACTTTTTACATATTGAACTATTTAGCAGTAGTTCTTAAGTAAATATATCAAACGTAATATTTAAATTATCATACTGTGGTATATCCACAGGTCCTGCTAGTTGTTAAATAATGCATGCTATAATTATTCCTTTTTTTTTTTTTTTTTTATAAACTAGATTTGGTAGAAAGGAGTAAAAAATAGTCTCAAAGATCCATTATAAGTAAATCACAAGTTGGATCCTTGCAGGATGCCCCGTTAAAATCCCTATGTAAAAGACTTTGCGTTGATCCGGGTTGGTGGCGCATCAGAAAAAAAAGTACACAGACATTCTGGAAATAAAAATTAATGTCTCCTATTTAAGATTTAAAATGCCAAAAAAATACATTGCTGTCAACTAATTAAATTTTATTTTTTAATTATCTTCCCGAATATAAATCAAATCTTCATTATTTTTGCTCAAAAAGCAAGGTTAGGTGATAGTGAATGTGTGTATGTATATATATATATATATAACAATAACAAAAATAAAACAATTAACGACAAAGTAAATGTATATATATATATATATATATATATATATATATATATATATATATATATTTACTTTGTCGTTAATTGTTTTATTTTTGTAGTTTCCTCTGGACATACATACACACAAACTTCCCTTTATATATATATATATAGATGTAAACTTTGAAATGGTGTTCACATCATTGAAACATGATTCCTAATATTCATCTCCAACTCCTACTATTAGGGATTTTCTGCCTTCTTCTCTTCAAGAATAATAAAGAAAAAAAAAACAAGGGAAAGATAACTTGTTGTACATGCATGTGAAAAAAGTCTGAGAATCATTTCAACATTGTATTTACTAACAAATATATGCACCCTCTGCCGGGTGCAAGTAGTTAAGTTTTAATGTAATAAAATATTATATTAAATTAGAATGAAACATTTTAATGAAACTAGATAAGAATGCAGATAAAATGATTTGAAACAGAGTGGGGTATAATTGAAAATTTGAACAACTGAAACTTACTCTTCCATCACTTTTGTCTTTCATTGCTAAATGTTCCTAATTTAACTATTTAGTTAAAATAGGAAGGTAAGAATAAAATTACATTTATTTCTTGTTAATGGATTTCTTTTAAGATTTTTGCTCAGATTCATAAAACCAAACAATTAGAAGTCAATAATACTAAGCACATATTTATTCATTTTTAAATTTTTATATAAATATGCAAATTAGCTTTCTCGTTCACACTGTAAACCACTTTTTTTTGTATATATAAAAACAATTGCATGTTATTAATATGTAGATATGGTCAATAGTATTAACAATGTAAAACAATTTTATTAATAATTGAGGTTTAAATAGAAATAAAATCATGGAGAATGTAACGTTAATATCTAAGGAAATTGTGACTAGAGTAGTGATATAATTTCGGTTACAGACAGAAAAATACACAATCTCCATTATAATAAGATATTATAAATTGGACATCCCCATCTAAAATCATAGAAAATCAATATTATTCAAATCCGAGAAATTGGCCCAAAAAAAAAAAAGGAATATCTTCTGAAAGCTAACCAACAAAAATTAGTTGTGAAAAGAAATTAAAAAATTTTTTTTAGACAGGACCCTGGTGGTTCAGATGTAATTAACAAGAAATATTGTGTACAAAGTTTTTTTTCTATTATTTGTTTACAACTCTTTTTGTTGTGTATTTTATTATGTTTTGTATTTCGATATCCATAGAATCTTGGTAACATACATATATATCTTAGAAAGTGGTGTAATGGTTACCAACGTAGGAAATGGACACAATAAGACTAGTTCAAATCCTTGACAAGGCTGTTTGTATTTCACATAGCGCTAATACCCTTGGGGAAAGGTATGCATCCAACTATCCTTCCTCCAGTTGTGGGTAAATAGTAAGGCAGATAGGGCTCTTTAACCTTGGTTAGGCAACCAAGAAGGAAAACTTTGAATTCAAACTTGTTAAACTCTGTTTAAGAGATTGATCACGTGTCACCTCCTTCTCAGGTGGAGGGCTTGGTGTGTGTATGTATATATATATATATGAGTTAAAAGAAAGGAAATGAATCCGACAATATGAGTAAGAAAAGGTGGAATGAAAACATCACACAATGCTGTTAAAGAAGAAAACAATTTATAATATAATCATAGCTGATATTGATCAATATTTTGATTTTACAAAAATCATCATCAGAGCTCATTCACTCCCGTAGTTGTTTGGGTCGGAGAGGAAAGTCAAAATGAGTTTATAAAACAAAAAAAACCTTAATACTGCAAAAAACGAAAGACGTTACAATATTCACCAACGTGGGCATTTCGCGCCATATATATGTCGGTCGTTTTTTGCAGTATTAAGGTTTTTTTTTTTTGTTTTATAAACTCATTTTGACTTTCCTCTCCGACCCAAACAACTACGGGAGTGAATGAGCTCTGATGATGATTTTTGTAAAATCGAAATATTGATCAATATCAGCTATGATTATATTATAAATTGTTTTCTTCTTTAACAGCATTGTGTGATGTTTTCATTCCACCTTTTCTTACTCGTATATATATATATATATATATATATATATTATATATATATATATATAAAGTTAAGAGAAAGGAAATGAATCCGACGGTATAAGTATAGATAAAAGGATATGAAAACACACAATGCTGTTATTCATAGCTAATATTGAACAATATTTCGATTTATAAAAATCATCTTCAGAGCTCCTCTCTCGATGAGTTCGGAGTAAAAACAAGCTCTGAAAATGATTTTTATAAATCAAAATATTGTTGCTCTGAAGATGATTTTTATAAATCAAAATATTGTTCAATATTAGCTATGAATATGATATAAAATATTTTCATTTTAACAGCATTGTGTGTTTTCATATCCTTTTATCTCTCTCTCTCTCTCTCTCTCTCTCTCTCTCTATATATATATATATATATATATATATATATATATATATATATATATATATATATATATATATATAAAAGAACTAGTTCATTAAAGTATTTTGTCTCTTAGTTTCTTTCCTTGAGAATTGGTGGGTCACCCTGTTTACTGGTCCTGTAACCTGATTTAGTTATGGGAGCCAGCCACTCATATAATGTGTCTTGGGCAGAAATAGCCGAGCAGAGCCCATCCCTCTCCAGGTCTACAACTGGTTTGAATTCAAAGTTTTCCTTATCCTAGACCGCTTACCTAACCAAGGTTAAAGAGCCCAGTCTGCCCTACTAATTACCCATAGCTGGAGGGAGAATAGTTGGATTCTTACATTTCTTAAGGGTATTAGTGTTAGCTGAGTCCATTTCCTAATGATGAAATCTATGAATGCCCCCTAACTCCTGTTAGTAACTGACTAAAGAAATTTGAATTTTTCATCTTTGCAGATTATGCTGACAAAATCTTTTTGTTTAGAAGCAAACAAACGAATCTTACAAAATGTCAAAGATTTAGAAATGGGTAAGTTGAAAAATTATTTACTTTTTAAAAAAAAAAGTTCTTTCTCTGTATTATTTAGACTAGCGAAATAATAAACGCCCTCTGGGTGACGTAAAATAAATATTGTCTGAGGGGAAGGGAGTTGAAAATTTAATATCAGAGTTTGTATCATAAGTAAAGTAAAATCATCAAATTTATTAAAGGAATAAAAAAATTGAAATGGAAACTTAGTTCTGATAACTTTAAATATATATTAAAACTATATATAGATATATAATACCAGTTATGTATTTATCAAAACTTGTTTTAAAAAACAATGAGGACTGTCTAATGCTGCATGTTCAAATTTTTTGAGTGTATTTATTCTATGTTATGACGATTTTGGGTAATGTGACGTAATTTTTGACAAAAACCGGAAGCGAATCTCCATTATTAATAGATATTACTCTTTAGTGTAATAAATTAGGAAACTCAAATGTTTTAATGAACTTATTGATATAAGCGCATCTGAAGCTTACTTGTAGCTCAACACAAAGTAAAAAAAGATCAAGTGACAACTTGTAACCCAAGGTAGCAATGTATTTATAAGTCATTGGAGATTATGTGCTCTTTAATATGATGAGATAATCCCCTAAACATGGACATTGGAATTAGAACAATATACATAAACATTTACTACTAGAATGTGTAGACTTTGATTTAGTACTAACAAAATACTACCAAACAAGTAATTTGAAAAAACTTTTCATGAAAATAAGACCATCCAGGATTTTACATTTCCTAAAAGTGGGATTGTACTCAAAAATATAATTGAACAATAATTAAAATCTATACATATGACCCACTGAGGTTAATATGCCATAAAACAAACCAAACTAAAAGTTCTGGCAGAAGTTACAGTATAGTTCCTCTTAAAGGAATTTTTTTTCTTTTTACAAGTGGGACAATTTCCAAAATTTCTAAAGGATGGAGGATATATATCTAGAATGTGACGAATGAATGGAAACTGACTAAACTATTTAGTGAATAATCCCTCATCTCAGAATTTAAAAAATGTGCATTTTTCTTCTTCTACCTCTTTAACAAATGTTGTATGGCATATTAAAGTCTAAAAACCAGTGATTGTAAATCAGTTTCTATATATTCTCAACATACCCACCAATCTCTCCCTAATGTTTTGTATTTTTATTGTGAAAATTATAACTAATTTCTTTCTTTTAGGTAATGTAATGAATAATGATGAGAATATTCGCCAGATCTGTGACCAAATTATCAAATCCAATGGTTATGCAGCAGAACATCCCTGACACGGAATTGGTGATAAGTCTCGTTTTACAAAATAAAACAAAACTATGTATGTATGTGCTGAGACAGGATGTAAATTTCATGTGTAGCTTCACTTGAATTTTTTTTTTTTTTTTGTCGTCTTTTACTGCTACATGAAACAAAATCTCTCCTAAATGCTGTATGAATGCAGTTTTCATTTTGGGGGTTTCTATATTTATATGTAACACACAAAAAAAAAAAATAAAATAGGCTAATATTACTCACTTTAGATTGAAATAAATCTTTTGGAGATTCTGGTACATTTTGTGGCACCAAAGAAATAAACTATTAACTTTTAGGTAAGCCATTTTAAAGTATTGATAAGGCTTCTCATTTTCAGGTGATTTATTTCCTCAGGTGCATTGTACATATAAAAGTTTTTTGTTTAATCCTCATAATCTCCATTACGCATACAACTTATTCCATGTGGAGATAAAAAAAAAAAAATTCTCTAACACCTTTGTTTCACAATGTCAAGAGTCTTTCCAAAACAGAAGAGACCCTATTGTGGCACCTGCATGTTAACAAATTTGATTATCATAGAGTACCCCATATTTCAGGCATTGTAAAATGACAATTGTATATGGGGGAAATGACTTCATCTTTTCAGTCAGCCCATGCCACAGGGCAAAATAACAGCGTGATCTGATAGTATCCACACGAGCTTCGTTTTTGCGTGGCTTCACATGTTAAAAAATACCTTGTCACATCCTAACCTCGGGGGAAGTCTTGGTAGATACCAAAATGACAATTGTATGGGAAAAAATAATCTGAAATGCTATTGCCTTATCAAAGTTAAAGACAAGATTCAGCCATGTTAAGAGATATTTCAAGTTATATTTTAAACTTCATTAACTATATAGGATTTATCCATCAATTGTTACCTTAAAGTCATGCTTATATCATTTTTTACAGTTGCTAAGATAATTGTCCTTGCAATACTGAAAAATCCCAATTTGTAGCTGAGTGAAACATTTATGGAACTGCTTTATCTGTGGCTCAAATGACAAACTTTTGTGATCAAATCCATTTAACCATCAAACCGTTAAATTATGGATGCTGGTTAAGAAAGCTTTGTGTAATGAACAAAAACATCTTACATATCAGCTCTTGTTAAGTTGACATTTTTACCCTGACAATATTTCTTTTGTTGCTTATTTTGTTATGAGGTTTAGTGAAAGTTCTTGGTTAGAAAGAAAATGGATTTTCTTTTAGAAATTTTATAAAAAGAAATCATTGGCCAGTGAGGTAATGGCCAATATTGTAATAATTCATTGTTCTCATCTTCTGAAATTTAGAAGATCTATCTGCATTTTTTCTAAATAAAATCTCATTAAAAAATAAAATTGGGTTTTTTTCAGTTTATTCATGTTCAATTTCGCAGTGAGAATTTAACCATAAAACAAATCCTGATCATACCTGGTGTTGCCTATTGCTAGAATTATGAGCGTTCATCAGAGAACAGCTAATCGGACCTTTTGTTTTTAGTTAAAGAAAAGGAAGAAAAGGGATGCTACACAATATAAGAGGGAGTGAAGTGCTTAATGCTGTTTTACAGAAAAGTGAAGTTAAACGCAATATGGGCCCAGTCCCAAGCCGATTTCCGTTCAGTTTTGTTGGATGTAAAAAAGGGCTAGATAAGTTGTCCTTAATTAGTAAAAATAAATCACCAAAAATTCTCACTTTTTTCACACATAGGTTTCTTGCATCTAGGATATTAATCGAATAGTTTTTGAGTAAAAATACGTTAAAATGGAAATTTCCTGATTTCATAATAGCCCACGAGATTACAAGATTTTATCTGGAATGTAACCATGCAGGCTGATATGTGTTTATTAAAAAAAAAAAAACCTTTACTAAAGCAAACAATCCCCCCAGCCCTTCAGCGAAAATTCAAAATATAATTTAATTAAAAAAGAACATGTATTGTCGTATGTGACAAGTCTTAAAAAGAGTAAATGTTTATCTATAACTAAGAATTGCTTACACAAGCATGAACATACACACTATTATGTAATATAAAAAAAATTGAAACACAATTTT